>JAJTUV010000894.1:600000-1198651 GCA_021653895.1 Mastomys natalensis
CTGTGAAGTAGAGTATGTTTGGAGGACATATGACAGTGGGAGCTAAGGTGCCATAAACACCTACAAAACATATCCTTCACATGTTTTCTCTGTGAAAAGCAAAGGCAGGTAAGAATGGGTGCGAAAGAAGACCCTGGATGTCCTATTAGGGACTGGAAGTCCAAGGAGGTTGAAGACAAGAAGGCTAGAAAGAGAAGCTTGAAGGAAATTATTCACAGTATAGGGCAAATCTTACCATTCCAGAGGGTGCCCAGGAGAAATGTGTGGAGGTCATAGTTTGGCTTGCATGGAGTGACTTATTAAGAAACCTACACATTGCCTGACTCAGAAAATCATACATTACCAGAGTTTTTCTGTGGTGAGGATTATCCCAATTGATACAACTTGCAGGGGTGGCTTGAACCCTGATAGGTTTGATTTCTTCAGTTAATGATTGGCCTCATTGGCAGGCAAAGCTGGGACCCTCCGATGTTACTGGATTGTTATTTTATTTTGTTTTTTTTTTGAGTTTCTCTGTGTAACCTGGATTGTCTGGAAACTCTGTCTTTAGACCAGGCTGTCCTCAAACTCAGAGATCTGCCTGTCTCTGCCTCCCAAGTGCTAGGATTAAAGATGTGCACTACCACTGTCCAAATTATGATTTCATTTTGAATGGTCATTAGTAGGTTGCATTTTGCTCTGATTATAGGAATACATCCTACTTGACCATGTGTAAGGGATAGTATGGCATGGTTCCTGTCCCTGGAACAGAGCCAGCAGGGCATGGGCCACCATGAGTGTCAATGGATGCTGTGGGCATAAGGCTTGATTGTGTAATAGTGTACATATTTTTATGTTCCTCCTCTGAGGAAGTCCTCCCTGCTAATGTTAATGACTCCATGATAATCAGAGACAGCATGAGTCTGGAAGGTGAAAGTATAGCTAGTGTCTCAGCAAAATGGTAAGTGCTGAGACCTTCAGGACAGCCCTTAAGGCTGTGGAAAAGAACTCTAAAAACATGAGCTCAAAATAGATAGTTTCTCAGGCTCGAGAGGTGGCTCAGTGGCTAAGAGCACTGACTACATTCAATTCCAGCAATCACTTGGTGGGTCACAACCATCTGTAATGGGATCTGATGCCCTATTCTGGTGTATCTGAAGACAATTATAGTGTACACATATAAATAAAATAAATAAATATTTAAAAATATATAATTTCTCAACTCTGCAAAATATAAGAATGTAATATGAATTATATGAGTGAGGGGCTTCACAAATCTAAAGGAACAAAAGTAGCTTAACTGTGAGGTAACTTGTCAGAAAGATACTAAGGAGGGAGATAAAGAGATTTAGGGAGTGGTGTAGCAGGAAATACTATTCAGCTAAGTTTTTTGTTTATGCTTAGAAAGGCATACAGATTTCTAAGTCTAGGGTCAGCCTGGGACAGAGCAAGGTTAGGGCCTGGCAAGGTCAAAATGGTAATTTCAGGGCGGGGTTCCACCCCATAAGCTTTTTGTCTGTTCTTAACACTGGCAGTCAGATCTCTGAATTCTTTTGCAATGTTAAAAAAATATGTGCTTGAAGTCTCATAAGAATCAAGAAACCAGCATCCTGGGATGTTGTTCATAGTATTATCAAATGAGAACCTGGAGTAAATGACTGGATTGATATGTAAAATAAAAAATAGAGCTTCTGAGATTTAAGAGTGAGCAATCCAGAGAAATTTTTTTAGAATAGCAAGGGACAACGGCTTGGAGAACTGTCTTGAGCAGAAAATAGAGAAAGAAAGCTGTCTGGAGATCTCCACAGAAAGCAGAACAGAGAAAGAACAATCTGGAGCTGTCTAGAGCAGAACAGAGACCTCCAGGTTGGACCCATGATTTGACTTCTAGTTGTTTGTTTTCACCATTTCCAGACACCCCTTCTCTTAGAACTCATCTCCAAGCTGAGACTTTTTCTTGGCAAAACGGTCCTGTTTTCCTTCTGTTAGTTTACCTTGACCAACTTTGATGTAAGGATTTTGGTTTTTCTCACTATATTTTGCTTTGTTTTGATGTTACCTGTTCTTTTCTAATGACAGATAGAAAGAGAGTGGAATGGAGCAGAGAAAAGGTGGGAGAAACTGGGAGGAGTAGAGGGAGGAAAACTGTAATCAAGATATATATATATATTATAGTATGAGAAAAGATTCAATTTTTAATAAAAGGGGAAAATTGCTATAAAAATAAAGTGTCTCAGAAAGAAGACAGTTTGTATGTTGGTCTGTGATTTAAAAAGAGTAAATACAATTTTTCTTTAACATTTCTTAGAGTTGACATTTGAGAAAAACACTCTTATTGTAACTGAAATCTAAAGTATTTTTAGAGTCTATGCATTTTATAACTTTAATCAAGTTTTGAACCCTGGATGACCTTGAGTACTCTACAATATGATGGTTTCTAATAAGTCATATTTCTCAGTGAATGTGATTTGACCTTGGGATTAGGCATTCAGTGTTAAGGGAAAGAAATTATTCGAAATGCTATTTGTGGTCAGTCACAAGTTCTGTTTTTGTTTGTTTTAACAAAGCTAGCTCCATGATGAGAATATAGGTGCTGCACATACAGATAATGAACCAGAGAGATGAAAAATGGATCTGCCAACAGGGTTTATGTTAGGGTGTACAGCTCTTGTGCTGAATTCACATATCTATGGATAGGAATAACTTTACCAGTTGAAACCCATTAACTACTGATCACATTATTCCACACTTAGAGCCTGATGCCTGGATTAGTTAGATTCTAGGACATGTGTAGAGTCATAAGACCAGTAATAGAGTCTTCAAAGCAAGCAAGATCTATATGACCTTTTGGGATGGACATTTAGACATCCTTCCTCCTAAGAATTAAGGTGAAAGATTGTTTTGGTCTCTGCTTCTATGAAGACAGCCTAGATTTCTATACTTTCTCTTCGCTATCATCTTAACATCCCAGAACAATTAATGAAAACGTGCTTATTAAAATATTTGAGAAAGACCTGGGTTCAGTTTACAGATGCTCATACCAAGTTCTCTTGGTCTTAATTTGTTTGTTTTCTGAACAGTGTACATCTCTTAGCATAATAAGGAACCCTGTGATTCAGCTATGAATTTTTTGGTGGATGTTTATTCATAGCGTTGTTCTAGGTTACATCATTTTCTTTAGATTTATGTGAGAGATTCTGTGGCCATTGGGGAACAACTAGACTCTTTATAGCTAGGATCTAGGCCCTAAAAGATAAAATACATTTTTAATAATACTTTGTGGTCAAACATTGCTCGCTGAAAAGTAGACGGAATGAGATTCTGGTGGTTCATGGTCCCTGACCTACGTGTAATGTACTCTTTCTTATATTAACCAAAACTACATTTATAAATACCATAGCTTTACCTTTTCTCCATGAAAAGGTGACTGCATTCTGCTAAATATCAAATTTATTGGACAAAATAATTTAGGTTAACGTTTTAAGGGCTATTAGTACCAGACACACTTAAGTGATTTCTATTGACTCAGTAACAGGCGCTTTAATCTCAGGTGACATGTTTGAAATCTTTACTAGCACTTTCCAATGATGTGCTTTCTCTGTGGTAGTTGATTCAGTTTGTGAAGGATTGGGATAACCTTATTGATTCTTCCTTAGCTAGAGCCAAGTTCACAATCTCACAGATTTCTGGTTATACATAAAGATTTAAAGTCAAAGTGCTTTTGTATGTGCATGTGTATACATGTATGTACATATGTAAGAGTATGTGTGTAGATATGTGAGAACTGCATGTATGTATATACATGTATATGTGTGTATATTTGTGTGTATGTTTGTTTCTTTATGTGCATTCATGTTCACAGCGAGACCAAATATCAAACTAAGATGTCTTTCTTGCTTACTATCCACCTTACCTTTTGAGTCAGTGTCTCCCTTACCTTAGACAATAAGCTAGACTGGCTGGCCAATGAGTCTTAGGTATCTTTTTGTCTCTGCCTCCATTATGCTGAAACTACAGACAGAGGCTACAGTGATCAGCTTTTTGTAAGGGAGGAGACAGGAATTTAGATTCCCATACTTGTATGGCAAGATTTCAGGTAAACAGGCTAAAACTACTACTACTACTACTACCACCATTAGAAGAAATGTTGTTTCCTAGGAATATTTGCATAGTGGTAAAGGAAATTGAAGAGGTGGATATCACTGTGTGTTATCAACATATTTTAGGGATACCACCTTTTATCCCAGCTACTATAGTAGAACAGATAAGTCTGGGAGGGACATGGAGGTGACCTGTGGTGGAGAACCTCTGAACCCAAAACCCAGCCCCATAACCTGGGGAAATGAGTACCATAATGAACATATGAGATATCTACAGGGAAGATAGCAGCCAAATGGTAGCCATGAAAGTGGTCTGGGGAACTTGTCTGAAGTCCAAACAAGGACAACCACTTGATGGGTAACCTTAGAGCTGGCTCTGCTGTAAGTACAATTGATTCACCAGCAAGTGACAGTACTTCTGCTGACTAATAAGTATCAAAGAGATTATGCCCCTCTAGCAGAGGACCATGAGAGCAAGGCCAGGCTTTACTTAGTGGACTGGCCACCATAAAAGAAAGATTAAAATGCAGATGCAAGAATAATGTGAGTTAGAGATCATGGTGATGGGATCAAGGATAGTGGTTACATAGCTATGATGATGAAATACAAGTTGATGAATACACAATTATGTTAAAGGAGTAGAGGTGGTGGGTGCAGGTGTACAATGATGACATCCGAGAAACAAGGCAAAACCAAATTATACCAGGGACATTAGACCAGAGTGTGACAGACAAACATACTGAGTCATTTCGGGTGTTTTAGAAATGCATCGAAGCTATGGGTATTGCCTTGCAGTAGAACATTTGATTAACATCTCTTGAGGTCCTGAGTTCAGTTACTAGTGCTGAGAAAAAAAAGATAGAAATATACTGAATATTTTTAATATTCCAGATTAATGATCCTAGGCAAAAGGGATACAACAATGATCGAGTCTGGAAATAGACATAATTTTCACCTACTTCATGTTCTTGTTTAATTGGTCCAAAATAAAAATTAAAAAGGCAAAAGTACATATTATTACTTTGTCACTATTTTGTTTTTACTCATACTCTCCTTATTCCTTTAAAATTAATTTTAACTAACAGGTAATAACTATACATGTTTATGGGGGACTTTGGACAATTTGATACATGTGGATGTTATAATAAAATTATTTAACATATTTCTCATCTCATCATTTACCACTTCTTCGTAGAAGAACATTAAAATCATCTCTTTTAGCTGTTTTAAATAAAATATATATAAAAAACATAAGAAAAGCAAAGATAAAACCATACACTTGCTGAGCATTCTTTAGAGTTTCTCATCATCGAGTTTCCTCATTGAGAGTCTTTGTTCAATCTCTACCCATTTTTAATAGGTTATTTGATGGTCTGAATTAGTTTCTTCAGTTCTTTGTATACCTTGGATATTAGCCCTCTATCAGATGTAAGGTTGGTGAAGATCTTTCCAGTTTTGGTTCCGCTTTGTCCTGTTGACCGTATCTTTGCTTTACAGAAGCTTTGCAGTTTATGAGATCCATTTGTCAATTCTTGATCATAACTCAAAAAGTTATTTAAACATAACTCAAAAAGTATTGCTTGTTTGAAGGCTCTATAGAATTCTTGTATAAGTATATCTGACCCTTGGTATTTTACTTGTTTGTTTCTTTTCATTTTATTCTGTTTGAATGCTTTTTAATTTTTTTTGATTTACTGAAAATAAAAATAAAAAAAAAAAAAAAAAAGAATAACCAAGGAACCCCAGGAGCTTTGGTTTCCAGGGGTTTTCTCTCCTAACCTTTGTTATTAATATATTAGAAATTCAAACTGAGGAAAACTTAAATTGTATAACCAATGGAATCTACAATGGTAGAAAATTATTATATTAAACTCATAACAGTTAAAAACTAGTTGTATTTTCCAAAATAAAAATGTCATGATAAGGGTGACACTGTTCTACATTTGAAAAAAAATAAAAACAAAAACAAAAAACAAAATAAAACCATACACACTCCAAACTTTAACCCCAATTGTACCAAGTAAATACAGTCCTGCACCCAGTTCATCTCATTTGCCTCAAACAGTGTATTCTTTCCACTAGTTTTAAAATAAATTTATGAAGATACTTTAATATACTTATGTATTTTTGTGAGTTATATTTTTCTTATTACTAAATATTACGTTTCAGACAAATGTGCAAAGCCACTACATATAAACATCTGTTTAATAGTCATGTAGCCAATAGTATAAATTTATCATGGCATATGAGTTTATTTCCTTCCTTGTGAGCACTTATATTGCTTATGATATTTGTTAATGTATAGGTAGTTATCAGCATCGTATAGCTTCAGTGTCAGAAGATCCTTAATGGTTTCAGAAAAGAGGACCAAACCTATAGGCTGGGTTTGAAGATTGGAGTCAAGGGAAGGAACTAAGTAGGGCAGGAGGCTGCATCCCAGACATCTGAGGCACAAGGGAGGGTTACTTTCTATCATCTTACACAGGCATCCAGTCAGTTAGCTCAGAGTTATTGACTGGGCCCCTTCTCTGCTTGTACAGGGCCCTTGTTTTTGATATAAGGAAGTGTCATGTTGATGCCTGATTTTCTACTGGAGGTGGACACAAGTTCCCTCTTCCCATTGTTGGGCATTTCATCTAAGGTCCCTCCCTTTGAGTCCTGAGATTTTCTTACCTCTCCCGGTCTCTGGTACTTTCTAGAGGGTCCCCCCACCTCCCATCTCTGAGGTTGCATATGTCCATTCATTCTGCTGGCCCTCAGGGTTTCTCTCCTGACTCCAATACCTGATCATGTTCCTCGTTTCCCCTCCCTACCTTCCCATGCAGGTCCCTCCACCCCTCTTCCCCTGTGGAGGGATGATGGTGTTGCCACCCCACAGTCAAAGTCTAACCCAGAACTGTTCCTGTCTAAAAGAACTGCAGGGACAAAAATGGAGAAGGGCCTGACCAAAAAGAGGTTCAGTGACTGGCCCAACTTGGGAGCCATCTCAAGGGGCAGCTCCAGGGCCAGATACTATAACTGATGCTATGGTGTACTTACAGACAGGAGCCTAACATGGCTGTCCTCTGAGAGGCCCTACCAGAATCTGACTGAGGCAGACACAGATACTTACACTCAACCAATGGATAGAAGTCCAGAACCCCTATGGTTAATTAGGGAAAGGCTGGAAGAAGCTGAGGAGGAGGATGACCCTATAGGAAAACCAGTGGTCTCAACTAACCTGGACCCCTGAGATATCTCACACACTGTGCCGCCAATGAGGCAGCATGCACTAGCTCATCCAAGGCTCCTGACACATATACCGCAGAGGACTGCCTGATCTGAAGTGAGAGAAGATGTGCCTAACCCTGGAGAGATTTGAGGCCCCAGGGAGTCTGGAGGCCTGGCAGGGGTAGAGGGGTGGCGACATGAGATAAGGAACTGTTTGGAGGGCAGACTGGGAGAGGGGATAATGACTGGACTGCAAAAAATTAAAAATAATAGTAATAGTAATAATAATAATATAATGAGAGAGCCTCATGCAGGTTGTGATTATATTTGTCTTAATACCAGGGAACACCTTGGAGAAATCTTGATAGCATGGAAGAAGCTTCCTCTCTAAGTGCAATTTCTTAGTTAAAGAAACATGTGGTTCAGTTCAAAGACAAGCACGAGAGCAAAGCATTTTACTACATGCCCAGGATCCTAGTATTTGGGAAGCAGAATCCGGAATTTTAAAGAGTTTGAGGTCAGCTTGGGCTACATATCAAAGTTGAAGATCAGCCTAAGGTACATAGTGATAACTTGGTGTGTGTGTGTGTGCGTGGTGTGTGTGTGTGTGTGTGTGTGTATGTTAGAGAAAGAGAGACAAAGTAACACACACACACACACACACACTACACACACACACACATTCTCCCCACATACACGTAAAAAACAAAACAAAACACCCACCGACTTCATTGCTTAGTTCAAACAAAGTGCTGACTTTGCTCCCCAGTAAAGATAAAAAACTGAAGTAATGGAAGGAGACAGAACAATGAAATATTTTGTGGTAAAAATAACTTGGAAAAAAATTGCTACAGTAACTACAAATGATTAGCTTTCCTTTAAGCTGGAAGATTATGAAGAATGTCTTTTTCTCAAACAGAATTTTGCAATTCCTGTGAATTTTCTTCTTTCCAAGAGGGCAGCCTGTAGCAAAAATTAAGCTTCAGGACTCCAGAAATTGCTTGTCCATTTCTATATGGCAGCCTATCCACTCCCCAGGTGCTCGTTCTCCATGGTACAGACACATGCTTGACAGAGTTTTCATTTCAGACTTTGAATACATTTTCTGAAGAAAAAGGTACAATGTTATTTATTGCTGAAAAATGTGAAGCAGTACTCCAAACACCTCCTTAAAAAGAAAAGCTAAGCTGCTATCACTAATATACCTCAGTTTGGGGTTTTCTTTATGCCTACTGTGCCTGGGGTTATTATTGCAGTACTCCATCCCTCCTGCATGGTATCCCCTTCTGTGACTTTTAACATCCACCAGCCAAAAGAATATCCATTCCTTCAGGGAGTCACCAAAGACTCCCTGAAGTGTCTATAAGTCTACCAGAAACTTTTGGCTGGAACTTGGTACTTTATACACGATCTTCACTTGTATCTAGTTGTTTTTATTCAATTTATTACTTTTGTTGTTTTGAGTTTTCCTTGTAAGTCAGTTCAGAATCTCCTAAGATGTTTCACAGATCTGTGATGGAGAATATATTTAGTAAATGTTCATCTTTTGAGGCATATTCTTAAAAGGAATTGAAGGCAAAGAAAACAGATGGGTCCCAGAAAACACAGAGAGAGAGTCTACCACAAACCTCATGTGTGGGAAGGGTGCTGAAGCTGGCTGGCAAGTCCGTTTGGAGAGGAGCCTCATGTACAAGAAAGAGCTCCAGTTTAGACTTTGTCATCTCCAATGTGTATACCCTATCATCACAAAGAAACACTGTGTAAGGTAAAGAAGATCTAACTTACAATATTTGTCTTATTATGAGACTCTTGAGAACATTGGATCCACTTTCTAATAAAACTGTAATTACTTTATGGCCAGTGTAATTAACTGCATGTGTCTGTGCTTCTAATAGTAGCTTTATGGAGGTGTCACTGAACAGTGCATTGTATGTATTTAAAGCACAAGGGTTTCTAAATTTGACATTTATCTCCACTTGTGAAGGAATCTCAATCAAGAAAATGATCCAATAATCACACTGAAAATAACCATTCTACAAGTTTTTATTTTCCTTTTGTAATGCACTTCCTGCCTCTGCCTCGGGTACTTGTAGATGCCCTTTCGACAAACACACATCAATTTGCACTTCCTAGGCTGTTTATCAGTACATCTGGACTCCTACATTCTTGCTGTTACATGTGTCCTTTCATTCAGGATAATTACTGAAATAATCCAGATTATGGCATGTATTGTTAGCATTTTCCACTTAATTGCTGAGAAGTTTTACATCTAGTATGACCATTTGAGCTTCTTCAAGATTTCAGCTATTGGAAAAATATCTGCAATGGATTTTATGTACAGTGTTTACAATGACTTGTGCTTGTCACCTATTTTGGGTAAATCCATAGAGTTAAAGTGGATAACTCGTATTGTAGGCATCTTGTCTTTCTCCAAGTGATCATTGTCTCTTACACGCCCAATGACTGTCTATGAGAATTCTATTTGTCACACAGCACTCAGTATAATTAGTTTTTCTTGTCAGTCTAACACACATAGAGTGTCTTTCATTTAGGTTTTCATGGCATCCCATAGGTCTCATATGTTCTATTTGTACTTTGTTCTCCCTTTATCATTCTTATTATCTGAATGTTTTAAGTCATATAAGTTATCTTTAAATCACAGTGTTAGTTTTCCACATATCTATGTTATGGTGTTATTTTCCACTGAGGGTTTTTTATTTGACTCATTGGACTTCTTATTTCTAAAAAGTGCCAGTCTGATTATTTTATGTATTTCTACATGCTTCTTCAATTGCTCCTTTAAATAATATGTTTACTCCTTTATTTCATCTAGCTATTTATTTGTGTTCCCTTTTAATTCATTCAGGAGTTTGTGTCCTGTTTTATTTTATTAAACATGTTTACAATTATTTTTGAAATACTGGTGTGGGATTTCAATCAGTTCATTTTTACCAGAATTCATTACTATATACTTTGTAATTTCTGGACTAATCCCACCACCTTAATTTTTGTGTTTATTTTGTTTTTCACTGAGAGTTGAAAAATTTGGGTTAGGTTGTTAGTTTGAAATTTTTATCATTATGCTTTTTTAGCTGTAATAGTTGCATTATACTGTGATTGAGAGGTTGTCCATCATCAGTAGACTTAGGTATAGCTCAAAGATATAGCACTGGTGCATGAGCTCAGAGCAGCAGGCATAGTCTCTATAAAAAGTTTGAAGCAGACTATTAACTGCAGAAACAACCACAATTGATTCAATGCCTGCTATACAAATATAAAAACAATCAATTAAAAATAAGCTCTCAACTACAAAAACTTATAGGAAACAAAGAACAAGGGCAGTACATTCCAAGATAAGGTATTAGTTACTAATGGGAGAAAATGAAAAGAAAATATTTTGTGTGACTATTGATAAGGTTTTGTTTCTGTTGATGGGATAAAACACTGAAAAAAAAAAAAACAAGTTGGGACATAAAGAGCTTATTTTGGCTTACAGTTTATAGCCCATCACTGAAGGAAGCCAAAGAAGGAATTCACTGCAGAATGTTGAAGCAAAAACCACAGAAGACACACTTGACTGGTGTGCTTCCCCTGGCTTGCTCAGTTACCTTTCTTATATAGCCCAGGCCTGGTTGCCAAGGCCTAGGACTGTCCACAGTTGTATGAGTCCTTTTTCATCATTTAGCAATTTAAAAAATGCCTACAGACATGTTCATAAGCTAATCTGATCAAGATAATTTTTCAGTTGAGGTTTCCTCTTCCCAAGAGTGTCAAGTTGACACAAAGATTAGCCAACATGGGATGGATATTAGAGCAATGGAGCAAAGTGAAGAGTACATAGAAAGGAGTAGCAGGACGTTCTTAGAATAAATGGAATTTAAAAGACTTACAATTAAGAAGTAAAAAGAAGTGAGGGGATGAAAAAAGTCAAAATGAGATAGAAATTAGGGGGAAAGTTTGTGGGTGGTAGGTAAGAGAAAGGGAGAGGACAATAGAAACGGCACAGACAATAGAAGGGATAATATTAAAATCAAAGTTAACAATACAAAAGCCAAAACAACTCATTAAAGGACTATTTATTCATGAGAGATTTCTTTCATGTTTAGATGTTTTCCTTTTCACTTGTCTCTTGCCTTCCTTTGGATTGATTTTCTTTGTAATTCCTTTTATTTTTTTTATTGTGGGCCTCTTAGATACCTCCTAGATATGGTTTCTCACTTGGTGCTTGCTTTTGAGTTCATGACTCTGCTTATTATGAATTTCATCTGGTTGGTTGCTATGTATTTTATTTTCATACTATATAAATTAGTGAGAGTTTTTTACATAGATACAATTATTTGATTTCATCATATTTGGTCTTTTAAAAACTTTGAGTATCATCTGTTGTACAAGTTTATTTTGGAAAATACAATGTGATACTTTATTGTATAATTATTGGGCAAAAAATAAAATTAGGGCAATTAGAATATCCATTACATTAAACATTTATTATTTGTCTGTGGTGAACCAGTCAAGATAGTCCCTCAGCTATTTTCAAATATGAACTATATTATTTAATTAAAATCACTTTATTGTGTAGTACAATATCACAACATACTCCTCCTATTTCACTCTACTGAGGTCTTGTTTGTATGTTCTGTCAGGTCAGACCACAGCAATACTCTCTCTAGGTTTAACCATTTCCTATTGCTGTTGTAAAGTTTTTTTCTGTGTCGTGTCATGTGGTTTTCAAGCTGGCAGGTAGGAGCAGAAACTTTCCCCAGCTCTGCATGAAGGTGAGTATTTCCATCATACAGAGTAATTTTCCCACCCTAAAATGTTTTTCTCACAAGCATATCCTCATTAGTTCTGAGATAGAAACTGCATAACTACTCTTGGAGGTTCTCCAGTGTATCAGTTTTACAAAGCTTTGTTCTCTCAACATTCTATTCTGCAAATTCTAGTTGTTTGGGAATCCATAGACTCAGCTTAGTACCCTTGAAACTGAGAATATGGGTTTCCTCTACCCTGGATTAGGACTTAGAGACAGCCGAAGATATATGATGAGTCAATTCTAGGTGTCCCTTTCACTCCAAGAGTTATCTTCCACTTTTCTTAATGGCCAGTGTCTGGTTCATTGTCTTAGGTAATGTTTCTGTACTTTAGTTGCTACACATAAGAGAGAAAAATTTATCTGTTATTCTATCTTCCCTGGGAAGGAATATGTAGACTCAAAAATGTTTTTATCCTTCTAAGCTCTAGGTTGTCTGAAAGCAAAGTTAACAACATATTCTAAACATTGTATTCCTAAATCATTTATCAGCAGTTCCTCTCTGAAACAAAACAAAACAAAAATGTATGTTTACTTGTGTAGATTCACTAAGGGCAGAGGTAAAGGTTTGACTAGTGCACAGTGATTCCATTCTATGTACTTAAGAGATGATCTAATCATAGGGAACTTAGTAAATGGAGTTAGGAGCTGTGTAATGGAAGTTGAATGCAAATAGGTCACCTAATGAATCAACACAAGTGGGCAAAACGGAGAGTGCTGCTGAGAACATCCTCTGTTTGATATATAATATCTTCCTGGAGGTTATTTTAACAACCCTGAAGAACCCGGGGTCTAATGCAATTCTGTGAATTAGAGTATTATACATTGAGTGAATATCTGGATATGAACCACTTCCCCCAAAGAAAAACCAAAGAACTATGGAACTTAAATATGTTTTCACATTTTGTCTATATTATTTTTTTTTAAAAAATGTGGTATTTCAACTTTCTACTTAGCCAGCCTTTCAACCAGAGTGGAGGCAAGAACTGTTGAGGGTAAATCATGTCTCTGGCATTTATTATCTCCTTAAGGAAGGCAAGATGTTATGTCTTCCTGATCTTTGATCTCCTATCCTGCATGATGAAGGTCATCATACCTAAATTGTAGGTCATTTAGAGCTGCAGTGCATAGAATTCCTAATGTGTAGCCAGGCATTGCATGATGTGTTTGCATTAATCACTATTCTCCATGGAATGAAAACCAATAAGATGTGAACGCAATTGGCTCACAGGATTATGGAATCTGGACAATTCAAAATCTGTGTATGGTCTGGCAAGCTAGAGACCCAGAAAGATCCGATGAAGCTGAAAGGATGGAGGACTCATTGTTTAGTGGGGTGTCCTTTGTTCTGTTCAGGGTCCTAATTAGGCAAAACCCACTGCTATTATGGAGGAAATCAGTTTTACTCAAATTCTACCCAATTAAATAGTGATTCATCCAAAAAAAATCCTCACAGGAGCATCTGGAATAGGCTTATCTAGACATCATAGCATTGGCAAGCCTATAAAGAGCTTACTCAGCATAATGTCTATGCACATTCATTCAACTCACCAGCTTTTATAGTAGGTGTTGTTTTTTCCAGATTTATAGCAAAGAAACTGATGCTTAGAAAGATGAAGCAACTTGTGCAGAAATTCAATTTAACTCACATGTATCTGAAGAGATAGACAGTACCTTTGTGATTACAATGTATTTCAGCAAAGTGGTTTAATACACATCAGATGCTCAGATCTTAAGGTGAATCAGTTTCAATCCCTCTCTTCTTCACTAATCCAGGAACAACTAAATGGTTAGGTCCAGGGTTTTTCAACCTTTTATTGTTGATGTTTGCATAAGTGAATGAACACAGTCACCACTCAATACATGGATGTCAGAGTGCAATTGGAGACACTATTTTGAACCTCTTAATCACTACATTAAATGGTGTTTTTCTTCAGTGATGATCTTGTATAAGTATCAGAATCTTTTTTTTCTTTTTATTAATCATTTTATTCATTTACATTTCAAATGATATCTCCCTCCTGGTTACCCCTCCAGAGTTCCTACCGTTCCTCCTTCTTCCCCCTCCCCTTTGCCTCTATGAGGGTGTTCCTCCACCCACTCACCCACTCCTGCCTCACCCCTCTAGCATCCCGTAGCTGGGGTATCAATCCTCCACAGGACCAAGGGCCTCCATTCCCATTTATATCATATAAGGCAATCCTCTGCTACATATGTATCAGGAGCCATAATCACTCCATGTATAATCTTTGGTTCATGGTTTAGTCTCTGGGAGCCCTGGGTGGTTTGGTTAGTTGATATTGTTCCTCCTATGAGGTTGCAATCTCCTTTAGTTCCTCCAGTCCTTCCCCTAGATTTTCCATTGGGGTCCCCAGGCTCAGTCTGATGGTTGGTTGTCAGTATCTGTATCTGTATCTGTATCTGTATCTGTATCTGTATCTGTATCTATCTGTATCTGTATCTATCTGTATCTGTGTCTGTGTCTGTGTCTGTGTCTGTGTCTGTGTCTGTGTCTGTGTCTGTGTCTGTGTCTGTGTCTGTGTCTGTATCTGTACCTGTACCTGTACCTGTACCTGTACCTGTACCTGTACCTGTACCTGTATCTGTATCTGTATCTGTATCTATCTGTATCTTTATCTGTATCTGTATCTATCTGTATCTGTATCTGTATCTGTATCTGTATCTGTATCTGTATCTCTGTATCTATCTGTATCTGTATCTGTATCTGTATCTGTATCTGTATCTGTATCTGTATCTGTATCTGTATCTGTATCTGTATCTATCTGTATCTGTATCTGTATCTATCTGTATCTGTATCTGTATCTGTATCTGTATCTATCTGTATCTGTATCTGTATCTGTATCTATCTGTATCTGTATCTGTATCTTTATCTGTATCTTTATCTATCTGTATCTGTATCTGTATCTGTATCTATCTGTATCTGTATCTGTATCTGTATCTGTATCTGTATCTGTATCTGTATCTGTATCTGTATCTGTATCTGTATCTATCTGTATCTGTATCTGTATCTGTATCTGTATCTGTATCTGTATCTATCTGTATCAGGAACAGTCATACTAGGAGCCATACCAGGCTCCTGTCAGCAAGTGCTTCTTGGAATCAGCAATAGTGTCTGGGTTTGGTGTCTGATTATGGGATGGATCCCTAGGTGGGGTGGTCTCTGGATGGCCTTTCCTTCAGTTTTTGTTCATGTTTTGTCCCCATCTTTCCTTGGGGCAGGAGCATATCTGGATTAACAATTTTGAGATGGGAGGGTGGGCTGGCCCATCCCTCAACTGGGTAGCCATGCCTATCTCCTGGAGGTGGTCTCTACAAGTTTTATCTCCCTTTGTTGCATATTTTGGCTAAAGTCATCCCCATTGGGTCCTGGGAGCCTCTTGCTTCCCTGGTGCCTGGGATTTCTAGTGGCTACTTCCAGTTCCACATCCCCCACTGTTACATATTTCTGTTCAATTTCCTGACACTGTATTTCTGTCATTCCATTACCTGATCCTGCCTCCGTTTTACCCCCCCCCTCTCTCTCCCTCAAAGTTTCCTCCCTCCCTCTACTTCCTGTGGTATTTCTCCCCCTTCTATGTAGGATTGAAGCATTCACACTTTGGTCTTCTTTCTTCTTAAGTATCAGGATCTTAAAAGGAAACATGACTACATATGTTCAGGATTTAGCCATCAAAAGTTTGTTTTCAATTTCTGGGCATATGCCCAAAGGATTCTATATACTACTACAGAGGGACCAGCTTAACTATTTTATTGCTGCTCTATTCTCAATAGTTATAACATGTAAGCAACCATATTGTGTATCAACTGGTGAATGAATAATTAAAATTTGGTAGCTATACACAAAAGAATTTCATTCAGTTATAAAGGAAAATGAATTTTTTTTTAGGCCAGATGGATAGGACTGACAAATATTGTACTTGATGGAGTAACTCAACCCAGAAAGATATACATCACATGCTCTCTTTGATAAGTGGGCCTTAGCTTCAAATCTGTGGATGTGTGACCTATAGAAGCCATAGTGATGACTAATACAGTTGTCAAGTTGACATACCCAGAAAATATATCTTTGATTGAGAAATTTTATCATATTGGTCTGTGGGACATTTTTTTTGATCAGTAATTCTTGTAGGAGGACATAGCCAACTGTAGGAAAATTGATCTCTGAGTAGGTTAGCCTGAGCTACAAAAGAAGGGTAGCTGATGATGATCTTGGAGTAAGTTAGTAAGCCACATTCTTCCACGGCCTCTGCTTCAGTTCCTGTCTCCAGGTTCCTTACTGCTTGAGTTCTGACTACTACTCCTCTCAATAAGGGACAGTAATCTGTAATATGAAACAAACCCTTGCCTCCCAAAGTTGGTTTTTGTAACAGAGAAACAAACATGAACAGAGGTAATATGGTACTGACCAGGACTCGGAGGCATGTGTCTTTCCCACTTCACAGTAACAGCTTGCCAGGTTTCTATGCTTACTTTTTATGTGAGGAGATGAAGAGACTTCATGAATAGCAAGCAGTTCTCCCACTGAGAAACAGGATTTTCCTTCCCTCAAGTTCAGCAGGAGATATCTCAAGCTTGTTGGGTTTTAGTTTATCCTTTCAATAATGAGGAGTCTCTCTATAGCTTGTTCTGCATGGTTACATGCCTGCCTTTGGATCTTCTACCTAAGTTTCTGTTTGCAGACTCATCATGAACCTTAATGATACCATCTGTCAAACATCACAAGCTTGACATTCCCACCACCAGTCATGGCCTTTGGCTTAGAATAAATATGTCTTTAAACTAACACAGAGCATGTGATAAAACTCAGAATGCAATCAAATATATTTCCTCTGGTGTTTTAAAGTGTACCTAACATTAGTAAGTTTATTTCCAACGCATCAAAACAAGGATACACATCTCAGGGCAAGCACCTTCAATGAACTTAATCTAGACAGAGTCTTAGAATACTTTTCAGCCGTTGTCTGTGCTACTCACCAAACAATCTCACCCTTCTCTTTATTCTTAGACAATTCTGACACATAACATAGCATTGAGTTGGCTCTGAGATCAGAATTTCTGGCTTTATACCTCATCTCTGTTTCTTTCTAGTGATCTTTAAGGGAGGTTGGTTTTTTCAATGTCTGTCTCAGTGTCCTGTGTTTAAAATGGGGGAAAGTTAGAGCATCCTTTTCAGGAAGGAGGCAGACATTATCTCATAGATGCAGTCAGTTCAGGACAGGCTGAACATAGAGGAAGCTTTATTGTGATTTTGGCCATAGTGATTATTTACTGTGGCAGGAGGTAGAGGAGAGATGTAAGATCCAGATAAGTATTATCTCACTGCTCTGTGACAGCCACTTTGCTTGCCATAAACATCACTACTCGATGGGCAGACTTTTGTCACAATTTCCTTCCCACTGCATCCTAGTAACTGTTTAGCACCTTGCCTGTTCCCTAGTGACTCAACCAGTCCTGGTTCTGCTTCAGATTCCATCACTGAGATGATTAGACAAAGACAACCTTTCAAATACAAGTCTCCTGGGCCTTCATGAAAATGTCTATTCTCTATGCTATTTGTTATTATTTATTATATTAATTATTTAGTATCATATATATTAATTATTTTAAAGATAATTATATTCCTTTTGATTGAAAGATTATTTTTGTACACATGTGTGAGATGAAAAGAAATGTTTGAGATGTCTTCAGTGTGATGCAATTAAGTTTAGTTGGTTAGCACTCACATCACCTCACGTACTCATCTTTTTATGGTAAGGTACTTGAAAATTTACTCAGTTATTTTGAAATACTTTATTAATGGTCATACGCACCTTTCTGTCCAATGAGTCACAGAATCTAGGTTTTCTGTCTTTCAAACCTTTTGTTCTGTGTTCAGCTAAGCTCTCATCTCACCCCGACCTTTAAAACCACCATTTCCCACCACAGTGAGCTCATGTTTTAGATCCACTTTTTTACAATCACACTTGTGATCACATGAGCGCATGTAGTACCTGTCTTTACCTGGCATTTATTTCACTCAGCATAACCTCATTCACATCCATGTTAGTGCTATCTGGCTACTAGTTCAATGGGTGAACATACACTTTTTATTTTTTTTTATTTTTATTCTTTGTTCATTTGTTGAGAAACACTGGGCTTTTTCCATTCAATCATCCTGGGATCTTCTTTTCTTGATGTCATTCACTCTGTCTTCTCTCCCAGAGGATGCCCAGCTTACTGGTTTGGCTTTAGTCTCAGTCCAACTGCTCACTTCTGACTGTTAACATAACCTGTATACTGGACAACAGGGGTTCCTTAACACTGCTCTGTCTCATCTCAGAACAGCAGTTGCCCACCTGAAGCTAAGGCGTCCCTCCTTAAGAGTCCCCTCTCCAGGTTCCATGCTCATGCTGGCCTTCTTGGCTTCCATCAATTGTCTCCATGGAACCAGTACTGTGTAAATGCTTAACCTTAATCTGGGCAGTCCAGAGACTTATTACAGATAAACTCAAAACAAAAGATATACTCCGACTATATCTGGAAAGGAGATCCAGATCAATTTTTATATTTTTCCCATAATTTTGCAAAAATTTTGCCTGAAAACTATTTTAGTTCATCCAGTATATGGTTTTAATGTAATTTTGAAAATAAATCCTCTTTGACTTTCTTATGGAGAAGTATACACTTTTTATTCACTCACATTTTCAAGGCAACCTTGGGCTTGCCTATCTGGGATCAGCTTAGAGCTAGCCTTGTCTACCTGCTGGGTAAGGCTAGCTGCATGTTGGAAACTGGCTCTCTACTGTCTTTTCTCTGCTCCCACTTTGTGTGTTCCTGGTACAGAATTTCTCCAGCTTGAGTCTCCAGCTTTGTTATTACTTGATGCTTTTCCCACTTTCCCCAGATTGCCCTTAACAACCAGACAGGCAGTGATCCCTATGACTGAAGCTTCAAGCCATTTCCTGGAAGTATCCCCAGCTATTTTCATGGTAGAGTTTCAGAGCATTAAGCTAATTACTATCCTTAGAAAGAGAAGGGGTGAAAATGGAAACAGCAAGATTTTCTTTGCCTTTCAGTGGGAACAAATCACCAACAGATAAATAGGACTTATGCCATGTCCTTCCAATTTATGCCTTTGCAGGAGATGGCATTGGAGAGTGTCCCTGCTCAGGCCTAATACTGTGATGTATATTTTCACAATGATGCTTTTCCAGGGCTAGGAAAGTAAAAGCACTATAAAATCTGATTGAAGCAGAGGATAAATTGAATCAGAATGGATCCAAGCCAGCTTCTACAATGCACCTTTGTTGAAATGGGCTGACTCGTCTGTCACCTGCAGCTGCTTGAGTAGATAGACCCCCAAGAGCTCGATGTTAGGGAAGTCAGCTGGGATGGGTTAGACATGAGGATTACAGGAAACAAGGGTTAGACCCTGTCCAAGTGGTGGTATAGATGCACAGGCGCTGAGAAAAAATGAGAAAGTGTATGTGAGTGTGTTTAACAGAGGAGGGGGAGGGCGGAGAGAGAGATATTGTCTGTCTGTGTTTGTGGTAGTGGGTAATGTGCTGATTTTTAGCCAGAAGGGAGTTAGAGCTCCTGGCTCCTATGTTCTAGAAAGTGGCTGCCCACTCTTTTCTTTTTATGAGGCATTGCTGAAAGCAGGTTCACCCTCATTAATCACAGTAATAGCAATAAGCAGGCAATTAAGTTTTCCTAAGGTTGGATGTGAGATTTCTTGGCTTCTCCAGAGCTGTGGTGGCTGTTGGGGTTTATGGCAGGGAGATGGTGCTTTGAGCTTGGGTCAAAGCTCATTTTCTGGTTCAAATAGATTACGACAGGCCCAATGTTGTCCAATTTTATCTTCTTAGAGAGACCACCCACAGGCCTGCTGGATAGTAAATTCAACATTCTGGCAAACACTATTTCTTCATTTCCTTGATGCATAGGTTTTATTGGTGTAGTCCCCTTAACATCCTGACAAAAGGTGGTATTCATTTGCTAGTTCCTCACGCAAAAGTTCTGGGGAGGGCTTATTTCCAGAATATGGACAATGAACAGTATTCTAAGAACAAGCACTTATGCTGTATCAGTAATTTAAAGCCAGCACTGTGACAGAATTTGTCATTTGAATAAAACAACTCTGAGTCTATCTAATAGCATCCTTGCTAGGCTATCCTGGTGGGAGCAGGTGTTTGCTTGAGTTCTCCATTATTTCATGTGGGCCATTTTGCTGTCAGGCAACCTTCTCAGGTTCCGGCCACACCAGTCAGTACTTCTCAGGAGCCCTCATGGCATCTTGTCTCTTTCTTCACAAATCCTGGCTTCTCCTTAGGGATGCACATCAACCACTAATCTAGCACATGGCCTGGCATGATGTATGCATGTTACATAGAGGTTCTTCCATGTGCTGGACTCTCTCCTTCCCTTTTGTCCATCCTCCATTTTCCTGCTATGTGTCTTTCATCTCTCCATTTTTGTCTATGTGGTATAATTATATGCATGCCCATAGGTGGAAGTCAATGACTGACAAGGGAGTATTCTCCTGAATTTCACCTCCATCTTATTTCTGAGACAATGTTCATCACTTAACCAGGAACTCACTGTTTCAGCTAGATTTATTTGCTGGCCTGTGAGCCCTAGGGATCTTCTTGTCTTTGCTTCCTAACACTAGGGTTGTGGATGCACTTCAATACCCAACATTTATGTGGGTGTCAGGGGTCAGAACCTAAGTCATATCTCCGTAGCTCATTTAATGTCTGTTTTTAAGGTCATCTGCCCTATTCTTCCCTCAGCCTCTACAGGTCCCTAAAGTGTGACAGTGGGCCCTGCTTCTGTAGAAAGGTTTTCCCAGTGATCTCTGCTCTCTGGTCCCCCAGGCCTCTGTGCTGACATGGGGAGAGCAGCAAGTGAGACACAAAAAAGTAGTGCCTTGATAATTTCTTTTCAAAATGTCACTTCTCTAATTTTTCCTGTTTGATCACTTCTAATAGTCCTTTGTCAACTCAGGTTATAGCAAGATAAATCTTTTCTGAAACAGAGCAGACATGATTTGTGTCCAATGTTTAAGAAATAAGAGTAAACACATTTGTGGGCACAGAAATAGAAAACTGAAAGATACACAGATGACAACATACTTTCATAAACTTTGCGCACATTCCATGGATCATTATCCTCTTAGCCCCTTAGTGCATCACTCAGGAGTATCTGTAGGAAGGATCTCTAAGAAATATTCCAAGAAAAAGAGGAAGGGAGGAAATGACTGTGAATCTAAGTGGAGAAAATAGCTTTGTAATTTAGTTTTTAAGTCTTGGTTAGCCTGAGATTTTCTTTAATCAAAGGACATGATAATGCCAAGTTGTTAGCTAACAATGGGCCAGGAAAACAGGAACAGTTGTTTTCCTTAGCATGTGAAGAGTCCCAGAGGCACTCAAATGAAGAATGAGTGTGAAGTTCAAATCTTAAGACAGGACTCCTAATTTGATTAAAAGCTAATGAAGAAGGCAGGAAAAGAGAAAAGAAATGTAAATGTTTTTCATTGCTTTTCTTGGATATAGATGAAAGGAAGAACTGAGTTGATGTAAAGAACCAAAGTAACTTCCAGTCCTAGAATTTCAAACATTCACAATCTAGTTTGCAAGATGTTTCTAGATGATGATTTGCAACAAAAGTGAGGGGTGTGTGTGTGTGTGTGTGTGTGTTGTTAATAACATACACATTTACTGAAGAGTCCCTGGTGCACTGCTAGAGGATGCTTAATAGTTTTGAGGGTTTAAGTAGCTGTGACCTAAGAGACCTATAATGTGTTGAAACATGGACACATACCCCTTTCCTCTCCCACTCAACATGAATGAGTACATTAAATAGAGATTGCTCAGTTTTACAGGCAAGTTCTAGTGTTAGCGAATATTAAGGAGTGTAACAAGCTTTGGCAGGCTGAAAAAGTCTTCCAAGTTGATTTCTTGTTAATGAAACTATTAGAGAAAACTGAAGAGGTGAGACAGAGGGAATGATTTCAAAATGATGAAGCAGACTTTGTTGAATTCACATTCACATGTAGACAAGATTGAAGGGGGAATAGTGAGGACTACAACCAGGAGCATTAGTTTGTCACCTTCACCTGGTCTACATGAGGCAAGTCAGTGAACAGAATGCGCTTCGCAAAATAAATTATATAATTGATTTGAAAATTCTGTGTGGTTTATAAAAGCTATTATAGATATGGTATATTGTTACTACAATTGATATAACAGTTTTTACCCTTTTCCTCTAATGTTCTAATGGGCATCTAATATGTATCTAAATGGAACCAGTCTGAGGTGAATCTTCCTCAAAACAGGAGATGTGTGGTCATTTCACACAGATTAGATGTTATATTCTGCCTGTTACAGGTGTCAAAGAAAGAGGCAAGAATATGGTTCTCTAGCCTTAATGATCAAATAGTCTACAGATATTATTACAGCCTGTATCAGAAACTCAGTAAAAACTCTTTCCCTAATCTGTGAGTATATAATGTGTTTCCATAAGAACCTGTGGGCTGGAGAAAGCTGGTTCAAGGGTTGGAGATATTGAGAACAGGAGAGCAACAGAGAGCTAGAGAAATGAATACATGTGATTTACATGAACATACACTAACAAGGGAGGAAATTCTCTCTGAAGTGAACAGTAATTGTATGTCGTAATGTCCATAGAAACATTAGGAGTGTGAATGGGGATTGATTATCTAGCTTTGTATAACTCCATTTATTTGGGAAGAGGTTGCTTTAGAGCATGAGAAAAGTTTAGAACCCATCCTTAAAACATGTGCACACAGAACAGTAGACCTTCTGGTTCATGACCTCAATCTCTCTTTGTCCATTTATTACTCACTCTGAGATATTTCTTCTTATTCAACTTTTATTTCCTACTGTGGCCCTTGGTATGCCTCTCACAGGTAAATCTGGTCATCTTGCAAAAGATGAAGGGGAGGATGCATTTTACCTCTACTGTATGGTAATGTGAGACATAGATAATTTTGCTCTCACTTTGAAATTAGAAAATAATGTGCTTAAAATCTGTCTGCCCATAGTGTTCCTCAGAACTAAAGAGTAGAGAGAAATATTGATTTTTTTCTAGAAGGCAATATTTCCCTTACTTCTCTAGCTTTTTAATGAATGTCAGAGCTCATTCAGCTCATGGTCCAAAAATGTGTTCATGTTGCTGGAAGATACTTCCAGATGCTGAGATCTCTCCTTACTGTTGGTCCTTCCTCTTTACTAATTTTGTCTCTGTCTCTCTGACTCTTATTTCTTTATGTTCTATGTGTCTCTTTCACTGTCTCTATCTCTGTCTCTTTCTCTCTCACACAGCACTCTCTTTATCCCTCTCTTTCCACCTTTCTCTGTATGTACTGTATATGCCTTAGCATAAATTAATATGAGAGTGTGGCTCATTCTGAGGGTATAGATATTTGTTATAGAATCAGAATGTTAGAAAAATGCTGTAATTTCTGCCACCCTTGTCTCTTGTTTTCCTCTTGTGTTTCTTCATAGGAGGAAGAATTGGATGGTTCAGATTTCTAAGAATATTCTAAACCTATTTTGATTTTAGAAGAAAATACTCAGAGAAACTAATATGTGTGTGTTTGTGCGTGTGCATGTTTGTTTATGTACGTGTGGGTGTATGCACATGCATATATTTGTGTCTGTGATATGCATGCATGTGTGGCACACTCATGCACACATGCATTTATGCATATATCAGCCTGTACAAAGAGAATGGATGTGAGAAGGTTGTTTTGTACTTTTAAGTTTGAGAAACTAGTATACTTTCCACATGGAGATGCTGCATGTCCAGACTGCTGAATGTGGATCATTGGGGGAGAAGTCAGTGTTGCTTCTATGTATTTGCAAATTGCTAGTGAATGTGTGCTAATGAAGCTAAAGAAATAAAAGAAATTCTCCATTGGAAGAGAACACAGGAGGAGATGAAAACCCAGGATAGAGAAGTCTGAGTTGCTGCTGTGTAGTTGTGAGTTTTTAGTGGATAGGTGCTAATTAAGCCAAAGAAATAACAACTTCTCCAATGGGAGAGGACACAGGAAAAGATGAAGACCCAGGATAGAGAAGGGGACCTCTTTTATGTGAAGGAGAAGATGATAGGAAAGAAGAATAAAATGAAGTTGCCTGAGAAACCAACAAACCAAGGAAAACAAAGGGAGTGTGAGAGACACAAAGATAGAAGGGGAAACTCCTATGCCATATAATGGATAAGACCAGCCTTATTAAAGCAGGATGAACATGGTTGACTTATGGTTTGCTCAGACACAAATATCTGTAATTCCCAGTCCCTCATCTATAGAATGATTGGAAATCCTACATAGTGAGAAATGAAAGCTACTCATTTGATGTAGCAACAATAAAATCATTGCTACCATTACAAAGATTATTTCCAATCACTGGTAGATGCAGCAGCCGTCATGTATGTGTTGGAAGCTTAACTGTGAAGAGAAGACAATTGCAGCATTAATAGATGTGGTTTTAGATGGATAAAATGTCTTTGCTTGTCCTTTATAGAAACTAGAATGAACATAATAATTCAGAAGTTTGTCATAGAATGTCCTGGGAGGAGGGGGAGGAAAAGTTGTTAGAGTAGAATGGAGCATTTTGGCTTTAGATATTTTTTACTTTTGAATGGGATGAAAGGTAAGATGGACTATGAATGTAGCAAACATTTAGTTTGATGAGAACGTAGGATATTTGTTGTGATGATTTACATTTTTATTTATGGGGGATCATAAAAATTTTATTTAGTAGGAAGGTGGTGGAGAAGGAAAGAAAATCAGAGATGGAAAAACATTCTGCATGTACCATTCTCTTTGGAATTATGCTCCAATTCTTGCTCATTTAGAATATTCATTGGCTTATTCAACTTGAAAATGACTTATTGAACATGTCTGTGCAAGAGTAATTATTCTGTTTATGGATCTCACCTTTGGATGTAGTTTTGAAGTTAAAAGAGGAATACATTTTTTTTTTTTTTGCCTTTCTATTCTTTGATGATTATTTTTAGTTTCTTAAAAGTACTGTTTTCACAGGATAAAGCTAAATTAGTAGAGAGTGTTGGGAGTTCTGGGTAAGATGGCAGGTTAGACATGACATTTGAGATCAGATTTTATAATTAAGATAAAAAGGAATAGATCCTATTCCTATCAGAGAAAGAACAAAAGAACAAATCAGAAAGAAGCCCAGGAGGAGTTGTTTCTGGAAAGAAACCGTCAAGCCTGCATCCCAGTTGCAACCCACTGCTCATGGCATGTTGGCTTCAGCTGTAGGTGGCAGGAAAGTATATTCTTTGGCTCTGGGTTTGTGAGAGCTGGATAGAGATGGTGCAGTCTCATAAACCCAAATACCAGCTCTGATATGTGGATAGATAATGCTAAAACATAACAGCTGTCTGTGAGGACAGAAGTGGAGATGGGTGTGAGAGCTGAAAAGTGAGGCATTCTCAGTCTCACTCTCTGCATTCTCTGCATGGATTGTAGGAAATATGCTGTGTTCTGACAGGTGCAACAAAGATAAACATAGATGGTTGGGTCTTCCACACCCGATCCTTAGCCAAGGAAAGCACTGTAAGAAAAGTATGGTCTCCTCAACCAAGGTTGTCATTTACAGACAAGGGCCCCAGACTGGGTAATAATGGGGAAAAGACTAGGCTAACCTAAGTGAAATACTTCTCACATGCAAGGACACACTGGCTTACTTGCTTGTGTTACTAACACCAGCAGCTCCTACCTCTATCCCAGCTGATGTTACAGACTGATATAAAAGGTAGTCCACGGAGAGAAAGAACCATGTTTCCAACTGCAGACTAAGGCTACCTCAAGCCATAATACTGTTTCATCTTATTGTTCAATTTGTTCCTTTTAATTTTATTTAAGCATTTTTATTATGTTTTTATGCTTTGGTTATTTTAATTTGTATCTTGGCAAAATAGGCTCTTCTGACCTTTTCTCTCTATCTATTTACCTATAGCATTTTCTGAAGTACTTCTCATATCCCTAATTTGTATTATTATTTCAGACCCACTTTTCCCCTTTCCTATTCTCTCCTAATTTCACTACTTGAATATTAATACCTGTGTTGGCTAGGTTTGTCAACTTGTCACAAGCTAGAATTATCTGAAATGGAGGAAACTCAATTAATAAATATCTCCATAAGATCCAGTCAAAGGACCTTTTCTTAACTGGTGTTTGATGAAGGAGGTTCATGCCATTGTTAATGTTGACATCTTTGAGCTGGTGGTCCTTGGTTCTATAAAAATGCAGGCTGATCAAGGTGTAAGAATCAAGCCAGTAAACAGTATCCCTCCATGGCCTATGCCTCCTGCCTCCAGGTTCCTGCTCTGTTTGAGTTCCTGTCCTGACTTACTTCAATGATGAACAGCAATATGGAAGTATAAGCCAAATAAACCCTTTCCTCCCCAACTTACTTTTGGGTCATGGTGTTTCATCCTGGCATTAGAAACTTTAACTAAGACAATACCCTTAACTCTGAGCTGCTATAAACTCCATTTTTTTCTAGTCAGCATTCTAGTACCTTTTTTTGTGTGTGTGTGTGAACCATATTAAGGGAGTGTGTGAAGCACACAAGTGTCTTCTGCAGCCAGATAACACTTGAGATTACTGTCAGATCATTATATCTACCACCTTGGTCAGCTTCCCTTGTGAACAGCAGCAAGGAACATAAATACAGGTGATGACAACTAGCTAGGATAACTCATGTAAAATAAGACAAGAGGAAAAAAATGAGTGGAAAAGTGGGGAATGGAATAAAAACAACAGAACACCTCCATCCCAACAGATGCACAAGTACAAACAAGAGTCAACAAACCTACTGTTACAACAGCTGCATGACCATGAGATATTAAAAGTACAAAGCAAATAAACAGTCTTAAAGCTGTAATAAAGAACAAGTTACATGCAAATACAAAAATATAAATATAGAATCAGGTCTTTTGTCAGCAAACTTAAACATCATGAAAATAAAGACTGATTTATTTAAACCCTTGAGAGAAAGAACTGTCAACCAAGACAGCAATTCTTGCCACAGTTATCTCCTAAAAGTAATGAAAAAACAAGAAGATATCAAATAAGCACAAATTAAGGATATTCATGCCATTCAAGTTGACATTGTAGAAAATACTTTTACAATAAACACAGGAAAGTGAAATAGTCTCATCAAGTATACCAGAAAAAATACAAATCATGAAATAAATAAATGAATTATTGTCTTATTGTGAAACACAGCCTGGTTTCTGGTTAAGTACAGGCTAAAAACCCCCTGTGACCCAGCAAGTGACCCCACAGGGTACCATGCAAGGGATGGAAGGCATTTTGCCATGCTCCCAGACTTCAGGCTCTTGACACAAGGCTGCAGCCCTCCATAGATTTGTGTCTTTTAGTCACATAAGGGCAATGCCCCTACTAGCACCTCACAGGTAGAAGGCAAGACTACAGGTCATGTAGCCTCAAGACAGATCTTCATATTAATGAGGTACCTAAAGGCCAGAAGGACTTAGCCAATTAAGTTTTCCTTCCCAGAAACTCCTACCTGCAAAAGCTATTTAACCTCAGCCTGTCCTGAGAAAACTGGGGTATGGTTTCTCATCTCCTTTCTGCTATGACAATAAACATCTTAAAACCATGGACTGCTTCCTCTTTAGATTACTCTTCTATACTAAAAATCAACAAACAAATGTTAGAGCTACCTATAGAACAATTACATTTAAAAGACACGTACAGAAGATCTCATACAACAGACAAGATATGTTGTCTTCTCAGTAGTACAAGGATATTTTTGTAAAACTGATCCCATTATAGGCTACAAAAACATCTTAATACCAATAAGGGAAACTATTCCTTGTATCTTATCCACCTGTAGTGGAGTAAAACTGGAGAAGAATATCAAGACAAACAACATAAAATCACACAAATGCTGTGCGATCAAATAATGTAATTTTGAATGAGCATTGAGACATTAATGAAATTATAAAATTTTTAGTATAAAGTGAAAACGATAGCACAGCTTACTAGAACCTTCCCAGTACATCTAACGCAGTTCATGAGCTTTTACATTAAAAAGGCAGAGATATCTTAAATATGTAATGGTGCAAGCATGTGCACGTGTGAGTGCACACACACACAAACACACAAATACACACAACAAACAAACAAACAAACATAAAACCAAGAATCCAAATCCAAATACAGTACATAAAAAGAAATAATGATTAAGGTGGGAATTAATAAAATAGAGACTGAAAAATAAACATATAGCCTCAAAGGAGTAAAAAGTTGATACTTTCAAAAGAGACAAAAGATAGACAAACTCTTAGTGACACTGAGAGAGAGAGAAAGAGAGAGAGAGAGAGAGAGAGAGAGAGAGAGAGAGAGAGAGTGCTTAGATTTTTCGAAGCTTATGTTTAATAGGGGTTCTTAAATGCTTTAATTTTCCTTATAGCCCACCACCCACCAGAGGTAGTAGAAAGCAAAAGTTAATAAGGCAAAGAAGGGTGTAGAGCTGGTTAAAAATAGTTCTTTTTAGCAAATCTCCAGAATTTCAGCATATGTCAGGATATTAGCAGTTCAGTTCACAGGAATCAGCAGCAGCAGCAGCTTGATCCATTCACAAACACCATTCATGAACCAACAGTGGCAATTCAATCCAGAAGAAACTCTGAGGCTTGGCCAATTGCTTCATGTCTGTGGAATCAGCAAGAAGCTGCTGGAATACCACTAGAAGTCCTTTGTGTGTTTCTTTCTATGAAGTCATGACAAATGATGACCAACAAAGAATGGCAAGGTGAACCAATACCATACAGCTTTATCAGTGAACATTATTCTTGGCAAAGCCCAATGAGGACCTCAAAGAATGGTAAGGTGTACCAATACCACACAGTGTTGTGTGTTCTCAACAAAACATTCTCCCACATGTCTGCATCAGCAAAAACAACCTCTCAAAGGTGGTTTCCAGAAAAACATCACGTGATACAACTGAGTCTCCAAAGAAACCAGACATTTCAGAGCGAGCGAGCGAGAAAGGAGTGAGGAGAAGAGAGAGAGAGAGAGAGAGAGAGAGAGAGAGAGAGAATAAAATTGTAGGTAAAACAAACAAAAAACCATTTCTACTACAGGTGAATAAAATACAAGGAATTGTTTCCATTTTGTGTGTGTGTGTGTTAAGATTTGTTTTGTGGCCTCTAATGGGATCAATTTTATATAAGTGTCCATGGAAGACAATGTATTTTCCATCTGTTGTATAGGATATTCTTTAGAAGTATTTTAAATATAATTGTTACAGAAGGTGAGAACTATTTAGGCAAAAACTTGGAAAATACATCTTCAAATTTATATATGGATATACTCTTAAACATAATTGACCAGCAAAGATTAAATGAAAGATATATAAACATAGCAACTAGTTATCACATATTAAATGATCAATACAGAAAACATACATATAAGTAACATTATACAGAAAGAGTAGGTTATATTTGTGTTTTAAGGAATTTATACACATATATATCAACAATCATAAAAAATATGCTATGACTTTGAAAATGAGCAAGGAAGGGTATATTGGAGAGTTTGGAGGAAACTGTGGGAAAAGGGGGCAACATGGCAGCAACTGGGGACTGGCACGGTGGAGGCTACCCGCAGCATCGGCGGTGGAGAAAGTCTGAAGTTCCAAAGGCTGGAAACCTTGGCGAAGGCAGGCCCCAGTGATGCGAAGAAGTCCTTGGTTCCAAAAGGGTTTATTCTCATGGAGGATGGTGGATGGATCTGGATGTACCCCCCAAAACTCAGGGCAGACCAGAGTTAAATAGGGAGGGAGAAGTGGGAAGGGTCTGGGGAGAAAGCTTAATTGGCTCCGCCCTCTGACCTTCATTAGTATGTAAATCTCTAGTGCCTGAGGCCTGTAGTCACACCCTCTACCTGTGCACTTTGGGAGGGGCTGTAATGCTCTACGGGACTGAACAATGTAGGTCCATGGAGATTAGACTCCTTGTTAGGTCCCTGGGTTCTGGGGACATGGCAGAACTCCTGCCTTTTCTCTCTTGGAGTCTCGGGGTTCCAGGCCCATGCCCAGCCAAGAATCAGGATACCCTTACACAGTCCCACAGAAACCATGAAGTGGAAAATAATGCAATTATATTATAATCTCAAAAAAAAATAAAAGAAATAATTTAAAACTAAATTGTAGGTCAAAAAGAATATACAAACAACTTAAATAGATCTATAATGAGCAATTACTATTATTTAAGCAGGAACAACCAATCTCCTCTCAAAGTGAGGCTTAGTACTAGATATATTTTATGATGAATTTTACCAGTCTTTTAAGGAAGACTTCTTGCTTTTCCATAAGATAGATAAAGGACAGTACCAAACTATTACTACAAAGTATTATTCTGATATTCCAAACCATATTAAGACACTACAAAGAAAGGAAACTATAGACCAATCACTCTGATATATGTGTATATGCTCAAAAATTCTTTGCAAAATATTTGCAAACTATTGCAAAAATGAATTTTACACTTCATGACCAAGTTGGTTGCATTCTAGGGATGAACATATGCAAATAAGTATAGACTTAAGGACAAAAATCACAATATTATCTCAGTAAGTCGAAAAAGCATTGGATAAAGTTCAACATGCTTTCATGACAAAAGCTTGAAGGAAGTACAGCTAGAAGGATTATTGTAGCTAAATGTAATAAAGACCATACAGAAAAAGTTATCATTATAGTAAAATGAGAAAAATATGAGATAATTTTTCCTAGACTGTAGAAGGAACAAGAGTGCCCAATGCTGTCCAATATTATGCAGTGTAGATCTCAAAGTCTTAACTAGAGAAATAAAACAAGAGGAAATACTTTATAAAAAATAAGAAAAAAATAAATAGCATTATTCCTATTTGCAGATCAAATGGTTCAATATGTGAAATGCCCTATAGAATTTATAAGAAAACTCCTAGACATGGTATATTTCTCACTAAACTTTCCAGATACAAGATCAATATACAAAAGTTAGCAGCTTGGTCTGATGAGATGGCTCAGTATGTATTGTTGCCTACCTGCAATGTCGTTGACCGAGCTGGATCCTCAGAACCTATGTACCAGAAAGAGAACAGACTTCCACAGATTGTCCTATGACCTCCACACATATGCTGAGGTGAATGTGTTCTCTTCCCAATGTAAATAAAATTTAATGATAAAATGCACTAGTTTTCTCTATATCAATAATGGCTATGCTTAGAAAGTAATTAGAGGAAATATTCTATTCACAACAGCCATAAAATACCAAAGAGTAAATCTGAGGAAGTAAAAGACATCTACAAAGAGAACTTTCAGATACTAATGAAAGAAGTTGAAGACACACTTGTAGATTGCTTGGGTTAATAATGTGAATATTGCTGTATTACTGAGAATGATCTATAGATTCATCACAATCTCCCAACAAAATTCCAACAACATTTTCCACAGAAACAGAGCTGTAAGTGCTACATTGTGTGGAAGTGCAAAAGACCTTGAGTGTCTAAAGCAATCCTAAGAAAAAAAACTGTAAGAAGTATGCTTGAGTTCTTGTAGTACCTGCATTCAATTTATATTATAGTGCTCTAGTGATAATATAAGGGTAACTTGGTGCTGGCATAAAAATTGACATGTAGATCAAAGTAATAGAACAGGGAACTCAGAAATAAATTCACATAGCTATAGTCTCTTAATATTTGCCAAAGGTGTCAAAGTTCTACTTTGGAAAAAAACAAACAAACAAACAAACAAAAAAAACCAAAAAACAAAAAAACTTGATTATTTTTTAATAAATGTTGCTGGGAAAATTAGACATCCAATGCTGAATACTGGAATTAGACAGTTAGCTCTCATCCTACTTCAAAATCAAATCATGGTGGATCAAGGCTCTGAGTATAGAACTTGAAATGATGAAATAGCTAGAGGAAACAGGGAAACTGCTTCAAGATATTAGCATGGGTACAAGCTTTCTAAAAAGGACTCTAATATAAAGGAAATAACTCAAAGATGGTAAGTATAACTATAGATAAGTATAATTGCATATTATACTTATTACATATTATATTATAATTATTATCCTTAGCTTGGGCTAAGGAAGCTATCAGCAGAGTGTAGAAATGGCCTATACACTGGGAGAAAAATCTTTGCCAGCTGTACTTCAGACAGATAATTAATATCTAAAAATTATGAAGAACTATAAAAATTAACCACTAAAACCCCCATAAATATTCTAGCAAACAAATAATCTAATGAACTATACAGAATTCTCAGAAGAAGAAATATGAGTAGCTCATAAACAATTTAAAAACTGCTCAATATCTTTAGCCCTCAGAAAAACTCAAAACTACTTTGACATTCTATGTCACAGCAGTCCCAGTAAATATTACCAGGAAAATATTCACCAACAAACATAAGCAAAGGTCTGAGGAAAGAAGCATCTTATTCATTGTTGGGAGTGTAAATTGGTATATCAATATAAAAATGAAAACAGATTTCTCAAAAACAAAATCTAAACCCCTAAAACAATAGAAATACAATATGATTCAGCTGTATTATTCCTGGGAATATACTGAAAGGACTGTGCCACAGAGATGATTCCACATCCATGCTTATTGCTGCACTAGTCACAGTAGCTAAGAAATGGAATCAGCCTAGATCTGCATCAGTCAATGAATGTGTAAAGAAAATAGAATTTTATTCAACCATAAAGGAAAATAAAGCATAAGGCTGAAGAGGTGGCTCAGGGATCCAGAACATTTGCTGCTCCTGTAGGGTACCTGGGTTAGTTATTAGCACCTACTTGGAGGCTCTCAACCATTTTTAACTTTGGTCACTGCACACACTGTGTACACATACCTATATGGAGGTTGCTGCTCATTACATAAAATGAAAATAAATAAATCTTTAAAAGTTGGAAAAATGAAACAAAACATTTACTCAGAGGAACAGAAAATGAGTCACGTATAAAAGTGCTGTCAGGAAACTCACTTCTTTGTATTATACATATAATAAAAGCCATTAAATTAGTAGAGAAAAACATAATTTGCTGCCAAGACTAATGCCATTTACTGGTTACACAGTATTCTGTAAATTATTGTTATGATGATGAAGATGACAGGGGTTTTTTTTTTTGTAGTGCTGGTTATCTTGGAACTTTCTCTGAATCTCAGGCTGACCTCTAAATCAGAAATATACCTGTCTCTCCCTCCTGAGTGCTGGGATTAAAGGCATGTATCATCATGCTGGGCTATAGACTGACTTCTGTTTTCCATCCACACAACATCTGTCCATCTCTGGATAAAACTGAACTGAGTACACACATTTCATCGGATGAATACTGTCTCAGTCTGAAAGGATTCTAAGTAGAAGTAGTGTTGGATCTAATTAATCTATATGGATTTTGGAGTGATGAAATTTGGATGAGTACTTTGGATCTTTGGGAATTGTCTTCATTAATATCATTAAGAAAGATATCAGTAGGAAAATTGGTGACTTGATCTACAAATAATTAGTATTTTCATTTCTAGAAAATATTAATAAATCTAAAAATGTTTATAAATTTTTAGAGTAAAACACTCAATCAGGTTTGATGATTTAATCTACATTAATCCAATCTACATGTTCATTAATTAATGATTAAAGCAGATTTTGAGTATTTATTTTTACCCATTAATATGAACACATTCAGTCCTTTAGTCATTTATTCAGCTAGTATGGGCTAAACCTGTACCACGTGTGGGGGTCGTATGGTTACCCATGTTAGAAACACATGTGGGTAAAATTCTTCTTGTTAAGATGCCCTAAGTTTGAGGATGATAAATGTATATAGACACCATTAAGTGATGTGATTTGGCAGAACTATGATCAAGATGTCATGGAAGCTCTGCTGAGGGAGTTTAGGGGCGAATGGACCAGAGAACTTCCACAGATACAGAGATGTAGGTTAACCTCACACAGTTAAGCAGGTATTCATGGGCTGAGAAGTGCCACTGATGCTTGTATATGGACCACTGGTTTTTGAGTCTGACATTCTTGTTTATGAAACATATTCATTTAGATTTATTTAATGTCTTTCCTAGTCATAACAGAGTCAAGTGTCAGAAAAGCACCACTAAGATGAAGAGTAAGTTCTTTAGCCACCTAATCTTGGTGATCTTTGCACCTTCATCTTTATTCATGTCAATATTTCCAACTTTATTGGAGTAAAAAAAAAAGCTTAACAATGTCTTCTCTTAACCAAGCCTCTTCAAACATAGTTACTGATGCCTTAGGACATTTACATAGAGTTTCAGACTTTGCTTGCCTGAATAGGACTGTAACCAACTTTACGCCAGCTTCTAAAATCTGCTTTGGGGAGTGGATAAAGTATGTGATTAGATTTCTAAGCTTGTTTTTCTCTCAGAATTCCTGTTTTAGTTCTTCAGACTCACAGATTTTTCTGGACCAAATCCATTGAACAGGAGTATTGTTTGTCAATGTATGGAGTCAGCAGGGACTTCCTTCTGCATTTGGAATGCCTGAAAAATGAGAGCCAGAAAGTACATGTTCTTATTGTTAGTCTCTGTCTTCTGTCCCTACTGCCCATACCAGGATAGAAGAATGTTTTATTATATATTAAAAATACTTTACATATCTAGGGAAGTTTGTAGTAACGCAATTTCAAGTTTCTCATATCCTGGAGGAATGTGACATTGGGAAAGACATCTCCTTGTAACAGTAAAATAAAGTCATTTAAAATCAAGTCTCTTTTGATTTTGAGAATAAAGTGAACAGGTAAGAGGCTTTGGAGTTATTAAAGTAGACAAAGTAGAAATTATTTATGTTGTGTCATCCACAAAACACACCTACCCTACCATATGCCAGCTTATGTCTTCTAATGCCTGTGCTTATCAAATGCCCACAATTAATGAAAAGAGACATTTTGCTTCTAAAATATTGTTTTTCTGTATATATAAAATGTGTGAGATGTAGAACATTTGCATATCTTTTGATTATTGTAATCCTCATTAGCAAATTTTGTTTTGTTCTTCAAGTGGGATTATGGGTATTTGCCAACATAAAAACTGGCTTGCCAATGTTTTTTAGTGGGTTTATTATTTTTTATATCCTTGGCAAGTATAACTTTCTTCAAAGAATATATTTTCATGACTTTTGGTTTCACCTCCATGTTATTATTTCTGACTGTTAATTTGGGATTCTGAAGGACCTTAGTACGGTTTTATGGGTTACATATGGTTCTCATGTGGCCAAGGCCTTTCTCAATTACCAGGCTTGTGGGCTTGTACCTGATGACGTGTTTAAAGGAGCAAAGTAGAACAGTGATGTTAAGCCATTGGCTATTTTATTGTTCTTGAATTTAATTTGGCTTCTCGTCATTTGGCAAGGAGACATGGACCTTAGTTGATAGGGAATCCTTGTTATTTAAAGCTGCCAGATAGTGTGGATCAGGGAAATAGAAGTGCTAAGAAAGAGAATGGAACCTCCTTGTGGTGGAAAGGTGAGATCTAGGATGGTTCCCACTGGCAAAATGTAGAAACAAAAGGGCCCTATGGTTTTTGAAAGGAGTCAAATACAGAGTCAGAGAATAGGATACTGAACAAAATGTGTCTGCCAGCCTAGCTGAGATGAAAGAAGAAGAGATGACATGTGCATCCAAGTGAGATGAACTGTGCCAAGGAGCAGACTGTGAATCAGGGAAGAAGGAGTAAAGCTCCCGGTCCCCTTTGGGTTTCAGCAATTCATGTAGTTCTTGGTTTGTGAGCTTACCTATATCAGTTGAACAATCATAACAAATTGATGCCATTGAGTGTCTGAGCATTTGGATCATAGGAGGCTGTGATCAGGTGGCAGTCAGGGTCCTATCAGATGATAATAGCACTGTTCATAGAGAAAAGACACTCTCTACCTCCATAGAAATTCCATTTTGCACATTATGGATTTAGGCAAAAATTGTTCTTTCTTGTTTCATAAGGCAATTCACAACATATGATGTGCCACTGAAAGTACTTAAAGAATAAGGCATTTAAAAAAAAGTTTATTTATTTTAATTATGTAAGTACACTATAAGCTGTCATCAGACCTACCAGAAGAGGGCATCAGATCCTATTATAGATGATTATGAGTCACTGTGTGGTTGTTGGGAATTGAACTTAGGAACTCTAGAAGAGCAGGCAGTGCTCTTAACTGCTGAGCCACCTCTCCAGCCCCCAAAATAATGCTTTTTAAAAGTTATTGTTACTTAAGAAATAATGAAGAGGCATTTTTTCCTATTCTATGAAGATCTGAGACTTGGTTCCTTCCCCCTCTCCCCCAGGAAATACTTTTAACAATTAGTTCATACTTGTATTTGCTAAACATTTTTTGAGTGGCAGTATGTAATAATTTCCTTCAAAATGAAACTCTATTCTGGAGTGTCTTGGTCAGTGTTAAATCCTGTGTAGAGAAACCATGACCATGACAACTTTTATAAAAGAAAGTATTTTGTTAGGGCTTGCTTGCTGTTTTAGAAGTTCAGTACATTCTCATCATATTTGGCATGAAGACAAACATGGTGCCGAAGAAGTACCTAACTGTTCTACATCTGAATCTGTAGGCAGCAGGGAGAGAGATCCAGTATATCTGGCTTGGGTTTTTGAGATCTGAAAGCTCATTCCCAGTAACCAATTCTTCCAACAAGGCCACACCTTCTTCAACAAGTGCAGACCTCCTAATCAAGCTCAAATCGTGCCACTTGCTGATGACTAAGCATTCATATACATGAGCCTATGAGGAACATTCTTATTCAAACCATCACATTCCACTCATTGGCCCCTATAAGCTTATAGCCACATCACAATGCAAAAATGCATTCAGTCCAATTTCAAAAGTCCCATAATCTAACACAGTCTCAACATTGTTTAATAGTCCATGTTCTGAGACTAAAGACAATTTCTTAATTGTAAGCCCCTGTAAAATCAAAATAAAAAAGTAGATCACATTCTTCCAAATACAATGGCTTAGAATATAAATTACCATTACAAAAAGGAGGAAAGGGAGAAAATACTGGACCAGAAAAAGACCTAAAACTAGAAGGGAAATCTGAATCTCTGTATCTCCATATCTTATGTCAAAGCACTCTTCAGATCTCCAACTCCTGTAAGCTTTATTGACTGCAACAAGTTTTTCTTTTTTGTGCTGTGTTCAAACCCTGTTAGCAACTCTCCAAAGCAAGTATCCCAGGGCTCTGGTATCCCTAACATCTTGGGGTCTCCAACACAATCCTGACTTCACCTTCACAACTTCATGTGATGCCCTCTCTGGGCCTCCACGCCAGGACACACTTAACACACACTTGGCCTCAGTGGCTTTTCTTATGTACAGAGGGAGGTTACACAACTCTTTTCTTGTATCCTTGATTTCAAAATCAGAATCACTTGGCCAAAGTTGCTAATTTCTGCACTTGCTGTGGATAGAACATGGCCCCCCTGTCCGATTGTACTTGCATAAACTGTTCTTTCTGTTGTTCAGGGTTTCCTTCACTGGTTAAGTTTTCCTTAACCAGTGTGTAGCTGGGTAGTGTCTTGCCCTGAAATCACTATTACCTTTATTCCATTTAGCATCAAGGTTTTTTTTTTTTTTTTTTTTCTAATTTTAAATTTTTTTTTTTTTTTTTTTTTTTTTAAAAACCTTTAATACCCTTGAGTACTGGACTTGGCTCTGTCTTACCTCCTGGTGCTTGTTTTCTTTTCAGACTGTAGATTTAGTGTTTCTCCTTGACTTTCTTGTTTCTTTTCATTGTAAATCTGCATAAGAATGAGCACTCATAACTACATGTTGCAGTCAATAGTACACTTTCTTGAAATATCCTCTGCCAATGTCATTAACTAAAACTAATTTAGGCCCTGACAAATTTTTAGGACAAGGGCAAAAAGCAGCCACATTATTTGCTAAAATACCACAAGAAGGATCTCCAGGCTACTTACTAATAATATTCTTCCCCTATGAAACTTCTTGAGCTGAGTCTCCACAGTTTAAATAGTCCTAAACACTATTCCTACTTGGATGGTCCTTTAAGACTTCTTTTAAAGTAATGAACCACTTTTCTATTTCAAAGTTCCAAAGACTACATTTTGCCAACAAGCAGCATGTACAAATCTGTCACAACAAATTCCTGCTCCTGATGCCAACTTCTGAATTGGTCACTGTTCTGTTGCTGTGAAGAGATACTACAACTGGTGCAACTCAGAAAAGAAAGCATGTAATTGGGGCCTGTTCCTAGTTTCAGAAGTTGAGTCCATAATCATAATGGTAGGGAACATGGTAAGATGCTAGAAGACATGTTGCTGGTGAAGTAGCTGAGAGTTATACATCTGAATATACAGAAAGAAGGAAGAAAGAGCCATTGTTCTGTATAGTTTTTTTGACAATTTGGCATAGTCTAAAGTCATCTGAGAGGAGGGAGCCTCAGTTAAGAAATTGACTTCATAAGATTGTAGAGCATTTTTTCAATTAGTGATTGATAGGGGAAGACCCAGCTCATTCTGGGTGGTGCCATCGCTGTGTTGGTGGTAATGGGCTCTATATGAAAGTAGCCTGAGCAAGTCTTGGGGATCAAGGCACTAAACAGCATCCCACCATGGCTTCTGCACCAGCTCCTGCCTCCAGGTTCCTGCCCTGTTTGAGTTCCTGTCCTGACTTCCTTCCATGATGAACAGGGCTGGGGAAGTATAAGCCAAAAAAGTCCTTTCCCTCCAACTTAATTTTTGGTCATGATATTTCATCTCAGTAATAGAAACTCTAAGACATCTACTGAGCCTTGTTGGGGGTTTTGAAATTTCAAAGCCCATCTCCATCGATGTACTTCCTCTAAGAAGACCATAACTACACTAACAAAGTCACACCTCCAAATCCTTTTCTCTGGTGACTTTAGCATTCAAATATATAAGTCCTCAGGAGCATTCTTATTTAAACCACTACATGGAAGGAAGCTTGTTGAGACTCAGGAAGAATACTTAACTTACAAGTCTCAGGAAATCTCTGAAGCTTGCATATTCACAAGACCCTTTCCCTAAGATTCTACAAGGCAGTAAACAGTTGCTTGGGAAGGGAGACTATGGACCTGTCTTTACATCTTCCAGAAAGTTCCTGAGATGAAATGTTCATGAACTATCACTCAGATTGGGGAGCCCTTTTCATTGATACAGCTGCTTTTGAGTTGCATGTTTCTGTTTCTGGTGGCTCTCAATGTTTACAGCGCTGCAACCCTTTAATACAGTTGCTCATGTTGTGGTGACCACCGACCATAAAATTATTTTTGTTGCTACTTCATAATTATAATTTTGCTACTGTTATGAATTCCTATGTAAATATCTATATTTTCTGATCATCTTAGGAGACCCTTGTGAAAGGGTCCTTCAGTCTCCAAAGGGATTGCTATTCACATATTGAGAACCCTTGCTGAGCAACCCCCTTATGTATATTCCTGTAAATGACCTCGATAAACTCACTGCTTTGCCAAGTTGGATGTGGAAGTTTGAGTTCTCTAACTGAAAGCACAGGAAAGAATGATATTAAGATATTACAAACATAAAACCTTTAAAACAGGTTTTATTATGCAAAACGTAGCAGTGGTACTTGGTAGTATTATAAAGTTAGAATTTGTAAACAACAGATATTTAACTTCATGAATTAATATAGGGTAATATAGGGTAATAAAGAACAATTCAAATGCTATCTTAGTCAATCATGGCTTTTTTTTTTTTTGCCTTATTTCAGTTATTTCAATTATTAGTTCATCAACATTTACACTAAAAAAGTAGATTCTTCCTCAGTCAACAGAAAGCAGAACCATCTACTTTTGGCAAATAGAAGATTGCAGTTAGGTTTTTGATGCTGCAATCATGACGAGGGCTAAGAAGAAAGCATATTTTATAGATTGTGGCTACACCAGGTCTATTTCTGACCAATCAGAACATAAAGTTTAGCATAACCAGGGTCACTTCTCATGGAACAGTTTTTGTAAAAAGTTGATTTTGTGAACATCTGAATTTCATTTTAAATCTAAATTTGTATGATGGCATTTTCATGTCTCCTCTGACATTTTCTGTTTTATATTGAGATTTAACAAGAAATTGAAACTGAGTTGATTCTCTGTATATAATTAAAGATGACTGCCTATTTAGTCTTTTGTAGTATCCTCAATTAAGAGGGAAATTACTTAGAATTTTTCCTTTTCACTAATAATAATTCATCTTAAGATATTGAAGAATATATTTTTCTGTGGAATTCTACAATCTTTAATTTAATTTATATTTGCTTTGAAATGTCATAGCTTTTCTCAACATGGGAGAACATAAATTCTTTGAAGAATTGATGTGACTCTGTATTACTTTGCAATATCAAAGAATATGTTTATATTTTGCAATGATTTCCTGATTAAGAAAAAGTTCACTGTCTGAGCACTGGTGTTTCTGTCCTGTTGAGGAGAGTGAATTAATACTTCTGCAGAGGAAGCATGGAAGGGGATTCAGTGACAGAATGGCAAGCTGACAGTCTAGCATGCCTCAGGAACTGTCCTTTAGCCAAGTCTTCTCTCTTTTGTTGTTGTTGCTGAAGCCCACGACTTGGACTCTTTATCTAGGTGCCCTCTTGTGCCCCTGACAGCTGAAAGCACATGTACCAGGCCACCAGAACAGGTGCTAGATATCTGCACTGTCTGCTTTGTTTGCTGAATGTCAGAGGGAGAATAGCCTGCACATCACCAAGCTCCACTGTACCCTTAGACTTTGCTTATAAAACAAATGTAAAACAAAGGTACTAGACATTTTGAAACTGAAACAGCAAAGCATTAAATCGAGGGTGCAGTGTGAGATAAGACCCTAAGTGCTTAAGACTATGTGACTGTACAGTTAGTATGCTGCATGTCATATCAAGTGTCTGGAATATTATCATTTTAAATTAGGAGAATAAATATGTTTTCACATGTCTCTATATATACCTAATGTGTTATCCCAGACAAGGTGTCATAGGACCACTTTTGATGCATGACATTCTGGGAGACTAATGCTTTTTTTTTTTTTTTTTTTTAAACTGCTTTTGTAAAGGCCAACAAAGAAGAAAGAACTTTTGCCAGCCAGTAAAGATTCTTCAAAGATAAATAAGAAATATTTCTGATGTGTAACTAGGCTGAGTTACCAGGGTGTATGACATTCTTAGATGAGAACAAAGTGGTGTGTACTGTGGTGTCAGAAGACAGAAACATTTGCATGAAAGGCTGCAAACACAAGGTAGCTTCAGCAAAATGAAGAATATAAGTCATCAGAGAAAGAAGACTAGATTTTACTCAACTCAGAATCACTAATGGCTCCAGAAAGATATATATTTCTCCTTCTTCATGTAACTAGTATTTTATTTCAAGTCTAAGGTACAGTTGTTTGTGTAGAGCACATGTTCATGTTCTAAATGAAAGCAAGCCTAAAAAGGAATATTTTCTTCCAGTTCTATTCTTTTTGAAGAGGATTCTATCTCTGGCCAAACGCTGTCTGGTGTTTAAGCAATCATAGTTATTTATCCAGATAATCTTTAATTTATTCCCACATTTATACAATGTCCATATCCATATCCATATATAATATTCTAGTTAACTTAACATTACTTAGGGGCATTGATATTTACCTCATCCTCTAGAACAGGCAATGCCACATATTTTTCCAGCTACTACTGTTGGCATCAATATCTGTTACCCTGTTCTTCTCCACTTCTGTACATTCCAATACAGATGTAATTCATCCTGAAAGTTAAACTGTAAAGTTAACATCTACCAGCTACATACTTGATGTATAATGAGTGGTCATTAGGAGGGAAGTAGAGACGATTAGTTTTGTTTTTATGAGATAGAGTTTAAGGATATATCCTAGTTTGGCCTTGAACTTGTGATTCTCCTGTTTTCACTGCGATTACAGATATGTGTTAATACGAAAGGGGAGATTCTTTAAAGCATAAAAAATTACATAGAAGGGCTTATTACATGTGTTGATATGATACCAGGTTGTGTTCATGAGTCCTTTTAATTGTTCTTCATTATTTTTTAATTCAGTCTTTCAGCTGGTCAAACCAAAATATATGCCTAAAATGTAGATTCCTGAGGTGTCTGGTCCTTAGCACCCTTAGAATATTTGGCCACAGCAATTTTATATGAAATTTTACTAAGAACATGGTAGTATCCTTTCCTTCTTCTTCACCAAGAGATCTTTGAACTTTACAAAATTCAATCTTGGCAATTTGACTGGGATCAGAAACACCATGTAAACATATGTCTGGGTATATCTATGAAGGCATTCCATAATGTTTTACCTTATAGGCAAGCGTCACCTGAAATGCAAATGGCAGCATCCAATGGGCCAGGGTCCTAAATGATTGAAAGGGAAAAAGTAGATGAGCACCAACATTCATAACCCCATTTCCAGAAAAGTAGACACTTTCTGTTGCCATGCCATCCTCGTCAGGATGGATTGTGTCCTCAAACCATCAGCAAAATGAAATTCTTCCTTTGGGTGAGCCAGAAAAAAAGTTGTCCCTATAAACTTCATGCATGCTAATGTATCTATCACCCATCACTTCACAAATGGCTACCACTGATTATCCTTACTGAAGGTGTAAACATTTACTTTTCAATGTTATCAGTGGCCTGAACAGCCAGAAGTTGGTTACATATAATTTTTAAATTTTAATTTAATGAAAATAACTGTATGTTCCCTAGAGAAAACTGTCCTCTCTGGAACATCAAGCTTCTAATAAAAGCATAGTACTTACACAGAAAATAAAAGGAGTAGGGAATTAGTTATGAGTCGGGCAGCCTATTTCAAATGCCATGTCTTTTTTATCCATTCACTAGTTTAGGATCCTGGTGAAAAAATCATTTTTTTTATTAGATAGAAGAGTACTCACTCTTCAGTTATACTAAAGAGTACAATTCAACTTACTATGAACTTTACAGAAATGAATAATTTAAGTTACTATGTCTTGAATTATGTCCTACACAAGTCTTGTGTCAAGACATGTCACAGGGTCAAGACACATACAATAGCATCAATAGACAAAATGAATTTTTAAGCAATACTTCTTTAACCCTCTGATTTTACACCCAAATCAGTACACTGAAATACCGTTTAGTATGTAGAATCATGACACTAAGTTATATTGCTTATATGAAATCTTGGGCATATGTAAGCCCACGTTACACTAAATTCCATTGTAAGGCAAGAATCTCTTTTGTCTAGCCATCAACATGGCTCACTCAAACATGTATGTGTTTCTTCAGAAATAAAAATTTATCACTATTCCCTTGTGGCAGAAAGTGCAGTGTGTGTATATGAGTGCATGTGTATGTGTGTGGTACCTTGTTGTTTGCTCTGGAAACAGTGTTCTGATAGGTCTCTACTCAAGGCACACTATGATAAGGTAGCCACACTTGGGCTAAATTGTGTAGTTCTGTTTCAGCCAGCTAGCATGTATAAATATTACCATGTGATACAGACCCTGTATCTCTCAAATATTAGATGGAGATACAAAGTTCTGGTGTTCCCTGAACATATGGATTTGATTTGTATATTATAGTAAGATACTAGGTCCTCACTCTGTGTGAAGAGACCCACATGATTTCCTTTTCAGCCTGTTTTATTGTTTGCATAAAGAAAGGCTACTGTGTTTTCTTTTCTTCTTTTGAGTTAATTTTGTATCCAGCCACTTTGCTGAAGGTGTTTATCAGTTGTAAGAGTTCTTTGGTAGAGTTTTTAGGTCTTCAGATAGCAATACTTTGACTTTTTACTTTTCAATTTGTATCCCTTTGATCTCCTTTAGTCGTCTTATTGCTTTAGGTAGAACTTCAAGTACTATATGAATAGATAGTGAATGAGTAGACAGTCTAGCCTTCTCACTGATTTTAGTGGAATTGCTTTAAATTTCTCTCCACTCAATTTGATGTTGGCTATTGGCTTGCTGGATATTGCCTTTATCATGTTTAGATTTGTGCCTGGGATCCCTGATCTCTTCAACACTATTAACATGAAGGAGTGTTGGATTTTGTCAAAGGTGTTTCAGTGTCTAATGAGAAGTTCACATGTTTTTTACTTTCAATTTATTCATATAATTGATTGCATTGATGGATTTTCATATATTGTATCACTCCTGCATCCTTGGGATGAAACCTACTTGATCATGGTGGATGATATTTTTGATGTATCTTGGATTTGGTTTGTATTTTTTCAACAGTGTCGATAAGGGAGATTGTCCTGAAATTCTTTTCCTTTTGAGTCTTTGTATAGTTTTAGATATGAGGGTGACTGTGGACTCATAGAATAAGTTTGGCAATTTCTTTCTGTTTCTACTTTGTGGAATAGTTTGAGGAATATTGGTATTAGCTTTTCTTTTAAAAGACTGGTAAAATTCTGTGCTGAAATCATCTGGCCCTGTTCTTGATGTTGTTATGTTTTTGTTTTTTGTTTGATTTGTTTTTTATTTGGTTGAGAGGTTTTTAATAATTGGTTATATTTCCTTAGGGATAATAGGGCTATTTAAATAATTTACCTGATCTTGATTTAATGTTGTTAAGTAGTATCTATTTAGAAAATAACCCATTTCATTTAGATTTTCCAATTTTGTGGAGTCTAGGCTTTATGCCACAAATAATATAAAATACCTTGGTGCAACTCTAACAAACAAGTGAAAGGTATGTATGACAAGAACTTTAAGTCTCTGAAGAAATAAATTAAAGAAGATATCAGAAGATGTAACAATCTCTCATGGATATAGATTGGTAGAATTAATATAGTAAAAATGACCATCTTAACCAAAAGCAATCTACAGATTCAATGAAATTCCCATCAAAATTACAATACAATTTTTATAGACCTTGAGAGAACAATTCTCAGCTTCAAACTTCATTAACGGCTGGTGAGAGTGGAAGAGTAGGAGCATCTTTAGAATGTACCAGAGACATGAGATAGGAGATGCTCCCAGATGTTTATGGGGGTGACTTCAGCTGAGACTCCTAGCAGTGGCGATTATGGAAGCTGAAGGGGTCACCTCCTGGATTCAGGCAGGAACCCCAGGGGAGGGATAAGGCCACTAACATATCCACAAATTCTTCAACCTTCAAATTGTCATGAATACAGGAGATGCAGGAAAAAAGGTGGAGCACAGACTGAGGGAATAGCCAATAAGTAACTGGCCCAACTTGAGAACCATCCCATGGGCAAGCATCAGTCCCTGACACAACTGATGATATTCTTTTATGCTTGCAGACAAGAGCCTAGCATAACTGTTTTCTGAAAGCATTCACCCAGCTGCTGACAGAAATAGATCCAGACACCCAAACCCAAACATTGGACAGAGCTCGAGGTGTTTTATGGAAGAGTTGTGGGAAAGACTGAGGGCCCCAGAGAAGATAGGAATTCCACAGGAAGAGCAAGAGTCAACTTACCTGAAGCCTTGGTGGCTTTCGGAGATTGAACCACCAATCAAAGGACATTTATACACTGACTGGACTTAGACCCCCCTATATTTACCAGATGTGCAGACTGCTCTTCGTGTGGGTCCCCCAACAACTGGAGTGGGGGCTTACCCTAAATCTGTTGCCTGTCTGTGGATTCCATTTCCCTAACTGGGCTGCCTCGACTGGCCTCAGTAGGAGATGACGTGCCTAGCCCTGAAGAAATTTGATGTGCTTGGTTGGGGGAATATCCAGGGATGGTCTCCACTCTCTCAGAGGAGAGAAGGAGAGAGGTATGGTGGGAGGGATTGTATGAAGGAGGAACTGGGAGGAAGGGAAGCAGTGATCCGGAAGCAAAGTGAGTAAATAATTAAATCAATGTAAAAAGGCCAGTATGAAGTTTTTACTTTGCCTTGAAGATCACACCATTTTTAGTAAGTACTCTGGACTTGAAACATACATAGGTTCTTACTGGCTCTGTGATACAGTAAATATATAGATTGATGGACAAAAATAAAAATAGATTCTTATCCCCAGTGGTAGGATAGAGCGGTATTAAGGGGCTCAGTGAACAAATGTTAGCCTAGAAGCAGAGATCTCAGTCTGGGAGAGCTGGATGTTTCTCTTTTCTCTCTGCCCTGCCATTCTGGAAATGGCCACAGGCTCCTTTATGAGAGCTTTGTAGTAAGCTCAGGGATCTTGCTGCTGCTGCTGTTAACAATCCTTTGGAAAGGTTATCCAGTCTCCATTTCATTCACTAAATGCTGGCATCTTTGAATCAGCTCAGATTAGGGTATTAAGGAGAGACAGAGAGATTATGACTTTTTTGGTTGCCCTCTGGTTATAATACTTATTATTTGCTTTTTTTTTTTGTTTTGTCCTACTTGTAAGACTCAGTAGGGATGCCCAGGTTTTTCTTAATTACCCCTCACAGAAATTACTTCATAGTAGCTTATTTCTTATTCTTCCCTGATTCTCATAGGCACTGGCTTCTCAGCTCCTTGTGATTTTGCTATTCCCACTGTAATTAAAGAAACTATTTGAGCCACAGTAGTACCAACTGGCATCTGTGACCTTCAGAAAAGAGTTTAGGTTGGTTAGAGGACTTCACATTTTAAATCTACTCCAACAATAACATATCTTCATATCTCTGGAGCTCTTCAATTGCACATTAAAGAGGTCCTGGCATTTGACTGCTACAGTGCTCAAGATCCCAAGACAAGGTAGGTCACCAGTCCAAGGAAAAACTTACCACTATTAACAAAAATAACATAGATATTAAATGACTTTTAATTACCTATTGCTGTATCTACAAATCAGTGCATTGATCAACCCTAATCAAAACATCTCTTTGTTGCAGTAGATGGTAATTAAAACAGAGACCCACACTGAGAGTGAGAGACTTTGGAGCTTTCATTTATAAAAGGGATATTTTTATCAAACTCTTCCCACCGGCGTTCAGGGTTGTATGCAGAATAGGGGGGTTGAAAGATAGTAAGAGTCAGAAGTGGTAGATACTGTCAAGGAAGCAGCGCTGTCCAGATGTAATAGGACAGACACACGTATGAGATCACAGAGACTGTGACAACATGCACAAGACTAACAAGTTCAGGCCATACAAAAATCTCAGCACTCAGAAGAAGCTGACACAAAGCCTCCTGCTAACCAAAGAGATACTTGCAGTTAATAACTTCTGGGAAAGCAACAGAAAAAAAATTTGTTTTTGTTCTTTTGTTTTTTTGTTTTGTTTGCTTGTTTGTTTTGTTTTTGGATTGTCACTGGGTATAAGAACCACAGTGTGAGACAGGTCTCATGGCCAAGAGTAGTTGAACAACACAATATGGACTCCATATTTGTTTATTATGCTTTTATTGTTTTTTTTAAACTGTTTTTTGTTTGTCTTGATTTTTTGATTTATAATTGTTTAAAGGGGTACAAAGCTGTGTAGTAGGGATGTGGGGAGTATCTTGGAGGACTTGGGGGAGGGGAAAGATTATGCTCAATAAATTATATGAATTTTTTCAATAAAAATAACTAATTAAAATGTTGAAATGTTAATTTGATTTACTGTAGGCCTTTGTTGAACTCACGTTTCAGTTAGCCAACTAGTCAACCGAAGATCTACTCACTATTGTTTGTGCTAAGACAGTAAATCTGGATAAAATCTCCAGAGTATATAATAGACACATTAAATAAAATTCAAAGTTATGTCAGTTTTTTAGGCTGGCATGTATAGGATCTATTCCCACATATATTTTCCAAACACTCAGGCAGAGATTAAGTCTCTGGATTCTTAAAATGTCTCAGTTTATAGATGGTAACGGATCCTAGAGCATTTATAACAAGAAAATAAGACCATACAAGAAAAAAACAATGAAATTAGTCTAAATTAAAATGTTCATTAGGTTTTCAATAATATTATGAATAACCATATTATGGGGAGCTTAGTCCATATTAAGTGCTAGAACATTCTGGATCACCTGATACTACTCCACTTCCTTATTCTGACTCTCAGAACATCACGCTTTCCCAGCCAAAATAGTAAATATCATGCTACACCTGATAAAACTGTATGTTTAAGTGAAATTATAATCAAACAGGAGTCAAATTTAGCCCAGGTATTAAGTATTACTTTGGATGTACACGTTTAAATTCCAAATTTATAGTACATACCTTAAGTTGAAAAAAATATTTTTTTTGGAGAGGAAAGAATTTATTTCATCTTATATCTTACAGTACATTATGAATGGTAGTCAGGACAGGGAATCAAACATGAACTTGGAGGCAGGCACTGAAGAAGAGACCATGAAGGAATAGAATTACTATCTTGTGCAGACTGATTTCTTATTCCAGCTGTTCAAGGATGGCACTTGCCATAGTAAATCATCGGTGAAGAAAATACTCAATGATCTTTTGCCTGCTAGACAATGTGATGGAGACATTTTCTCAACTGAAGTTTCTTTTTTCAGTTTGACTCCTGACTATACTTGATAAAAAACAAAGAAAGAACAATAGAAAGAAAGAAAGAAGCAAAGAGGAGAAGGAAGGAAGAGGAAGGAAGGAAGGAAGGAAGGAAGGAAGGAAGGAAGGAAAGAAGATTTTCTCAAAGAACCAGCTCCTGGTTTTGTTGATTCTTTATATAGTTCTTTTTGTTACTAATTGGTTGATTTCATCCCTGAGTTTGATTATTTCCTGCCTTCGACTCCTCTTGGGTATATTTGCTTCTTTTTGTTCTAGAGCTTTCAGGTGTGCTGTTAAGCTGCTAGTGTATGTTCTGTCCAGTTTCTTTTTGGGGCACTCAGAGCTATGAGTTTCCTCTTAGCACCACTTTCATTGTGTCCCATAAGTTTGGGTATGTTGTGCCTTCATTTTCATTAAATTCTAAAAAGTCTTTAATTTATTTATTTCTTCCTTGACCAAGTTATCATTGAGTAGGGTGTTGTTCAACTTCCATATGTGGGTTTTCTGTTGGCTTTGTTGTTATTGAAGACCAACCTTAGTCTGTCACCACATCTGATAGGATGCATGGGATTATTTCAATTTTCTTGTATCTGTTGAGGCCTATTTTCTGACCAATTATATAGTCAATTTTGGAAAAGGTAACACAAGGTGCTGAGAAAAAGGTATATTCCTTTGTTTTAAGATGAGATATTTTGTAGATATCTGTTAAATCCATTTGTCCTTCCTGCAAGCCTGTGTGTCAGTACTCCCAGGAGACCAGTTCTCTCTGGTATGAATTTGGGTGTGGAGAGCTGTGGCCCAGGGTCAGCTCTGGGGTGCAGACAGAAACCTGAAGGATCCTGTCCCTGGTTGTTCCTTGGTTTCTGTGTCCTGATGATTCTGGACTGGTCCCTCTTAGATCAGGAATTTGAGCAGAAGGGGTGGTGTTACCTGTCCTTACAGGTATGGCTGCACCCCTGGGAGACCAGCTCTCTCCAGGTGGTATTTGGGTATGGAGCAGTGTGGCATAGAATCAGCTCTGGGTGCTGGGGCACAGGATTAGCTCCGGACACATATGGAAACCAGAAAGGTCCTGTCCCAGTTCCTGTGTCCTGAGGTCTACAGGTGGATCCCTCAGAGCAGAAGTGGTGGTGTTACCTGTGTTCAAGATGTGCCAGCATTCCTGGGAGACCAGCTTTCTCCTGGCATTATTTGGGTATGGAGCTCTGTGGCACAGGATCAGCTCCTGGAGCAGACTGAAGTTAACAATTCTTAAAAATTATTTATTTTGTGTGTATGGGTGTTTTATCTGCAAGTACATCTTTGCACTTTACTTGTGCCTGGTACCTGTGGAGGCCCAAAGATGTAGTCAATTCTCTGAGACTAGAATTACAGACAGTTTTGAGCTACCTCACAACCTGTTGAAACTCAAACCCGGGTTCTCTGGAAGAGAAGCCAGCGCTCTTAACGACTGAAAAATGTCTTCAGCCACTCAGGTTAAGAAATTCTTTGAGGGGGCTGGAGAGATGGCTCAGTGGTTAAGAGTACTTATTGTTTATTCAGAGAAACAAGTTCAGTTTTCAGCACCCACACAAGGTGGCTCACAACTACTTGTAATTTGAACTACTATGGATCTGAAATCCTCTTTTGGCTTCTTCAGGTACCCACCTGCATGTGTATTTACACAGACACACAGAGAAACATACAACACAGAAACACACACACACACACACACACAGAGAGAGAAAGAAAAAGAGAGAGAGAGAGAGAGAGAGAGAGAGAGAGAGAGAGAGAGAGAGGCAGACAGAGAGAGACAGAGAGAGGGAGAGACAGAGACAGAGATAGAACAGAGAGAGATGGAGAGAGGAGAGAGACAAGGATAGGGAGAGAGACAGACAGAGGTAGAAAGAGAAAGAGAGAGGGGGAGAAAGAGAGGGAGAAAATTGTTTTTCTTTTGATTAGGGCAATGGCTCGACAGTTAGTACTAAATGTTCTTACAGAGGATCTGGATTTGATTCTCAGAACCTAAACTGTGACTAACAACCACCTCTAACTTCGGTACCAGAAGATCTAACATCCCCTCTGGTTTCTTTTGGTACCATGAATACACATGGTACACAAAAATACACGAGATCACTCATCCATACTCACAAAATGATATTAAACAAATATTTAAAGAAATAAAAATAAGAATTATTTTATTTAAAAATTGTTATTTTTCTATGTCGCTCCCACTGTTCCATGAGCATGGCTATTTACTCTCCTGTATTTTTCTTTTTTTAATCGCTTGTCAAACAAATTCAAATGGTCAGAGACTGTACTTCAAGCAACTGTTTCAGATATTTGTTGTCAGAAGGAATTATCTTTATTCCTATCTAAATTTTCATAGTATTTTGTGTTAATAAAATCATATAACTTAGATAAGGTTTTGATTTATAATCTGAACCTACCAAAAGAATAATTAACAAGGAGTTTGGGTGGTTTCACTAAGAAAGGGCTAGTTTTTCTAATTATGGGACATCTGACAGAGATTTTTGTAATCTCCCTGTTTGAGACTATGCTTCCAGTCACACAACAGGGTCATTATTGTTATTATTATTTGGCTGAGGGAAAGAGGCTTCTGAAGATACCGTATAGGATACTACTGAAGTATGGTTGTGTTCAAAGATGTAGGAGCATGGTGAACTTTTACAATACAAAATGAGACAGATGTATTTGAGATATTTTGAAATAATCTTTGGTTACAATGATTGATAATCAGGGTCCTAACCAAATTAGAGCTGCTCAAATGTTCCTGTAGAAATTGTTTTTGAATTTAATTTTATTTTTTTACTTCTTCACTGTAAATCACTGCCATTGCTCTCCTCGAAGTCTCCCAACTCCACAATCCTTCTGCCACTCCCCCATGACCCTATACCTCACCCCTCCATCCCCTTCTCCTTGTGTATTCCCCATCCTGGCACTTCAAGTCACTGCAAAGCTAGGCATTTTTTCTCCTACTGAGGCTACAAAAGGCAACCTGCTAGAAGAACATCTCGTATACAGGTAGCTAGGTATTGCATAAACCTTGCTCCAGTTGTTCTGGACCCACATAAAGACTAAGCTGCACATCTGCTACATATGTTCAGGAGCCAGATCCACCCTATGTGTGTTCTTTGGTTGGTGGTTGAGTCTCTGAGAACTCCAAGTGTCCAGGTTAGTTGAGTCTGTTGGTCTGCCTATGGAATTCCTACACTCTTTGGGGCCTGAATTCTTCCTCCTATTTTTCCATAAGTGTCCCCAAGCTCTATCTGCTGTTTGACTGTGTGTGTGTGTGCAAGTATCTGAGTCAGCTACTGGATGTAGCCTCTCAGAAGACACCATGCTCCTATCTGCAAGCATAACAGAATATCATTAATAGTGTCAGGGACTGAAGCTTGTTCTTGGGATAGGTCTTAAGTTGGGGAGGTTATTGGCTGGCCATTTCCCCAGTCTCTGTTCCATCCACCATGCCTGTGTTTCTTGTTGAAAGAATAAATTTTGGGTTGAAAGTTTTGTGGTTGGTTGGTGTCTCTTTCATTCCACTGGGTTCTTGCCTGGCTACAGGAGGTGGCCTCTTCAGGATCCATATTCTCAATGTTATGAGTCACAGCTGAGGTCACCCCCATTGATGCTTGGGCTCTTCTTTTATCCCAGGTCTCTGTCTCATCATGGAGATGCCATCCTTCATCCCTGTTTAGGTTTGGTTTTGTTGTCTATTGTGATGCTAAGTGTAGGTCCCCAGGAATTGGCTGGAGTCTGCTTGGAGACTCAACAGACTCTGTCCCCCAAGTTATTTCTGATTGGTAAATAAAGATGCCAACAACTAATACCTGGGTGGAAGAGACATAGGTAAGGTTTAGGTTTCCTGGGCTTGGGGTGGCAGGGGAAATTGACAAAGAAAAGAAGAAGGTATAGGAGGAAGGAGAAAGCACTGTGATTAGGTAAGTCATAAAAATGTGGTCCTGAGTGCTGACCAATTAGAGTTAAGAGCAGTTAGATAAAACATAGTAAGTATTAAGTAATAATTTGGGGTTATGAATAGGAAAGTAGATTTTAATAGCATGGAGGATAGGTATCTGCCCAACTCTTGTGCTGTTTCAGGATTATTGTAAATATAAAGGCTGTGTGTGTCTTTTATCTGGGAACTAAAGGATCAAAGGTGGGGTTGAAACCCTTGTCAGTATTAAATAATTTATAGAACATACTGTTGCAGATTTCCATTCATTTTCATGACCATCTAGCCACCTCTCTGGTCATTTTCTACGCTTGATCCTGAATCCCACAGTCCTCTGCCTATCCACCTCTGTCCCAGTTTCCTCCCTCCATCTGCCTCTTATGACAATTTTATTCTCCCTTCTAAGTGAGACTCAAGCTTCCTCACTTGGGCCTTCCTTCTTGTTTAGCCTCTTTGGCTCTGTATTTTATGGCTAATATCTACTTATAAGTGAGTACATGTCCTTCATGTCCTTTTGGTTTTGTGTTACCTCACTCAGGACAGTATTCTCAAATTCCATCAATTCCATCATGATGTCTTGATTTTTAATAGCTGAATAGAATTCAACTGTGTAGATGTACCACATTTTATTTATCCATTCTTCAGTTTTGGGACCACTAACTTGCTTTCAATTTCTAGCTATTATGAATAAAATTGCTATGAATATAGTTAAGCAAGTGTCTTTGTTGGATGTTGGAGCATCTTTTGGGTATATGCCCAGGAGTGGTTTTGAGGTAGAGATATCCTCAGTTTTCTAGAAACCACCAAATTGGTTTCCAAACTGCTTGTACAAGTTTGTACTACCACCAGCAATAAAGAAGTGATCCCTTTGCTCTACATCCTCACCAGTATGTGATATCTCTTGAGGTTTTGATCTTACTTGTTCTGGTGGGCTCTAAGATGGAAACTCAGAGTTGTTTTGATTTGCATTTCCCTGATTACTAAGGACTTTGAAGATTTCTTTAAGTTCTTCATGGCCACTAGTGATTGCTCTGCTGAGAATTCTCTGGTTATGTACCCCATTTTTAATTGGGTATTTTGGGTTGTTGGTGTCTACTTTCTTCATAAATTTTGGATATTAAACCTCTGTCAGATGTAGAGTTGGTGAAGATCCTTTCCCAATCTGTAGGTTGCTGATTTGTCCTATTGACAGTGTCCTTTGCCTTACAGAAGCTTTGTCATTTCACTGTGTCCCATTCTATCAATTATTAATCTTAGATTCTCAGCCATTGGTCTTTTTTTCAGGAAACTGTCTCTTGTACCAATGTGTTCAAGAATATTTCTCACTTTTCTTTTCTGAGATTTGGTGTATCTGGTTTTATGTTGAGGTCCTTGATCCATTTGGATGTGAATTTTGTGTAGAGTGGTGAGCATGGATCTATTTGCATTCTTCTATAGGTAGATATCCAGTTAGACCAGCACTATTTGTTGAAGATGCTTTCATTTTATATAGTATTCTTTTGGCATCTTTATCAAAAACTTACTGTCCATAGGTCTTTGAGTTTATTTCTGAGTCTTTGATTTGATTTCACTGATCAACCTGTCTGTTCCTGTACCAGTACCATGCAGTTTTTATCAGTATTGCTCTGTAGTACAGTTTGAAGTCAGGAATGTTGATCCCTTCCAAAGTTCTTTTCTTGCTCAGGACTATTTTGGCTATCCTGACTTCTTTTGTTTTTCCATATGATGCTGAAAATTGCTCTTTGAAGGTTTATAAAACATTGTGTTGGAATTTTGATGGAGATTGCATTGAATCTGTAGATTGCTTTAGGTAAGATGATCATTTTTACTATGTAATCTTACTTATCCATGAGCATGGGAGATCTTTTTTTTTTATCTTCTGATGTCTTTTTCAGTGTCTTTCTTCAGGGACTTGAAGTTCATGTTATACAGATTTTTCATTTGCTTGATTAGAATTAACCAAAGATATTTTATATTATTTGTGGCTATTGTAAAATGTGTTGTTTACATAATTTCTTTCTCATCTTGTTTATCATTTGTTTAAAGGAGGGCTATTGATTTCTTTGAATTAATTTTGTATCCACCCAGTTTTCTGAAGGTGTTTATCAGCTGTTGTAGTTCTATGGTAGAATTTTTGGTGTTGCTTATGTATACTATCATTGCAAATAGCAATACTTTGACCTCTTCATTTCCATATTGTATCCCCTTGATCTCCTTTAGTTGTCTTATTGCTCTGGCTAGAATTTCATGTATTATATTGAATAAATAGAGAGAATGTGAGCAGCCTTTTCTTCTGCCTGATTTTATTGGAATTGTTTTAAGTTTCTCTCTATCCAGTTTGATACTAGTTATTGGGTTGCTATATATTGCTTGGGTTATATTTATCTATGTTCCCAGTATCCTCTATTTCTCTTATACAGTTAACATGAAGGGGTCTTAGATTTATCAAAACCTTTTCCAGCATCTAATTAGATAATCATGTGATTTTTTTTCTTTCAGTTTGTTTATATCCTGGGCTGTGTTGATGGATTTTCATACATTGAATCATTCCTATATCCCTCAGATGAAGCCTACTTGATCTTGATGTATGATGACTTTGATGAGTTCCTGAATTTGTATTGGAAGTATTTTATTATTTTTGCATCAATATTCATAGAGGAATTGGTCAGAAATTCTCTGTATTTGTTGAGTCTTTGTGTGGTTTAGGTATCAGGGTGACTGTGGCCTCAGAGAATGAGTTCGTCAGTTGTCTTTCTATTTTTCTTTTGTGAAACAGTTTGAGGAATATTGGTATTAGCTCTTCTTTGAAAGTCTGGTAGAATTATGCCTTACAACCATCTGGCCTTGTTTTTTGTTTTTGCTTTTTGTTGTTGTTGTTTTGTTTTATTTGTTTGTTTGGTGATTTTGGTTTTGGTTAGGAGACTTTTAATGACTGCTTCTATTTCTTTATGGGTTATAGGGCTTTTTAAATAGTTGACCCGATCTTGATTTAACTCTGGTAAGTAGTATCTGTCTAGAAAATCATCCATATCATTAAGATTTTCCAATTTTGTGGAGTACAGGCTTTTGAAGTAAGATGTAATGATTCTTTGGATTTCCTCAGTGTCAGTTTTCCTAACTGACTTTGTTTAACTGGATACTGTCTCTCTGTTTCTTGGTTACAGTGGCTAAGGGTTTGTCTATCATGTTGATTTGCTCAAAGAACCAGATCTTGGTTTATTATTATTATTATTATTATTATTATTATTATTTGTTTCTAACTGATTGATTTCAGCCCTGACTTTGATTCTTTTCTGCCTTCTCCTGCTCTTTGGTGTGCTTGGTTCTTTCTTTCTAGACCTTTCAGGTATGTTTGTAAATTGCTGGTGTGAGAGCTTTCTAATTTAGTTATGGGGCCACTTAGTGCTATGAACTCTCCTCTTAGCACTGTTTTCATTGTGTCCCATAAATTTGAGTATGTTGTGCATTTATTTTCATTGAATTCTAGAAAGTCTTTAATATCTTTCTTTCCTTTGTCCCTGACCAGAGATCATTCAGTAGAGAGTTGTTAATTTCCATGAGTGGGTAGGTTTTCTTGTATTTCTGTTATTGAAATCCAGCTTTAATCTATGGTGGTCTGATAAGATACAGGACATTATTTCTATTTTCTTGTATCTTTTGAGGCTTCCTTTGTGACCAACTATATGGTTAATTTTTCAGAAGGATTCATAAGATTCTGAAAGAACATATTTTTGGGGTGTGTGTGTGTGAAATATTATATAGATGTCTGTTAGGTTCACTTAATTCACAATATCTGTTAGTTTTATTATTTCTCTGTTTAGTTTTTGTCTGGATGACCTATCAACTGATTATTGTGGGGTGTTGAAGTCTCCCACGATTAGTGTGTAGAGTTCCATGTGTGATTTAAGCTTTAGTAATATTTCTTTTACAAGTTCAGATGCCATGGTGTTTGGGTCATAAATGTTCAGAATTGAGATATTACCTTGCTAGATTTCTCTTTTGATGAGTATGAAGTGTCCTTCCCTGTCTCTTTTGATTAATTTTGTCTGAAAGTCTATTTTATTAGATATTAGACTGGCTACTCAAGCTTAATTCTTGGGTCTATTTGCTTGGAATATTTTTTCCAGCCCTTTATTCAGAGGTAGTGTCTATCTTTATTGCTGAGATATGTTTCTTATAAGTAACAGAATGATGGATCCTGTTTTTGCATCCATTCTGTTATTCTGTGTCTTTGGGAATTGAGTCCACTGATGTTGAGAGATATTAATTACCAGTGATTGTTATTTCCTGTTATTTTGATGTCGGTGATGATCGTGTGTGTGCGTGTGTGTGTGTGTGTGTGTGTGTGTACGTGCACACATGTGTGCTTTCCTTGTTTTTGCTGTATGGGATTTACTTATTTCCTGTGTTTTCTTGTATGTACTTATCCTTCTTGGGTTGGAGTTTTATTTCTAGTATTTTCTATAGGCCTGCATTTGTGGAGAGATATTGTTTGAATTTGGATTTTTCTTGAAACATTTTGTTTTTTCCATCTATTGTGATTGAGAATTTTGCTAGGTATAGCAGTCTTAGTTAGCACCTATAGTTTTAGAGGTTAAAAGATATCCATTTAGGCCCTTCTGGCTTTTAGATTTTGTGTTGAGAAGTTGGATATAATTCTGATTGGTCTGCCTTTTATGTTACCTAGTCATTTTCCCTTGCCACTTTTAATATTCTTTCTTTGTTCTGTAGATGTTATATTTTGATTATTTTGTGATGAGAGAATATTCTTTTCTGGTCCTGTATAAGTGGTGTTCTATAAGCTTCTTGTATTTTTATAGGCATTTCTTTCTTTAGGATGGGAAAGTTTTTTTTCTATGATTTTATTGAGAATATTTTCTGGGCCTTGGAGCAGGCACTTTTCACCTTCTTCTATTCTATTATTCTTAGGTTAAGTCTTTTCATGTTTTCCCAGATTTTCTAGATGTTCTGTGCCAGGAAATTTTTAGATTTAACATTTTCATTGACTGACGTATCAGTTTCTTCTATTGTGTTGTCTATGCCTGGGATTTTCTCGCCTCCATTTCCTGTATTCTGTTGGTGATGCTTGCATTTATTGTTCTTGTTCTCTTCCCTTGGTTTTCTATCTCCAGGATTTCCTCAGTTTCTCTCTCTCTCTCTCTCTCTCTCTCTCTCTCTCTCTCTCTGTCTCTCTCTCTCTCTCTGTGTGTGTTTGTGTGTGTGTGTTTAATTTCTTCTATTTACACTTTCAGGTCTTGCACAATTTTACTTATTTCCTTCACCTCTTTGATTGTATTTTTACTGTATTTTTAAAAGGAATTTATTCATTTCCTCTTAAAGGCCTCTATCATCTTTATAAGATTGGATTTAAGGTCATTTTTTGTGTTTTGTTTATGTTAGGCTATCCAGGGCTTGCTGTAGTGGGGTAGCTGTGTTTTGGAGGTATCATTTTGCGTTAGAATTTGTTGATCTTGTTTTTTTGAGGGCCTGTAGTCATGTGGATGGTTTTGGTCTATGGATGTTCTTATTATAGTAGGTATTGTGGGTAGGGTAACCTTTGATGGTCCTGGAGTAGCATACCTCTGATGAGTATTATTGGGCTGTACAGTTTCAGACCTGCAGGAATGAATTGTGGTCTGATGAAGGTGGGAGGAGAGGTGCCAAAAGAAAGGAGGAACCCTGGGATCACAGGCTACTCAAGGCAGTTTGGCTTGGCCCAGAGCCCATGTAGAAATCCTTGTGTGAGTGTTCAATGACCTCTGTGCAGCTTGTGGTATGGCAGAAAGTTTTGCAAATATTATTATCAAGTTATTATGGCTAAAAACTCTATCTTCTTAATTTCCAGAGTTTATTCATTAATTTTCATTTAAAATGACATAAACACTTCTATTTTGATTTTTAACAACTATGACATTCCTTCCCTGTGTACTCCTGTCAATTTAAGAAAGAGATGGATAATTTAAGAGACTTCCTAGAATAAAGTTGTGGGTCAGAAAGCAATGTATTTTCATTCACCTTCTTTTGTTTTGTGTAGGATGCCAAAAACTGTGCCTTTGTGTGCTCCTAGGATGTTAAAGTCCCTGAAGCTCATTTTCCTTTTACGTAACAGTCAAAACTCGGCTTCATTTTCTATTTAGTGCTTGCAATTCTTATAATTGCACATAGCAGAGAGGACATATGGGTTCACATCATACTAACTATACCTAGATTCTAAGGAGTCAATTTATTAAACTAGAGTTAAAACCTATGTAATCATCCAAGGTTATTCAGGTATTGACAGACTAAGAATTGACAGAGAGAGTGATATTCCAAGCTCAAGTCATGTGCCCTGTCTGCTTTCTAACTAGAAAGTTTAGAGAGATATTAATGGAAAACATAACACTAATCATCCAAGTTACACAGTACTCATTTTATTTAAATGGTTGCTATGCCAACTATCCTTACTCTAAGCAGGAAAAGAGACAGAGAGATAGACACAGCCATGCACAGAGAAGAGAAAATTGCTGTTGACTTGGACACCATTTGTAGACACAAATGCTCTCTGATTTTCCAAGAAGGATTTTTTTTTTTTTTTTGGTCTATGCTTCATGAAGTTGTATTTGTTCTGTTTAGCTAATATCTTTTAAGCCAAATAGCTGCAGTTAGGCCTAATTGCTCAGTGTGGTACAGAGGCAGAAACATAGATGTTCCACATATAACCTTAGATGAAAGAAGCCTGAGAGTCACTGAGGTATTCTATTCATACAGAACCGTATACAGAACTGCCTCTATGAACATTGAATTTATAAGATTTCTTTTAATGCATTTGGATATGAATGATGTGTTGTATTTTGTATAGAAAAATGGCTTTCTTCACTAAGAGAAGCTATTCTTAGTTCATTCATAGCTTCCTGCATCAGGCCATAAAAATCAACAGGAAAATGGATTAGGATTAAGACAGCCTTCAAACACAGTCCTTTGTTAGGGCTCAGTTTATCCTGGAGTTAAAACCCTTTATATAACACCATAGGATACACATCTGGCTCCCTGGCTAATAAATGAAAAGAAATGGAAGTTAAAACTAAAGCCTCTGGACAATGGGGGGCTCTGCAGATAAAAGCAGGTCTGTGATAATCCTACTCTTGTGAAAACTCTAATCTTTGATTGGGGTGGGCAGTTATGGATCCTGATATGGCATTTGAATCTCCCAGCTGGCCAAGAGAACAGGCCACTCTGGGGTGTCTTCTTTGCTTGTTTCCATGAAAGATGGACTAAAAGCATCTTAGTTTAAGCACAAAGCACACAGCTGAATGAGTCTTGACCTTGGCTGTATCCCAAGCAGGCAGTTTAAGTGCACAGTTTGCCTAGTTCAGAGAGGATTCTTGAAATCAGTTGATATGTTTTATAGCAATAGTTTTCTCTTATAGGAGCCAGATGTCTCTTTGCCTCTTTGTGATTATTTACTTTGTATCCACAAAATACCATGTTAAAAACAGAAAAACCATACCTCTGCATCTTACATCGCAATAGCCCTTTCTTGGTTTCCATTTGTGACTATGAGTTTTAGAACCCAGCACTCCTTCTCCTCATATGGACAGGAGCCTGACCAGTTGTCTACAGGAAACCTTTGGATGTGAGTGCTATTCATCTGGGCTGCCATGCCTGGCTCTCCTAAGCAGGCACTCTTTTTCCATTGTAGGCAATGCTGTGTTCTCTAAGGGCATGCTTTCATGGCTGTGCCATTTGTTTCTCTCTCATCTAATAAGTTCTAAAGTTCATCCATTATATTTTCAGAATGAAGCATATTGCCTGGAAAATTTTTTACAGAATGAGCATGCAAACAAACATTTGTTGAATATCCCACCAGTGTGTTTTTGAGTTAAACTGACTTAACTAGTAGATCTTCAGCAATAGTTCTTTTTTCTGCCAACTACATTGTAGATATAATTGAATAAGTGGCTGGGGGATACTAATGAGAACTCATGTGAACCAGAGCATTTAAAGTACTGTAGTGGTTGTTGCCAGATATAATTTCTTTGGACCTCAGATTCTGGAGAAAACAAAACCATAACTATAAACAACACAAATGTTCAAGACATGTAAAAATAGCTGTCCTACAGAGATGGATCAGAGAGTAAAATACATGCTGCACAAGAATGAGGACTTGAGGTTGAGTTCTCAGAATCCACACAGGGTATCCCTTCTGTAATCCTAGCAGTCCTATAAGGAGTAGGACAGGAGAATTCCAGGAAACTTGTGGGCCAGCTAGTGTGAAATACATAGGAAAAATCAGCCAGCCAGCCAGCCAAAATACTCCCAAAATCAACCAACCAACAAACAACAACAAGAGAATTTGTCTTAAATACAGTAGAAAACAAGGACACATACCCAAGGATATCCTCTGACTTCCATACATGCAATATGGCATGACCACATTTGCAATTACACACAAGAATGGGCACATATTTATATGCATATTTACATACATATTGTACACACACAACACACACACACACACACACACACACACACAAAGATTTAAAGGAGAAGCTACTACTTTTGTGTTCCAAATAACAGCAAAGACTACTTATCAGTCTACAATGAAATCTATAGATACCTATACAGTACCAGGGTTTGTGGCTACTATTTTCTAAATTGTGATGATTTTATTTTCTCAAATATAATTTAGTGTCCTTGATTTAGTAAAAACCATGCTTGCAGCAAAACCAAGAGTTATCTGTTAGGTTGTTGAATCTATGGACTTTTGGATAACCATGGAGGCTGGGAGGGATTCGGAGAGGATGCTTTCAGTTCTTTCTTTCCAGAACTCATGAGTTTTCCTACTGGGACTGTTTGGAAACAGGGGTATATTAAAAAGAATTATTAGGTAATCAATCATCAATTTATCATTTCCCTTAATACTCTTCTAGCTTAACATACTATTTTTAAATATGGTACCATTTATGTTTTGGCAAACAAACTGCTATAAAAATTGGTGGCTTTCATATTTACCTTCACTAGTCCTCATTTGTATATTTATATATTTAGGGGAACAGAGTTGGAAGCAAAGAAAAAGATATCTAGGGCTAATTTTACTACTTTATTTTTTAAATCTATATATTCTTTTTTTTTGACTGTAACATAATTGGATTTTTTGTATGTTTTAACATAACTTGTACAAATAATATTCTATTCTTTGCCATCCATATCTTTAATTTTTTTGAAGCCTGCTAGGCATAACAGCACATGCCTTTAATCCATCCCAGAACTCAGGAGATGGAGACAGGTAGAACTCAGTATCTGTGAGTTCGAGACCAGCCTGGTCTACATTATGAATTATAAGACAGTCAGGACGACAAAGTGAGACCATGCCTGGAAAAGAACAAAATAACTTTTTTTTCTAGAAGCCTATGGTTTTAGCAAAACTTAAAACATAAAAATTTATCTATGTAAACTAATTATGAACTGATCAGTTTAATGAGCAAACATCTATTGCTATCTCTTTTCTACTCAAACTATTTACTTCAAATAAGGTTGCTCAGTGGGTAGAGATGACTGCCACCAAGTTTAGTAACCTGACTTCTACCACTGGAACTAATGAGGTAGAAGGAGAGAACTGACTTCTGTAAGTTGTCTTTTGACCACCACATGCATGCAGGTGTACATCCTATCTTCCCCCAACAACAACCAGCACACAAGCATACAGCAACCACCACCACCACTGCCACCACCACTGCCACCACCATCACCAGCACCATCACCAGTGCAACAACAACAACAAACCTCTTATGTAATACATTGGGGTTGAATATAATAATACATCCAAAGTCACTGTGTAAACTCAAAGTGCTTGTTAATAAGAGTTTCCAACAATTGCTTATGAATGTGCAAATGTATGCACTCATTCTACTGAAAATATTACTCATTATGCAGTTTCTTTATTGGGAAAATAAAAAGATATAACAAATGGCAAACCATGAAGGAGGTAAAATAAAAGAACTGCGTTATTGGGCAACAGCAGAGCTACAGGGTTAGAAACATTTTCATTCTTTTTTTTTTTCTGTCATAAATCTCAGCAATTATACCAGAGGCTAAGCATTGTCAGACCTTATCAAAAGCTGGGAACTGTGTAAAGTTTGTCTTTAAGTATCTCTCTTTGATCTAATACCCTAATAAATTCACTTCTGGGGAATTTCTTGTCTTCCAAACAGAAAGATTAGATTTGTTTTGTTTTCTTATTTGTTACTTGCAGTCAATAAAAATCAGCATTGTTTGGCTGAAGGAAAATACAAGAAGTTATGGTGTGATATTGATCAGAACAGAGAGGAATACAAAGAAGAGCAGGGATGCCTAAAAGTGGCAGGAACTGAATCTTGAGGACCATTCTTCTCATCTGGTATTGCCAAAATGTGACCCATCTTTGTTGTTGTCTAATCTCAGACAGCTTGGCTCAGGCAGGACACGGTCACCTGGGGCCTCACTTGCAATGAGTGCCCTTTTCATAGGGCATGATTCTGCAGTCATTGCAAGATTAACTTTTCTATGGCAGAAATGGGAGCAGTGAGAACAACTATTTCTGGTCTCAGGTTATATTTGGAAGGTGCTTTGTCATTTCTTAAAATACTTTCACATTTGAAATGATAAGCTCTGAAGTACAATAAAAATACAAAGCCAGCCAGAGCATTGTTGGCTCTCATAGTCACAGAATGTGGAAGAGAGCAGCAAGGCCACAAGAATCTTGGAGTGGTTAGACTGGCCTTCCTTGGGGTGTGAGGGCATCTTCCAGCATTTTTCTGTTCCTAGAGTTCTTAGGTAAAATCTAAGAAAGACCTTGTTGCTTGATACTCGAAAATAGTCTCCTATACCATGTGAGTGTGCTAAGGATGAACCATTCCTGGCAGCTCACTGAAGCTGAGACCACTTCAGTACCTGTCTCACTTTAGGCATAACCATTGTTCTGGGGCGATTGTTTCACAATTGCCATAGGATAGCACCTACCTACCCAAGGTAGGTAAATTGTTTTCCCTTCCAAGTTCTTTCAAGTTCCAAGAGTCATGAGCAAGGGAAGAGCTCACCCAGGCTTGAGATGCTCCCAAGGCTCCTGAATCAGGATGTGTTTCCTCTTCCATTGTTATTCTGGAATGCTCAGGACTTTGGAATAGCCAAATAAAATATAACGGAGTGCCTTTCACCCTAGTGATGCACATTTTCCCAACTATATTCAAGAATGTTTAGTGTTATAGGTATTCTGGGGCTAAAGGAAGTGGAAGAATTTGAACCTAAGCAATATTCTCCAGCAGCATAATTACAGGAACTATGGCAAGTCTAGCAGACATGGTTAGGACTTACCTGCTGAAATTATTGAACACTGATAGGAGAAACTGGAGAAAATATGTTCAGGGTTCAGAGATACATATTTTATTTTATATTATTTTTGTTTTGTTCTTGTTTTTTTCTCTGTTTTAATTTTTATTTTATTGGTTATTTTATTAATTGACATTTTAAATGTTATCTCCTTTCCCAGTTAAATCCCCCTCCTCTCCCCCATCCCTATACTTCTATGAGGGTGTTCCACCACTCCCCCACTCTCTCCTGCGTCAGTGCCCTAGCATTCCCCATATACCACCTGGCTCATCGAGCCTCCACAGGACCAAGGAGATCCCCTGCCAGTGATTCCAGATAAGGTAGTCCTCTGCTACATATGCAGCTGGAGCCTTGGATCCCTTCATGTGTACTCTTTGCTTGGTGGTTTAGTCCCTGGGATCTTTGGGAGTTCTGGTTGGTTGATACTATCGTTCGTCCTGTGGGGTTGCTATCCCCTTCCGCTTCTTCAGTCCTTCCTCTAACTCCTTCATTGAGGTTCCCAAGCTTAGTCTGATGATTGGCTGCGTGTATCCGTACTTGTATTGGTCAGGCTCTGGCACAGCCTCTCAGGGGACAGCTATACCAGGCTCCTGTCAGCAAGTTGTTTCTTGGCATCAACAATAGCGTTTGGGTTTGGTGTCTGCAGATAGGATGGATTCCCTGTGTGGGACAATCTCTGTATGGCCTTTCCTTCAGCCTCTGCTCCATTCTCTGTCCCTGCATTTCCTTTTGACAGGAGCAATTCTGGATTAATATTTTTGAGATGGGTAACTGGCCCCAACCCTCAACCTGGGGCTGTGCCTATCCATTGGATATGGTCTCTACAGGTTCTGTTGGGTATTTTGGCTAATGCTATCCATGTTGGGTCCTGGGAACCTCTTGGGTTCCCGGCATCTGGGACTTTCTAGTGACTACCCCCAGTTCCCCATTCCCCACTGCTATAAACCTCCATTCAATTTCTTGACCATCTGTACTTCTCTGTCTTCTCCCACACCTGATCCTGCCCCCTTTCACCTCTTCCTCCTTGTTTTATTAATTTTTTATTAATTTTTAATCAGCATAATAACAAAGTGTTTTCCCATGATATTTTTGTATGCATATAACATTGTACTTTGCTCATACTTTCTTTTTCATCATGTTCCCTTGTCCCTCTACCTCATCCCATCTCACATCTCTCCCTCTTTCTGCACCTTCTCTTGCTCTCTCTTCCTGCCACTTAACTACCTGCACTCATGTATTATAATTAAAGCCTGGGCTTTGGTCTGCGAGAGAGAGCTAACATAGCTCTCTTAGAATTTTTCTACCAGGTTTTCTGACTTTGGTTGGAAAACCCAAGAGTTATCTAGAGAGTCATTACATCTTTTTTAGATTTTTTTCTAGCAAGTTTTCTGATTTTAGTTGGAAAACTCAAGAGCTATCTAGAAATCTATCTTGAGCAGAGCATTTCCTTGAGCAGAGATCTGTGTCAAACAGAGAGCTATCTTGAGCAAAGTGCTGTCTTAAGGAGATCACTGTATGGAGCAAAGAGCTGTGTAGATAGCCATTTCAAGCAGAGTACAGAGCTGTCAGCATGCACAATGTACAGGTATCTCTATGCTATGTTGATTTAAATTCCTTTGGGTGTTATTACTTAATCATATGGTAGATCTATCTATCTATCTATCTATCTATCTAATCTATCTATCTATCTATCATCATCATCATATTATCTATCATCTATTATCTATCTATCTATCTATCTATCTATCTATCTATCTATCTATCTATCTATCCATCCATGTATCTATCTATTTTAGCTCTTTGACTAACCACCCTGTAGGTATCTGTAGCACTGACCTACTTTATATTCCCACTCATGTATCAGGGCTACCCTTTTACTCTACATCTTTGCCAGCTTTTGTTGCTTTCTTAGTTACAGCTTTTCTGATTATGATGATATGGAATCTCGGTGAAATTTTGATATGCATTTCCTTTATGACTAAAGAACTAGACAATGAATCTTGTTCCCCTCAGACTACTCCATTTATCAATTGGATAATATTTTGGTGTTTAATTTTTGGAGTTCTTTATATTTTCTAAATATTAATTCCTTTTCTGATGTATAGTTGGGGAGACTTTCTGTAGGTTGTCTCTTCACTCTGTTGGTTGTTTCCTTTGCCTTTTAAATTTCATGTAGTCTCATTTTTAAATTCTTTTTATTATTTTCTGAGGTATTGGAATCACTTCCAGAAAAATCCTTGCTTATGCCTATATCCTGAGTGTTTCATCTAGATATTACTGTAAGAGCTTCATGGTTTTATGTGAAGTTCTTTGCTCCATTTTTAATTGAAGGGATATAAATTCGTATTTTATGTTTCTCATGTAAACGTCCAGTTTCCCAAGCACCATTGGTCACAAGCATCTTTTCTCCAATGTTTATTTTGTAAAATGTAAGATGGTTACTGATGTATCTGTTTGTTTCTCTCTTCTATTGTTTTTGTCTACCTTTCTGTCTGAGTGTCTCTCTGTCTCTCCTCTCTCTCTCTGAACATGTACATATGTGTGTATATGCATGTGTGCCAGTACTATGCCATTTTTTTACAATGGCTTTGTAAGATAATGTGAAATCAAGTGTTGTGGTAACTTCAATTTTTAAAATTTATTTATTTATTTATTTATTTATTTATTTATTTATTTATTGCTCAGCATTGATTTGCTCACTCAAAGCATTTTGTATTTCCTTATAAATTTTGGAATTTTTTCTTTTAGTTCTGTGAAGGCGAATTTTGATAGAGATTAAGATTAGCCTATATATTGTTTTTGTTAATGTAGTCATTATCATGATGGTAATTTTGCTAATTCATGATCGGGAGAGGCCTTTCCATCCTAGTGGCCTTTTAATAGTAGTATTTTATATTACTGAGGCTCTTCACTTCCTCAGGATTTTTTTCTGAGATTTTTTTATTTAGTTTTTTGAAGATCATTAAAATGAGAAAATTTTCTTGACTTCTCAGAAAGCTCATTATCATTGCTTTAAAGAACTACTGAATTTTAAAATGCTCATTGTCGATCTTATGTCTTGTTGAAACTGATTAATAGATCTAAATTTTTTGGTAGATTTTTAAATTTCTTTTAAGTATTGAATCATGTTATCTGCAGAAAGGAGTAATTGACCTTTTTCTTTTTAAGAGCCAGGTAATGAAAATGTGAGATTTTCCATATTATTGATTTTATCTGCCTTTAAGTTTTCAGTATTTTTAAACTGATTTATTTAATGTTAATTAAAATAAACCATAATATAATAATATACAATAAAATTTTAAATATAAAATATACAATAAAATAGTATAAATTTAGAAATATGTTAGGAGATTCTTTAAAAAAATTGGATATGCCATGGCCTGAGGTCAATATTTCCATTTTAGTCAAACCTCAAGAATGGCATATATAGCTTGATCAGGCTAGCCCTTCTTGTCCTGGAAATATTTTCATCCCTGTCCATTGTGTTAAAGCTTGTCTCTAACTACATCAACATGTTGGCAGCCAAAGTACATGGCTTGAAACTGAAAATGGACCCCCAGACAGAGTTATTAATTTAACAGGCTGGCAAGCCAAGGATGGATAAGATTCTGCACAGACCCTTACCAACCTAAGACACAAGTGCATTGCTTTTGATAATACATATTCCATGACGGGTAAGGAAGGCTCTCTTGTCAGAATGACCTAAGACAGGCTCCTTCTGGTTTATGCATTAAAAAGGGGGAGATGTGGAGAGCTTTGTGAGGCTGCCTGGCAGGAATCTTTCATTGGCCGAGGACAAGGAAATGGGTTGCTTGGAAGCAATCTGTCATAGGCCAAGGCCAAGGAAATGGACTGCAAGCAGGATTCTGACATTGGGCTAGAACAAAGAAGTAATTACAGGCAGAAATGTAAATTCTAGGCTAGAACAAAGAAGAAATTTCAGGCAAGAATCTAAATCTTAGCCTAGATTAAAGAAGTAATTATAGGCAGACATATAAATCTTAAGCTAGAACAAAGAAGTAGGCTTCAGGCATGAAAATGACTTTGGACTAGGACAGGGAAGTATGCTCAGGTATTTTGATCATCCTGATAAGCTGTTAGAAATAGTGATCACAGGACTCTGTTTACTGTCTTGCATGCTCTTTGATTACCTGGGTTTATTGTCTTCCTTGTTCCTGGACTATTTGCATCTATTATATTGCTAGTTCCTCAACCTAGAACTGACCTTAATACTTGCATGTAATTTAAACAGTATAAAGGCAAAAAAGGAGAAAGAGGGATGGGATAGGGGATTAATGGGTTGGGGGGGAATGAGAAAGGGAGGTGGCATCTGAAATGTAAATAAATAAAATATCAAATAAAAAAGGGGAAAAAATTGGATCTGCTTGGTATTTACTGAATCATTTATATTTTGTTTCACAGTTTTTATCTATCATGTCTCTCTCCCTATCTATCTACTTATCTATCTATCTATCTATCTATCTATCTATCTATCTATCTATCATCATTATCATCATCTATGTGTATACATGTGCATTATGAGTCGGAAGATGTCTATGTGTGTGTGTTATGAATGTATATGTGCATATGTCACACATATAATGAAATATACAATTTATTCATGTCAGTTTTTGATGTTAAGTGTATTCATATTATGCCATTGAATATTTACCTCCAGAACAGTCTCATTTTTTTTCCCAATGAAACTCCCTGTCTATTAACCAACAAGTCCCCATTCTCCCAATCGTGGAATGTTTCCTTACTCTACATGTTATCCTTGAGCATACTGATAGCTGTATCATTTAAATTTTCACATTGAGAATAGAAACACTCAGAAAAATCTTTGTTTTTAGTTGTTGATTGCTGCCATTTACATGTGGCCTTATCACAATGAAAACAGAAAAGGTAGTTTCTGGTCACTCTATTGCTCACTTAACATACTGTGGTTAAAGGAGGCAACTGTTTGACCTGATTATTTATTTTGAGACGATATCACAGATGTTTTGAAGATTATATTTGTAGATTAATTCAGTTTGGGAATTTTCTCTATTTTTATTAGTAGTGACTGTAATCTACTCTGAGATATGATCAGGTCACTGGGCTGTTCATTTAAAATACTTTTTTTTTTTTTTTGCTTAATTTTATGTCTAAGTAATTTTCCTGTATACAAAACACAGAATGTATATGTCTAAGTGCTTTGTGTGTATACCTGGTGCCTACAAAGGCCAGAAGAGGGTATCATATCTCCTGTAACTGGCATTATAGAAGGCTATGAGTTGCTGTGTGTGTGCATAAAATCGAACCTGGATATACTGGAAGAGCTACTCTTAAGAACTGAGCAAGCACTCAAGCCCTAAGACTCATACAATTTACCTCTAAATCTTGTGTGCTTATGGACTGCATTGGTATACAGAAGTTCTTAAGGTAGGGTTGTTAGTTCATAATGCAAGAAGCCAGCTTTGTTCATCAAAGTAATCTATGGTTCTTGCTTTTTTAATGTGCTAGATTCTTCATTTGTCCTAAAAGTGTTCCTGTACTCTGCCAGAACACCCTAAGTTGTGAAAATATTAGTAGAATGTGTTCTACTTAATTTGTACAATTTTGTTGGAGGAGGTATTTTTAAACCTGCACTAGAAATTACAACAAACATTTTTTCTTTTTTAGAATGTATCTGGTGCTTAACATTTTACCATCTTGTAGAATGTGGTTATGTTTTCTATTCCAATAGTCTATATTTTTAAGATGAGTTTGAGATTTAAAGAAAAATGCAAGAAATAGCACTGGGAATTCTGATGCACCTTGCGTACAGGCCCCACTATGGCCAACATTCCAATGCCAGAATAGCAAATGAACAAATATCTATAAATTATTCATAGCAAATCCATAATTTATTCAGATTGTCTTAGAGTTTTTCTTTAAGATTTGGTTCAGGGTACCACATTACAGTTAGTGTTATGTTTCCTTTGCCTCTTTTTGGCTGTGAATGTTATCAAACATCCCCTGTTCTTCATGATCTTGAAACGTTTTTGGTTCATTATATTGTGGACTTCTCGCTATTAGACTTTATGTAATGTGATTTTATCATGAACACTGATGAATACATTTTTAATTTATCATGTGTGCATGTGCATGTATATCTGTCTGTCTTTCTGTGCTTCTGAATACCATGTTATTTTTATCACTATGGCATGCATACCTCCCATTCCTGTATAGCAGTTAGGGGACAACTTATAAGAATCAGTTCTCTCTTTTCAACATGTGAGTCCTTGGGATCAAACTATGATTTGGTTAAATGCTTAAGGAGGTTTGACAAGACCTAGATGGCTGCCTGAAAACTGGAGAAGGAGGAAAACTGGTGGCATAGGTCAATCTAAATCCAATGATATTTTATATTCCAGAGTCTTGGTGACTATAATTGTGTTCTAGCTCCAGAAAACAAGCAATGTTCCTTGCCCCTCCCTTTTTGTTTTCTTCATCCTCAACAGAAGAGGTCATTCCATCTGTTGTTTAATGATTCTAAAGTCAATGTCAGTGGAAGAGCTATCACAGAAATACCAACCCGAGAGTTGTTTCCCTATGTATTTGGGTATCTCTTAGTCCAATACCTTGACAGAATTAACATGTGATTTGCAAATACTTTCAATATGTATCATACCTTTTGTTTTCCATGCATATTATATAATATATGTGTGTGTATGTATGTATGTATGTATTGATATGCAATTCTTTACAGACATTACACTCCAACCACAGTTTCCCTAGACTCTTTATAGTCCCTGGCCATACCTCCCATTTTGACCAGGTCATCTGTTTAAAAGGAAGAAAAAAAAAATCAGTTATTCCAGGGAGGCAAACTCAACATAGCATAACAAACTGCAATAAGGATAGGCACAAATCTTCATAGGAAGGGTGGATGATGCAACTCAATAGAAAAAACGGGGTTCCAACCAAGAGCAAGCAAATCAAAAACCTTACTCCCATTGTTAGGGATCCCATAAGAATACTCATTTATACAACCATACTATGAATTCAGAGAACCTAGCTCAGACCCATGACAGAGTCTGTGATTTGTCACTTCAGTGTCTCTGAGCCCCTATGAGCCATGCTTAGTTGGTTCTGTTGGTCATGATTTCATGGTATACTTGACCACTTTGGTTCCAAAAGTTCTTTCTCATCCTCTTTTGTGGGGGTCCCCTGACTTTGTCACAAACGTTTGGCTTACAGGTCTCTGTATCTGTTCCCATCAGTTGCTGGATGATTCCCTTCTGATAACAATTGGATTGGGCACAAATCTATGATTATAGCAGAGTACAATTAGAAATCATTTCATTGACTTTTTTTGACAGCCATATTTGTTTCTATCTTGAGTCTCTGAACTGCCTAGCTTCTGGTTCTTGAGTATTCACTTGGTGTTAGGCATGGGATTCTTCTTATGATGTGGCCTTCAAGCTAGACCAATCCTTGGTTGGCCATTCCCACAAGTTCTACATCACCATTTCCCTAGCACATTTTACAAGCAGGACAGATTTTAGGTTCAAGGTTTTCTGGCTGGCTTGATGTCATGCCAGCCTTGCCTGGTTATGGGAGATGGCCCATTCCAGCTCTGTATCCCCCCATTACTAGGAGACTCTCATAGACTCCAGGGATTTCCACTGCAATATGTTTCTATATTGCCTTTCAGATGTCCCTTAATTCCAATAGTTTCTCTCAGTACTCTTGCTCTCCCTCCATCCACCTGCCACCTATGGTTTCTCCCCACCCAGGACCCTTCTGTTTCCCATCCCACCTGTCTGTGTCCACCTGCAAAATTTACTGTATTTCCTTTTTCAACTCTGGTGGCAATATATATTGCTCTTCCTGATGTTGATTGTGTATTTAAACATCTGGGATTGGGGTGATTATAGGTCTTGCTGATTTCTGAGTTTGTCTTTGTTGAGCATGATTTTTGCTTTGGTTTCTGTTTCCTTTCTGGTATTTGAATCAGTATTGCCTTTGGTTGAGTAGAGGTTCTCTGGCTCAGTTGGGGGCTGGACTTCTGATTGGTGGACACCTTCTGGGTCAAGCAGGGAGGTTCCTTTTGATTTGGGGGTTAGAGTTTGGCAGCAGGCATGGCCTATGATCTAGTCAGGGGTCTTGGTGTTCTGGGTACTTCTGCGGCCTCTGGTGGTATGTATGTGGTGTCTGTCTGAGGTGTGGACCAAATAGAGTGATGAGGAGATGGAGGCCTGTTAGGGGTAGATTATGTAAGCACTGGGGACTCTTGTCCCAAGTCCATGGGTAGGATCTTACCTGAAGACTTGGGTGCCAATGTGGCCTCTGGTAGGAGAGAGGCCAAAATCTTTTTAATAGTTCAGAATTTTGCTTTATTGTATTTTTAATAAAATTGAATACAATATTTTGTTCTCTCATAAAATTTTCTTTTGAATTTCCATCTTACTGTTTACATTTGTTATCTGTTTTACATGCATGGTATTATCTTATCATATTAATCACAGATATTTTAAAATCTTTATCTGATAAAACCAAAATTTCTGCTATATCTAAATCTTCTGATATTTGCTTTGTCTTTTCAGAGTTTTTTTTTTTTTTAAATTTATAGGGTACTTTATAACATTTGGCTGTTGAAAGTGAATATTTTATTTTTATTGTATATATACATGCACACATATATGATGTGCAAAGATCAGAATATGTATATAATATGCATATATCTGAATATATATATATATAAGACACAAACATGTAAGCATACTAAAATCATTTATTTAATATAATTTATGGTTTTGCTTGGCATAGGAAAAGTGATATCTTGAACACTTGAACTTTATAAATATTGTGTTCAGCTGTGCAAACTTGTTTCAAAATATTACTGGAATATTATATGTTTAAGAGTTATTCCTTTGAATATAAAGGGTTGTAGTTTATTCATTTTTACAGGAATTTTGTGTGTGTGTCAGAACATCTCTATATGTAAGACAGTAGAGTTATTTCTTATTCTCTGCTATTATAGTATTTCTATGACCTTTATCGTAGATCTTTCTGGGTTAGAGTTTATTATAGGCTGTTTGCTAAGAAATGCAACTCTTCATCCAGGCAACAATCAATTCATTCATCATCATCATTTCAGTTTTTTCCCTCTGCTTTTCAGATGAGGAGGTTTCAGTTGATCTCTTTTAGTATCTGTTGATTTTTTTGGGCTGTTGAGAGCCATTATGACTCTCTGGTGATCTTTATTTTTATTTTACTTTGTTTACTATAATTTTAAACTCCAGGATTCCTATTTGGATATTTTTTAACAATCCCAATCTAACTGTTAGGGATTTCTACCCTATGAACATGTAGTACCATGCTTTCCATGTGATTTTTTTTATCTCTCTAAGTGGACAGTGACCGAGACACAGTTTTTGGCTGTTCATGTCATAACTTCCTCTGGGTCAGATTTTACCAAGTTGCCCTTTTCTATTTATGCAGAACACTTCCTTGTAGAGGAATTTTAATTCAGCAACATGGCTGATCTGGCAAGGGATCAAATCCAAAGACCTTTTAAATCTATACTATCTGGCTGGAATACAGATATGCCCTTAGTATACAACTTTAATTTGTAAGAATGAAGGTAAGGTTAGTTTGTAGAAGGAAGCAGCCATGTTTGAAAATGATGTCTAATTAAGAGTCAGACAAAAAAATGAATCAGAGAAAAACTTGACAGATCAAATCAAATATGCCAAACTCTCCAAGAATAACACAGGAAACTGAGGCTACTAAAAGGCAGCTAGAGAAGTGTGTGTGTGTGTGTATGTGTGTGTGCACGCACACGCATGTGTGTGTGTAACAGTTTTACTGTTACAGTTTTCTGGAACAGTTTTACAGAAACAGGTTGCAGAGAGAACAAACTAGATACAGATGAAGACAGAATGAACTAAAGAATTAGAAAGAGCCAGAAGATTAGAACATATTGCCAAAGTTAGCATGAGGCCAAGCAGAGCAATTCAATCAGAAACTGAGAGAGACAAGATTGAATCAGTCAGCTTGAAAGATTACATTGTATGGAGGCAAGAAGCTTCTAGGCCTAGGCCTAGGGATAGTTAGAACAGAAAAAAACTGGTCTGGGTTTAGCCCAAGCTATATATTTGCACAACTTGGGTACATCTGTCATCTCATCCTTTCATCTGATGAAATAAAAGTGACATTTAGAGTTCCTATGTTAGTGAATGACTTATAATTATGGTAATTATATGCAACCCTAAAACTCAGATTCGTACTTATTTAAAAAACTAGATTCAAAGTGCTTTCTTAGTTTTTTCTGAGCATGTGCACAGCTGCAAGCATCCAAGTGTTTCAGATCCTGGTACTACATAAAATCCAGTGCACATCAGTCCCTCTATTTTCTTTTTAATTAATTAATTAATTAATTAATCAATCAATTACATTGAGTCCATCGTTTCCCTTTCTTCGTGTCCTCCCAGTCATCCCAACCGCACACCTAATCTTGCCCAGTTTCTCTTCTGAAAAGTTCAGACCTCCCATGGGTAGCAAACTGCCATGGTATATCAAGTTGCAGTTAGAGTGGGCACTTCTTCTCCTTTTAAGACTGGACAAACTAGGGCAGAGTCTAAGCATTTTGTTTAGTCTATTTCCCCTAGCTGTTATTTCTTGCTCTAGATAGTCACATAAAATACATAGATTTTGATAAATGATCTGTAGATTGATATCTTTGTCTTGAGAATATTCGAAGTTACACACACACAGAGAGAGGGGGGGGAAGGAGAGAGAGAGTTTCTTTCTAGTAATTTTTCAGGGTTACATAAAACACACAAAAGCACAGTAGCATTGAGTTTTGCTATACTGGTTTGTGCTCTCAACAGGTCTCAGGTTCGCACCTGCTCAGAAGCTATCTGGATTCACAAATGAAAGACACACACACACACACACACACACACACACACACACACTCCAGTTAATTTTTGACATGCTGTGACTAGCTACCTTAAAGGTTGGGCAGTTCTAATCCTCTCTGTGGCTAGCATACATTTTCCTCCTGTAATCCAGGAGGGATTAACACCCTCCAGCCCTCTAATTCTATATTTTATCTTTGTTGCCTTGTCTCTTTCTGGGTGGCTCCGTAATCTCTGATGCCCAAGACTCCTCTGAACAGTGCTTCCAGGGCCGCATTTCTTCTCACCTACATTTCAGATGATTTTCCTTCTACAGATCTAAATCTGATCTATCTCCCTCTGAAGCATGGCGATTCTTCTTTCCCCATTCTTAGCCCATGCAACTCTCAAGGTCCCACCTCAATCTACCTGCCCAGCTATCGGTTGTTGTTTCATTATTCATCGATCAAAACTCAACTGGAGACAAGGCCCTTCAGTGTTTGGACATGTAGATTCCCCATTTTGGTGGCTGGATTAATCCAAAGCATTAGAACCAATCCTCAACATAGTCCACGGCATGCAGAATCAGTTCTGTTCCCCTGGATAGAACAGCTTTCTGTGTTAGGAATGGGGAGGTTTGTGAAAGGCTCCATGGGAAGTGGATAAGGTTAAAGCTATCACCAGTCTAAGATGTAATCATCATACCCTGGTAAACTTTAGGTAGCTCTAAATTTTGTTGTTTTGAGTAAAGGTTGGCTGTAACCTTTTTGTGGCTTCATTTTTTTGGTATGACAAGAGGGGGAATTCCAGAATCTCAACTGCACCATTTTCCTATCATACCCTTAGCTTATATTTGGGTTTTACATCAGTTCTTGAAAGAAACATCAATTTTCTGGTTATAGACTTGTCTGGCTTTTTACTTTGTCAAGTTGTCCTTAGTAATTTTTGGAATGCATAGTTAGATACATCTACTAGCCAAGACAAGATATGCTTTTGGTCATCCTGGTGTAGTTGACCATCATGAAATACTTTTCTTTTCTATAAGAATGTTTTGTGCCTTAAACTCAGTTTCCTTTGCTGTCATGGTATACATAAGCAGCTAAGAATTTCTTAGACACTAATGTATTTTTACATCCTTTTCAAATTCCTGAAAATTGCATGGTAACATATTGACAGTGTTATTATATTTGACACATCACTGTAACTTGTAACCAACTTATTGTTGGGTTTGAAATATCTGCTCTTATGTGTTAATTTTTATCTGCATTCCCACATGTACATCATGTACATACAGTATCTCTAGACAGGAAAAGAGGGCAACAGATCCTTGGAACTGAAGTTCATGAATACTTGCAAGCAGCTATATGTGTGTTGAGAACCAAAGTTAATTATTCTACAAGAGCTGACGTGTTGTTTATCCCTGAGTCATCTCTTCAGACTCTCCACTGTCTCATTTTAAAAAGGTTAAAATTTTCTATTATATATAAAGTATACTTGAAGGTATATCTTTCACCTTGCAATTTATTTTATTTTTTTCTCTCCTAATTTTTCTGTTAATTTAGTTTTTCTGTGATTTTAAGCTTTTCAGTTATTTTTCCTATTTTCTCTCTGGTAGTACGCTCACCAGAATTCATTTGCTGATCAGTGGTTATGTCAGCAGTTAAATATACTCATCTTACTAATTGTCAGTACATTATTTTAGTACTTACTCTCTGAAAAAGCTTTAAAAACATTTAAATCACTTAGCTTTTGCATTATTGTTTTCACTGATCACATTCTTAATCTTCATCATCATCACCACCATCATCTTATTACATCTTATTATGTACAGTATCTTAGATTTAGTGATTAATTTACTTCCATTATGGATTTTTATTTCCTTACTATATTATCACATGTAATTGCTAATCTTGATTGTTAGCTAGAAATTCCCAGGAAAAAGGAAACAGTTAAAGAGTTGTCCTTAATACACTGGCCTGTGGGAATGTCTATGGGACATTGTCTTGATTGATGATAAATTTGGAACTACCCACTGTGAGTGCTACATCTCTAGGTAGCTGGGCCTGGGCTATATAAAAAAGCTTGCTGAGCAAGCTAGAGTAAACTAGCAAGTTCACTCTGAACATTGCTCCATGGTTTCTGCCTCACTTTGTGTTTCCAGGTTTGTATATAAAGAAACCTAAAATGTTCACATTCAAACTATTTATTATAGTAAAGATGTTACTTCTCTTTAAGCATAAATAGAAATTCACTGTAATTCTTAACAAAACATAAAATACTATTTTTAATATAGACAAAGCATATCTAAAATTAACACATAAAACTAAAGGACTTAAATTAGATTAAAAAGAATATTCAGATTAAAAAAAAAAACAAAACAAAACAAAACAAAAAAGATAAACTTTGGTAGAATTAATATTTAATTGAGAGTAATACATGGTATGGTAGTTAGCCTACTTCTGCTGTGATAAACATTATGACCAAAAGCCACTGTGAAGATCTGAATATGCTTGGGCCATGGGAGGTGGCACTATTAGGAGGTGTGGCCTTATTAAAAGAGGTGTAGTCTTGTTTAAGGATGTGTGTCACTGTGGGGGCAGGTCTTTGAGGCCGTGTGGTGTGTGTGTGTGTGTGTGTGTGTGTGTGTGTGTGTGTGAGTGTATATACTCAAGTCTGGCCAGTGTGATCCAGAGCCTCCTCCTGGCTGCCTATGGAAGACAGTCTCCTTCTGACTGTCTTCAGATCAGGAAGTAAAAGTTCAGCTCCTTCCCTAGCATCATGTTGCCTGAAGGCTGCCATACTTCCTGCTGTGACAATAATGGACTGAGTCTCTGAAACTGTAAGCTAGCTCCAATTAATTATTTTGTTTTAAAGAGTTGTTGTGTTCATGGTGTCTCTTCACAACAATGAAATTCTACCTAAGATAACAACCTAAAGAGGTTGCAAATCACCATCAAGGGAAATCAAGGCAGGAGCTCAAGACAGATACTTAGAGACAACTGAAACAAAAACAGGAATTCAGCAGGCAAAGGATAAAAATGACCTTACATAGCTGTTTTGATTTGTTAAATATAATATTTTTAATATATTTGAGAATTTTTCATTTTTTAGAATATGTTTTTATCAAGTTCGACCTACCCCTAACTCCTGTCAGATCCACCCTCAAATCTTTATCGACTCAGGTCTCTCCTCAACTTTGTCCTCTCTCTCTCCCTCTCTCTCTGACATTCATTATGTCTAGTTGTATCTGGCCCACTACTATTGGGTATGGGACTGCACTGGCATGTGTTCAATACACCAGAGGTAATACCACTAAAGAAATTTGACACTACCTTCACCAACAATTAACAAATACCAATTGCTCCTCATTTAAGGGTGGAATTATGTGCCTATTTCCCAACCCATGCTGTGAAGGGTAGAGGAATGAGGTAGGGAGGGAAACCTAACTGGAAAAACTCTTTTAAAAGTTATATGGTTTTTAATAGCTGAGTAATATTCCGTTGTGTAAATGTACCACATTTTTTGTATCGATTCCTCTGTTGAATGGCATCTGGGTTCTTTCCAGCTTCTGGCTATTATAAATAAAGCTGCTATGAACATAGTGAAGCATATGTCCTTGTTATATGTTAGAGCATCTTCTGGGTATATGCCTAGGAGTGGTATAGCTGGGTCCTCAGGTAGTGATATGTCCAATTTTCTGAGGAACCTCCAGACTGTTTTCCAGAGTAGTTGCACCATCTTGCAATCCCACCAACAATGGAGGTGTGTTCTTCTTTCTCCACATCCTAGCCAGCATCGACTATCACCTGAGTTTTTGATCTTAGCCATTCTGACTGGTGTGAGGTGGAATTTCAGAGTTGTTTTGATTTGCATTTCCCTGATGACTAACGATGCTAAACATTTCTTTAGGTGCTTTTCGGCCATTCACATTTCCTCAGTTAAGAATTCTTTGTATAGCTTGGCACCCCATTTTTTAATAGGGTTATTTGGTTGTCTATAGTCTAATTTCTTGAGTTCTTTGTATATATTGGATATTAGTCCTCTACTATTAAAAACAATGAATTTGATAAATTCTTATGTAAATGGATGGAACTAGAAAATATCATCCTGAGTGAAGTAACTCAATCACAAAAGAACATACATGGTATTCACTCACTGATTATTGGATTTTAGCCCAGAAACTTGAAATACCCAAGTTTCAACTCACAACCACATAAAGCTCATGAAGAATGATCACCAAGTGGGGGGGCAGGGCTTCAGTCCTTCTTAGAAGGAGTAACAAAATACTCAAGGGAGCAAATATGGATACAAAGTGCAGGACAGAAACTGAAGGAGGGACCGTCTGCAGACCATTCCACCTGGGTATCCATCCCATGTGCAGTCACCAAAGGTAGACGTTGATGTGGATGTCAGGAGTATAATGCTGACAGGAGCCTGACATAGCTGTCTCCTTAGAGGTCTACAAGAGTCTGACATATTCAGAGGCAGATGCTCACAGCTAACCATTAAACTGATCATGGGGTTCCCATGGAGGAGTTAGAGAGAAGACTGAAGGGCTGAAAGGGTTTGCGACACCATGAGGAAAACAACAATCCCAACCAACCAGAGCCCCAGGGTCTAAACGACCAGCCTGGGAGTGCTTAGGGAGGGACCCATGGCTCCAGCTATATATGCAAAGGTGTTATAGGTGGGAGAAGAGATCCTTGGTCCCATGAAGGCTGGACGTCATGGGGGTGGGAATTTGAGGTTGGGGAGGTGCTGTGGGGGAGTAGGTGAGGGTACACCCTCATAGAAGCAGGAGAGGGGGATGGGATAGGGAGTTCCTGGGAAGGAGAGGAAATGGGTAAGGGGAGAACATCTGAAATGTAAAAAAAATATCCAATAAAAAGAAAGAAAAAAATAGTTATATGGTAATATACTACAGAAGGTTATGGTAACTGGGGTCTCTATGGCTCACGAACAGTGTAAGCTGCTATAGTGTTCTTGGTTGCCCTCCGGAACTTCATAGTGAGACACCATTGTAAAAGTCACCACATATAAAATCATAAACACAGAGAAATCAAGTACTGATATAGAGGCTTCATCTCCTCTGCTATCTTTCATGGTTCTGGGAGTTACTGGCGGAGAGGATGGTTGTTCATCTCATTTTACCATGAACCTTATAAGCTACAATAACCTCTGCCTAGCAAGACATGCCACTGATACATGTCTTGATGAATTTATAGCTAGATTCTTCTGTCAATAAGCTTGTTCCTTCCTGAGAATTTTAAAAAAGTCTCTGATATTACTATAAAGCATCATCTGCTTTTTTGGTTAGCATTTTATGATATATTTTTTATTTTCCATTATTTTATGTCTGACTTACCTATATCATTTATATTGAAATTGGATTATCTTCAGCAAAGGTTGGCTAGGCCATTTTAAACTCATCAATTTTGCAAATCTCTATTAATGTATCTACACTGAAACTCACATATCTCTTTTTAAGTTCCGATTTCCATCTGCCATGCAATTATTGTTCTTGTGCTCTTTTGGTTAAATCCAGTAAAACCTGTGTGGAGAAATTTTGTTCTTGCTCTCCCTTTCTTAAAGGTGAAGGGCATCTTGGGTCTTAGGTTTATGTGTGACCACGCTTCTTCCTTGAGCTTTGTTCCTCTGTGGCCTGTTCATAGATGCCATAGGACATCCGTATCTGAATAACTCCCAGTAACTCAGCTGTCTGTAAAGCTTGCTTACTCCCATAAAGCCTTAATGTTATTCCCCATTTTAATGCATTCCCTCAGAGGAGAGTCAAGATTATTAAATATATAAAATTTAAGAAAGTTTGGCATCTACCTTGGGACTCCAAAATGTATTGCATGAATCATACTGCCTTTTGAAACAATTATATGAAGTAAATATCAATACCTGTTCCTTACAGAAGAGAAAACAGATTTGCTTCCTGTAGTAAAGTGCATCCTGAGGATTCAAAGGCATTTGATAACATAGAGTCTGTCAGAAAGAAGGCAGTAAGTATTCAGAAGGTTGAAAACCATAAAAAATAGATATTTCAGAGGGCCTTGGCATTGGTCATTTAAACTTGTCAGAATGAGGGCTAGGGGACTGAGATTTTTAGTTTCCAATTAAGCTTGTGCACCTGGAATGAATGTGCCCATCAATCATCTACCCCATGTTTTATATTTCTCAGCTTATTTTTAACAAAGCGGCAGCAGAATTTCTAGCTGAACAGAATGCCAAGCATTTTGTTAGCTTAGAGGAAGTAGTTCTAACATAGAGCCAAAAAAAAAAAAAAAAAAAAAAAAAAAAAAAAAAAGAAAAAGAAAAAAAAACGGACCAGAATCCAGAGGATATGAAGAATACATTGAAAATCAAAGAGAAACATTTAAATATTGTAGATATATAAGAGAGAGGATGGGAAAATAAAAAAAATGAATCTTAACACTCCTAGAATGAAGAGGAATTATTTAAAATAATAACAGTCTTGCACTAATCATTTAAAATATTATTTTATTCTTAATTTAAATATAATGACATTATTTTCCTTTCCCCTTCCTTCCAATACAACAAATAATCTCCCTGGCTTCTTCTCAAATTCCTAAACTTTTTAAAAATTATTATTATTATGCACACAATATATACACACAAATACAAATGTATAAGTTGTCTTAGTAACTGTTCTATTGCTATGAAGAAGTACCATGACCAAGATAACTCTTACAAAAGAAAGCATTGAACTGGATGATTGCTTATAGTTTTAGAGGGTTAATCCATTATCACTAAGGCAGGGGGAATATGGCAGATAGAGAAAGAGGGAGGTGGGGGGAGGGAGAGAGACACTGGACCTGGTGTGGGCTTTTTTAAACCTCAAAGTATACCCCCCAGTGAAATACTTCCTCCAACAAAGCAATACAACTTCAACAAGATCACACCTTCTAATCCTTTTAATCTTTTTCAGTGCTACTCCCTGATGACAAAGCATTCAAATATATGAGCCTATGCAAAGGTGGGGGCATTCTTACTCAAACGAAACAATACTCACTGATATACATACACATACACACACACACACACACACACACACACACACACACACACACACACCACACAATATATATATATATATATATATATATATATATATATATATATGTATAGTATTGCTTGCAAGTATGCTTTTAAAGATGACCACTTGGTATTGGATAAGCAGTTAGGGCACTCATGCCTGGGTAAGAGCATTTCTCCCTCTCTCAGTAGTTAATTGCCTGTAGTTCTGCACCTAGGGGTGGAGCCCTGTGAGATTTCTCCCATCCATATGGCATTTCAAATGTTGTTTTCTGTTCAGGTATTGTTTAGGCAATCATATTGCTGAGTTTTCATGGGGACAGCTTCTCTGTTATATCTAGAAGACAATCTTGAAGCCAAATTCCTGGTCCTCTCTCCTCATACATTTTTACCCTCTCTTCTGTTATGTTCCTTGAGAATTATGTGTAGGGCTTATGCTATAGATGTACCATCTGGCACTAGCACTCTATGGTCATAGTCACTTGATCTTATTTTTGACCAGTTGTGGCTTTCTGTAATGGTCTCTTGTCATGCTACAAGAAGAATCTTTGTGGTGGATTTAAGAATCAGTATGTAGAAATTATATTGGCTTAAGAAAATTGCAGTCGTAAGTTCTCTTCAACAGTCCATGACCTCACCATCCTTGGATACAGTTTCAGGCATGGATTCCTGACTCTTGAGTGGAACCGAAGTCTAATTAGGCAGTTGTTGAAGAAGATGGCACACAACTTCAAAACCTTTCTGCTTCTCTGATGGCATGCCATCCATGTCACTTGTGAAAACTGTATAATATCTTTATCACATTAGCAATTACTCTTTGCTTGCCCTAAAATTTTGTTCTGAGGCACCACAGAAAATTGGAAACATGGTATATTTTCATGCTATATTAACATTCAGAGGTCTTATGAAAACAAACTAAATGTCAGCAAGAGGATTGGATTTTTTAGGCATTCCTTCACAGATATGGTGAAAAAAAAATGTAGCATAGTCAAGTGCCTGTGCAGTTTTTGGAAGTAGGCATTTCTAGATATTTTAACCTTTAAGAAATTTACTTTTTATGAAATTCAATTTTGTTGTAAATAAAATGCATCTAAATGAGGACAACTCTATAGAGCCTTTGTGAGGAATATAAAAGGTTGTAAATGAATTCGGACTGGCCACAAGTAAGATTTGAAGGGATGTCAATTCTATTTTCTGATATCTGAGAACAATTCCATTGCAGATCCCCAGCATTCCTGTAAAAAGCTAGGATAGTAGCAGTATGTTCCTCTAGTCCCTGGGTTGGAAGACAAACAGAAGGACCCATTACTGGCCAAACAATATAGCTGAATAGGTAAGGCTCAGGTCCAATGAGAAATGAGATCTCACAACACATGGTGGAAAGTGATTGAAGAGGACTCATGATGCCAGTCCCTGGCCTCCACATGCAAGCACACACATATATGTGCATACAAGAGTAAAGGAGAAACACAAATACATAAAAGAGAAATTTAATACTTGCACAGAAACATCATGTTGAAAATCCTTCTTGATACACTGTTATTAAAATAAATTTCTATATAATAATTTCTATACAATGTGAAATATTGACCTGGATTCTTGATACTGTAAGCAGTTTCTCTCAGACTGTCCCTGTTTATTTCTGACTGGTTCTCAATTATATAAAGTTCTCATATATGGTAGAAATCACAGTACATTTTCATCTCATATAGTCTATATAACTGCTATCTCTAACACGTTTTTAGGCTTTCATTTCAAAATTTTATCCTTAAATATTCTTTGTATTTTGCAGGTATTTCCCTTTGTCCAGGTATTTCCCTCAGTAGTCCATGGCACATACCTTCTAATAAAGATGCTCCACCTTGAAACCACATAAAGTACTAGTTAAACAGTTTGGGATAAGCTAATATTGATTCTGATTTTTAGTAGCCCATGGTCTAAAAGCTATATCTAATGTCTCTAGTTTGTAGTTTTCGGGAAATCAGCATGCTTTCAACTTAAAGTCGTTTTAAGGATAAAATGAGATAACACATAAAGTGCTCATCATAATATAAGTAAGCTATGGGGAGAGTAGCTTTTATTTATTAGGAAGTTGCAAAAGCAACTTTTTTCATAGAAAATTGAAAATGGAACAAATTCTAGAGTTATTTTTTTTCAGATTATGTGTTTAAAATATGCTTTTACTTCTGTGACCCTGGAAGTGGAGGAGAGAAGTACCCGTTAGAGAGCATATCTATTTAACATTTCGTTTTCCAGCCTGGAAAGGTACTTTAAATAGCCCTCCGGGCAATTCCCATTCCCCACAAGTCTACTTTACTCTGTTTCTATGGGGGCACTTATCCACAAAGCATGTCAGAAAGTTTCCCTGTCACCAAACACAAATTCACCTCAAATAGGAAGAGGTTGTTGTTGATGCGTATTCCTTTTGGAAGCGTCTTTGTCACAGATCTGACTCAACACTTATTTCTAGCAGAACAAGTTGTTCAGGCAGGAAATCTATTTCCACAGCTCAAGTGGAAGCTTTATTTAAGGAGTGCAATTGGCATAAATCACGCAAGAGAATGTGGTTAAAGTGCACAGCTGTTGATTTCAAATTTAACACGATTTGAGTATGAAAAAGCAGTTGAAAAAAGTTTTTCGTTTACTTCTGGACTGATGGTAGCCACAGGGCACATGAAAGTGTTTCTATTGCCACCAACACTCCCCAGCACATGAAAGCAGAAGCTTTGTGGCTTTCCAACAGATAAGCAACCAAGAAGACATGGTGCTTCTTGGCTTAGGATTTTGAGATTTGGCTATGGAAGATTTCTTAGCAAAGTGTGGGTGTTGCTGCTATATTAGACATGATAATATAAAATGAGTGCTTATCTGAATGGATTTGAAACTTGCAGAGATAAAAGTATCAGTACTAAGTATCTTTACTCAGGGCCCAGGGCAGGGGCCATCTCACTAGGTATCTTTTGATGTTCAGGTCTTTCCCTCTGTCTCATTCCTTTTTCCTGTAACCCTGTTCATTCATCTTTTTTCATTCATTCTTTCTTTTGCCCATCTTCTTATATTACCTGTTCTCATGTTTATTCTACATATGTTAGCTTCTAGGATTTATCCCCATGTTTTCTGAAGCCTCCTTCTTCTCATAACTATACTTTCCAATTTTTCAGCTGCTTTTCCTATAGCTACTATAAAACATTTCCCATTGAGTTCTTGCCACCAAACAAATGAAGGTTAGGAAGATGCCTGACTGGAACTGTTCAGATACTGTATGATTTTCCCCTGAGTCTGTGGTTGTTGGTGACCGGCTGCAAACCTGAAATTCTATTTATCTCTGATTTGACTTCACCTCCTTCTTAGAAATCTTAGCAAGCTGAAGGCTGTCCTCTGTATCAGTGAATACTCCTCCCACATAAGTGCAGTGTGTGTCCCACATCATAGCCTTCATAACTTCCTGTAAAAATGGCATACATTTATAGATGTTAGAAACATTTACTAGACAAATATTATGAATACATATAAAATGGACCCCGTGACAATTGAACAAGCTATTAGAAGTTATACACTTTCTGTCCTGAAAAAATACAAATGACTATCTATAGTATGTGGAGATTCGTATTAAGGTTGCATTCTCAAGAGGAGGTGATTTCAGAAAGTATTTCTTATCTAGATGTAACACAGACCTGGACAATCACTGGGCTTCCCCTTTAGCATCTTATAGCCTAGGATAGTACCCTGATTTGGGTGAGAGAGGACTGAGTTGGGCAAAGGTGCTGAGGGAAAAGAGATGTACCTGAGCTCAGAAAAGTCCAGATGATGGAAGCCTTGAAGTACATATAATAACACAAAACAAACCCTGAGAAACCTACTCCCTTGTTTGATTGTCAGTTTTCCAAAAGGAGCTCAATCAATATCTCTTCCCTCGTTTTCTTTCAAGGTCAAGACAAAAGATAAACCGGTAGGTCTTGATGAAAAGGCTTTTAGTGTTTATTTTGATAAACAAAGTTGTAAACTTCTGTTGGATTTGTAGGATTCTGTGTGAGCTTATCCACAGTAAAAGCCAAAATCCTTAATGACAACCTAAGACATCTAATACCTAACTTTCCTTCCCCCTGTAAATCATCTGCCTCCTGGTTTTTTTGTCTGTTTTTGTTTTGTTGGTGCTCTTTCGGTTTTCTTCCCTGTCTGTGTACCTGCCAACATTTTTTTAGTAGGCCATAGTGATAGGTTCTTCTGGGGCTTCCACATGTTCTGCCAAGAATGTTATCCTCCAGATGACCCCTTCCCTTTTCTTTTTCCAAATGATAAATGAGAAACCTTTCCCCACACAGAGACTGCCCTGACTGACTCTCTAAACATTATATTCTTCTTACCTTATCAACCCTCCATGCTTTGTCTTTTGTGATTCTGCACTTCCTCTATGTGCGCTAACATTCTCTACCTGTGAATTCACACCCATCTTCATGACGCCATAGTTGTTTCTAAGCTTTGTTATTTGTACTTGAAGTCCTTGTAGACTGGATAGGCTTTTTCATTTTAAGTCAGCCATGATCCTTAGATTGTGTAGTTATTTTAAGTTCATTTATTGTTTATATTTCTTGTCTCTCTATTAAACACAAGGTATTTGGTGTGCAAATTTTTTTTCTGATGATGTTTTAAATGTTTCAAATATTTGGAATAGTAAAGAAGTTAATGACTGAGGCAGTATGATTGCAAATTAAAGTGAGTACTTGTTTGACATGCCTCCCACATTTACTTGACTAGCATGAAAACATATTTTAGAAGGAGTAGCTTGACCTTGCCTTTAGCTAGTAGAAGTTAATGAAGAGAAAAAAATTAGAAAGCCAAAATATTTTGATATTTGAAAGGTAGAAAATAGAAGTTACTGCATTGCACTGTGGTTCCTGCAGGTACAAGCTTGAGAATTGCCCAGAGAGAATATAAGAAAGTTTTGCTAACCAGAAAGCCAATGTGTGGCCACAATCTGTCTTTGTTGAGAAATTTTTGCCACTTGGTGCTAAATTCAAATTCTTAAAATGTAAAATGCTCAGAACAGTAGATAAAACCAGAAAGAAGCCACTCTTCTCAATTGCTCTTTATTTTAAAAAGAAAAGGTGTATATGCTCATATGGTCATATACATATACTAATATATAAATAAGAAACACAACTGAATAAGTACATTATATGTATTTTCCTATATATGCATGTATATAGATTGCATGAAGCTTAATCATTTTCAGTGCACAATTTGTAACATTAAGTAATGACAGGTTGTATAATAATTGCCATTGTCTGCACAATAATTACCACTATCTGTCCCTAGAACTATTTTTATCTTCCTCAGCAAAAATCTCTGCACGTATCAAGTAATAGTTCTTCATTCGCTTGCATCTCAAATCCTGATAACAACTGTTCTATTGTCTCTCCAAATTTACCAGACTTAGAACTAGTGCTATACAGTGAATATCTTTCATTAGCATAATGTCTTTGAGATCCGTCCAAATCATAACATGTATCAGACCGAATACTCTTTCATTGTAAATTTCCATCACAACTTGTTCACCAGCTCATCTCTTAAGGACAGATTTGTGCTACCTCAAGGTATTATACACAATGATGCTATGGATTTGATTCTGCAGACTTCTTCAGACTACGCTCACAATTATGGGCATAGACTCATAAGTAGAATCTTTAGCTCATATGATAACTTCTTCAAGTATTTTCACAGTATTTTTTGTAGCAGCTGAATAATTGCACATCCTCAACAATAATGCAAGTTACATTTTTTTGTACTCACATCAACACTTGCTTTACAATAACTTGCCTAAGAGTTCTTTTGATTTATATTTCTCTAATGACTACTGCTATTGAATACCTTTTCATGTGCTCATGGCCATTTGAATACCATAGCATCATTAAAAGAATGTGTGCTTGCCCCTCACGGTCTTGCCCTGCAGTTTCAGCTGGGCCTAAGCCTCCCGGCTCAGTTTGACTTCAGCATCTAGCTATGGTGACAGTGACCTGTAGTTGAGTATGGTGCTGGTATCCGATTCTCCTACAGATCTTAAGGTTACCAATGGCTAAACTATACCTGGACAGACCAACAATGAGAGCATGTCAGCAGGACTTTGAAAATGCAATGAATCAAGTGAAAGTCTTGAAGGAGGACCCAGGAAAAGAAGTAAGGCTAAGGCTCTCTGTACTGTATAAGCAGACTACAGAAGGACCCTGTAATATGCCTAAACCTGGTATGTTTGACTTTGTCAATAAAGCCAAGTTGGATGCATGGAATGCCCTGGGCAGCCTATGAAAGGAAATTGACAGACAGAACTATGTGGATGTTGTATCCAGTTTAAGCCCCTCATCTGAAGCCTCTAGCCAGGGAAAGCATGTAGTGATGAGAAAGCCCAGGAGTCTAAAGCATCCTGGTAATTTCTGAAGATGGTATCATGAAGATCAATCAACCCACCAAAAAGAATGCCATCACCTTCCAGATGTATTAGGATATAATACTCATACTTAAAAATGCCAACACAGGTAACAAAGTCATTGTGGGACTTTGAAAGGCAGTGTGGTCCCTGGTTGAGCTAAGACTAGAAGACCCAAAGACCCAGAAGGGATGGTAGGAACTTTGCCTGTTCCTGGGCACCAGGCCCTGGTCTCTAACTGCAGCCCTCCATAGATTTGTGGCAGTCAGTTATATAAAGACAATGCTCTATGCCCTCTACATGTAGAGGACATGACCTGTGTCATGTAGGCTCAAGACAGATCTCCATTTTAATGAGGTACTTAAAGGCCTAGAAGTCTTAGCCAATAAGCTTTCCTTCCTAGACATTCCTCCCTGCAAAAGTATTTAATCTCAGGCCCATCCTGAGAAGTAACATCCACTTTCCACCATGACAATACCTTAAAACCATGGACTGACTTCTTTTATTGAGAGCGGCTGTGGGGAGCCATTGAGAAGGCCTTTGCCTATAGAGCCACCATCTAATTTCCAATAGAAGGTCTCTCTGCTCCCAGCCATGACCACTAAGTCAAGTTCAAGCCAAAGACACCCTGTGGGACCAGCCCTAATGCCTCTCCCCACCCTCACCCCCAGCCCCGGGCCAGATTCAGCCTGCGAACACAGCTCTCCTTCAACTTCCATGGGCATCTGCGTGTCCAAGAGCCTGGGAACCCCACAGACCTGGCTTCTTTGCGGGCCTGGGGACTCCCGAGCCAGCTGCAGCTGTTCTGCACCTCAGACTTACCTGTACTGCGATGACCTGGGGTAAGTGCAGTCAACTCCCGCATCCCGCTGAGTGACCCTGCCCTGTTGGGGAGCACACGCTGGACCCACAGCCCTACAAGTCATAGCTGTTTTCATAGGAACTGGTGACTACTACAACAGTTTGGATGACCTGACTAACTTCACTAGTGTTGCTGGAGGAAGAGAGGAGATGGTTAACAAGGGTGCTGCGGTACTGAGAGGATTTGTTAACAGTTTTATAGACTTTCCTTAGCCTCTGGTTGCACTAGTAAATGGTCCAGCTGTGGGAATCTCTGTCATCATTCTGAGACTATTTGATACTGTCTATGCATCGGACAGGGCAAATTTCATCCTCCATTCAGCCACCTCTGCCAGAGCCCAGAAGCATGCACCTCTTACATGTTTCCGAAGATGATGGGTTCAGCAAAGGCAACTGGGATGCTTCTTCTTTGGGAAGAAACTCACAGCAAGAGAGGCTTGGGCTCAAGGCCAAGTCACTGAAGTTTTCACTGCACTTTTGAAACAGAAGTCTGGACCAGATTGAAAATATATGAGAAGCTCCTCCCAAACACCATGAGAATTTCCAAAGAGTTAATCAGAAAGAATGAAAAAGAAAAGCTTAATGCAGTTAACGCCGAAGAGTGCACTACTCTACAAGCAAGGTGGGTGTCATGAGCTTTGTATCCAGAAAACCAAAGTTGTGAAGAGTACTGCAACAGCTAGACCTCTCACAGGAAGAGTGAGCTGTGAGTGCTAGTTTGAAGGACTTGAATGACACATACTTCCATGTGCCTTTTCCTTGATTAACATAGCAAGTATGATGAGAATACTTCACAGCACTGAGAAATACAACTTTTCATAAATCAAAAAAAAAAAAAAAAAGAATATGTGTGTTGAGGTTGTTCATTCATTGTTGGGTTGTTGTTATTGTATTTGTTGAATTTAAAGAACTCTTTATGTAGTAGATATTAATTGTTTACCACATATATGACTCAGATGTGTTTGTTTCTTATCCTACGAGTTTTTGTTTATTGGTTGTTAGAATCCTTTGATATACAGAAGGATTTATTTTGTTTCAGTTCAGTTTACATTTTTCTTTCATTGCCCATTCTTTTTTGTATCTTTCAAATAACTGTCAATTTTGATGTCATGAAAGTATTTATCTATTATTTCCTTTAAGGATTTTATTGCTTAAGTATTTTCCTGGTCTTTCTACCTAATATTTTTAAAATTTAATTATTTTTATTTTATATACATCTGAATTTTGCCCATACATTTGTCTGTGTGAAAGTGTTAGATCCCCTGGAAGTGGGGTTATAAACAATTGTGAGCTGTCATGTGAGTACTGGGAATTGAACTCTGGTCCTTTTGAAGAGCAGCTGTTGTCATTAACCCCGGAGCCATCCAACATCCTCTACCTAAGTTTATAAGCTATTATGAATTGATCTTCAATTATGTAATGAAATCTTCCAAACTGATTATTTTGTTATGGATAACTAGTTTTGAAGCCTATCTATTATCCAAATAGTAGTCTTGGGAACTTTATTGAGAAGCATTTGATCATATACCATATATGTATGTAGATTTATTTCTGAGTCCTCTATTTGATTCTTTTGGTCTAAATGTCTGTCTTTATGCTATTGCCATATTGTTTTAATTGCTGTAGCTTTGTTGGTAGTTTTTAAACCAGGAATTGCTAACTTTCAGCTTAATCTTTATTAATATTATTGTCTGTCTATGTTCCTTGTGAGTTCCATAAATTTTATAATACAATTACTTTCTCTATTTCTTTTTAAAACCATTATTCATTAATATATAGAAACTTGAATGATTTCTCTCTATTTTGAATCTTTTGACTTTGTAGAACTTTATTTGGTTCTTTGTTTCTAACAGGTTTTTCATATGTTTTTTTTTTTTTTTTGTTTTTTTTTTTTTTTGTTTTTTTTTTTTTGTTTGTTTTCTTAAGGTCAGGCTTCAGGCCAGCTCCAAACTTTTAATGTTCCTGGTCCAAGCTTCCTAAGCCTTGAACTAAAGTTATAAAACCACAATGCTCATCTGATTTGCATTCTAATAGCTATCTCCAGAGGCTTCTTATATTTTTTATAAGTAATTTCCAGTTTAATGGCATAATAGGAAAAAGTATTTCTACTCTGTTTTCCAGAAGCAGCAGAGCTTGATTATATACATTCAATTAAAACTATTAGTGACTGAATGAGAAGATGAATCAGTAAAGTATCTATCTTGCAAGCATTAGTAAGTGAATTCAACCCTTAGCACAAATGTAAAATTGGTGACTGTGGCACTTTAAACTATAGTACTCGGAAGGCAGTGACAATGGATCCCTGGAGATTGAGGTATCTATCACAAGTTTATCTTGGGTAAGTTTCCTTTTATTTAAATTTTAGAATAGGTGTGTAACATGAATATTTATGTAAGTAATACTATTAGGTTCTCCCTTAAGGCCTATGATTTATCATGTCATGGGCTTTTACTTAGGTGTATAGTACTATACATGATCTCTTTATCCATGGAATTGTCCTTAAATACAACTATAAAATGGATGGCTACTCCCATGACCATTGTGTCACCATTGCAGCAGTCAGACCAATATACTATTAGTACTGTAGCATGCAGTGTCTCCTGCTGGGTAAAACCAATGTTATTTGCATATCAACCTCCAGCACCTTTAAACTTGGCCTCTAAGAAGAGAGTTTCATAGAAGTTGATTTACTGATGCTTTGTAACCCAAGTGGGTGGTATCTCTCGCTATAGGAATAAGCACTATCTACCATGCAGGCACCTCTGATAAAATTTTCTTCTATTATAATATTTTAAAAATATTATACATTTTGAAATTAGATAACAAATTAGTGGATTTTCATATGACTTCTTTGTACATTCTTAGTTTTAACTAACATACATGCCATTCTGAATACATAAATAGGAAATATAAAAATAACAAATATAAGAGATATAAAAATCAAAAATAAAATTATTGTGATATTCTTTCTGACTTTATTAAAGACTTTTAAATGTCTTATACCATAAATCTTTGAACTAACCTTTTCCCTTGAACATAAATTATTTGTGTCACTTTTGGGTCATTCTGTGAATTTTAAATTATTTTTCACAGTTTGAAATGCTCAGATAAAAATGATACATGTTTGTGATGTACAACTCAATGCTTTAAAAAATGCAGCCTTCATCCTCTTCTGCCTGGTTCTTGGAGCAGACTCCAATCTGGTCTGCTCCTGTGAAGACACCATATCTTGACCAATCCTAGATGAAGCACTGCATTCAGAGCAGTTGGTAAGCCGCCCCCACCACTCCAACACTAAGTCTCAGAGCAGCGTCTGGGAGCCCAGTGGTCTCGAGAACCATTATCCATCAAAACCCTGCCCTTCTGAATACCACTCCCCTTCTGCCCCTTCTGACTGGTCCTTTCTTCTGAGGCAGACTCCTAGCTGGTCTTCACTCATGAAGACAACATAACCTGACCCATCCTAGAAGATTCACTTCACTCAGAGCAGTTGAGAAGAAGCTGTTGCACTCAGAGCAATTGACTGCTATCTGGTCTGTTCCCATGAAGACACCATGTCCTGAGCCATCCTAGAGGATCTGCTGCACTAAGAACAGTTGACACCACAGTTCGAAGGCATGCAGGGCAAGTGACCTGACAGACTGAAAGCCTAACTGGAGTTCTGCTGCACACAGGGAAACAGAAACCACAGTCTGTAGGCCTCCTTGGAGAACATCTCCACACAAGACAACAGCTTGACTGCTCCACTGAAGACTCAATAGTCTGAAGGCCTCCCAGGAGATCTACTGCAGCCATGGCAACACTTCAGCAGCTTTCTCTACCCCTCTGAAGAGTCCCCAGTTGGAAGGCCTCATAGGTAGTCTGCTACAGCCATGCCAGCAGGCCTACAGGGAGACCTGAAGCAACCCAGGGACAAAAAAGGCAAACTCCAGATAGAGTCACTCAGACCAACAAATACCAGGGATATCTAGATGGCAAGAGGCAAGTGCGAGGTGATGAGCAACATAAGCCAATAAAAATGGGCATCATCAGAACCCAGTTCTCCCACCACAGCAAATCCTAAATACACCAACACACCTGAAAATCATGAATCTGTCCTAAAATCCTATCTCATGAAGATAATAGAGTCCTTTAAGGAGGATATCAATAATTCACTAAAAGAAATACAGGAAAACACAGGTAAACAGGTGAAGGAGTCTGCCAGTGGTGGCACAGCCTTCTAGTAGCAGCGCTTGGGAATCAGAGGTGGGCAGCTTTCCGAGTTTGAATCCAGTGTTTGCTGCACAGTGAGTTCATCTCACAGACCGGAAAACAAAAACAAAAACAAAAACAAACAACAACAACAAACCTCATGCAAATTGAAAACAAACAAACAAACAAACAAACAAACAAAAAACAGGTGAAGGAATTGAATAAAGTGATCCAAGACCTAAAAGAGGAAGTAGAAATAATAAAGAAAACAAAAAATGGAGGCAAACCTGGAAATGGAAAACCTAGGAAAGGGGCCAGGAATTACAGAGGTATGTATCACCAACAAAATACAAGAGATAGAAGAGAGAATCTCAGGTGTAGAATATACCGTAGAAGAGATTGATACAACTGTCAAAGAAAATTCAAAATGTAAAGATCTCCTAAACCAAAGCGTCCAGGATATACAGGACACAATGAAAAGACCAAATCTAAGGATAATCAGAATAGAGAAGTGCCAAGATTCGAAGCTCAAAGGACCTGAAAATGTCTTCAACAAAATCATTGAAGAAAACTTCCCCAACCTAAAGAAAGACATGTCCATAAAGTTTCAAGAGGCCTATAGAACACCAAATAAATGGGACCAGAAAAGAAAATCCTCTCATCACACAATAATCAAAATACTAAATGTACAGAACAAAGAATATTAAAAGCTGCAAGGGAAAATGGCTAAGTAACATACAAAGGTAGACCTATCAGAATTACACCAGACTTCTCAACAGACTATGAAAGCCAGAAGAGTCTGGTCAGAGGTCATGAAGATTCTAAGAGAACACAAATGTCAGCCCAGGCTACTATAGCCAGCAAAACTCTCAGTCAACATAGATGGAGAAAACAAAATATTCCAGGAAAAAACCAAATTCAAACAGTATCTATTTGCCAAACCAGCCCTACAGATGATCCTAGAAGGAAAACTCAACACAAAGAAGGTACCTATACCAAAGAAAGGACAAGATATTAAGCATCTCACAACAAAACCAAAAGGAGAGGACCACAAGCACATAAAGCCACCTACAAAAACGAACATATTAGGAATCAAAAGTTATTGCTCTTTAATATCTGTCAATATTAATGAACTCTACTCACCTATGAAAAAGCATAAGCTAACAGACTGGATATGCAAACAAGATCCAGCATTTTGCTGCATACAAGAAACACGCCTCAATAACAAAGACAGACACTATCTCAGAGTAAAAGGATAGAAAAAGGTCTTCCAAGCAAATGGTTCCAGGAAACAAGCTGGAGTTGCCACCCTAATATCCAATAAAATAGACTTTCAATCAAAAGTTATCAAGTGTGATAAGGATGAACACTTCATATTCATCAAGAGAAAGTCTCAATTCTGAACATCTATGCTCCAAACGAAAGAACACCCACATTCATAAAAGAAACTTTATTAAAGCTCAAAACACACATTGAACCCCACACAATAATAGTGGGAAACTTCAACACCCAACCCTCACCAATGGACAGGACATTGAAACAGAAACTAAACAGAGATATAGTGAAACTAATAAAGGTTATGAACCAAATGAATTTAACAGATATCTACAGAACATTTCACCCTAAAACAAAAGAATACACCTTCTTCTCAGCACCTCATGGTAACGTCTCCAAAATCAACCATATAATCGGCCACAAAACAAGCCTTAACTGATACAAGAAGATTGAAATAATCTCCTGCATCCTATCAAATCACCATGACCTAAGGCCAATAACAGCAAAAACAACAGAAACCCCAGATACATATGGAAACTGAATAACTCTCTATTCAATGCTATCTTGGTCAGGGAAAAATAGAAAAAGGTATTAGAGACTTTTTAGAATTTAATGAAAATCTTGAAACCTCATATCCAATCTTATGGGACAAGAGGAAAGCAGTGCTAAGAGGGAAAGTCATAGCACTAATTGCCATGGTAAAGAAACTGGAGAGATCTTACACTAACAACTTAACAGAACACCTGAGAGCTCTAGAACAAAAAGAAGCAAACTCACCCAAGAGGAGTAGAAGGCAGGAAATAGTCAAACTCAGGTCCGAAATCAACCAATAGAAACAAAGAGAACAATACAAAGAATCAAGAAAACCAATTGCTGGTTCTTTGAGAGAATCAACAAGATAGATAAATCCCAGGCCAAACTAATTAAAAGGCCCAGAGACAGTATTCAAATTAACAAAATCAGAAATGAAAAGGAAGGCATAACAACAGAAACAGAGGAAATTCAAAAAATACTCAGATTCTACTATAAAAGCCTATACTCAACAAAACTGGAAAATCTAGATGAAATGGATGGTTTTCTGGACAGACACCACATACCAAAGTTAAATCAAGAACAGGTAAACCATATTAACAGGCATATATCATACAAAGAAATAGAAGTTATTAAAAACCTCCCAACCAAATAAAAGCCCAGAGCCAGATGATTTTAGTGCAGAATTCTATCAGACCTTCAAAGAATACCTGATACCAATATTTCTTAAACTATTCCATAAAATTGAAACAGAAGGAACACTACCTAATTCGTTCTATGAAGCCACAATTACTCTGATACCTAAACCACATGAGCACCCAACCAAAAAAGGAGAACTTCAGACTAATCTTGCTTATGAATATTGATGCAAAAATACTCAATAAAATTCTTGCAAACTGAATCCAAGAACACATTAAAACCATCATTCACAATGATCAAGTAGGCGTCATCCCAGGGATGCAAGATTAGTTCTGGGCCTGAGCACTGAGCCGATCCTGGGCAGCAGTTCTGCACCCAATCAAACAAAACCTAGAGGAAGTGGGCCTCCCAGGAGCTCTAACCCGGGCAACATCTTAGGTAATGAGACAGCAACACCTGCCCCAAAAAGGGAGTAACTGGAACCCACTAGGACCCAGGAATTCACTTCTGGCTCAGAGCACTGGTTTCTTCCAGTCTGGGCCTGAGCACTGAGCAGATCTTGGGCCCCAGCTCTAACCCCAGTAGTAACACCCACCCCACACAGTTCTGAAACAACCAAGATAATAGTAAAGACAGACTCCAGTAAGAGACAGGGCAGGTAGCACTAAGATGATCCAGATGGTGAAAGGCAAGTACAAGAACATATGCATCAGCAACCCATTAGAACCTAGTTCTCCCACACTAGAAAGTCCTGAATTCCCCATATCACCAGGATTCAGATTTAAAATCACTTCTAATGATGATGATAGAGGACTTTAAGAAGGACATAAAGAATACTCTCAAAGAATTTGAGGAGAACACAGGTAAACAGGTAGAAGCCTTTAAAGAGGAAACACAAAAATCCCTTAAAGAATTACAAGAGAACACAACCAAACAGGTGAAGGAATTGAACAAATCCATCCAGGACATAAAAATGGAAGTAGAAACAATAAAGAAATCATAAAGGGAGACTACCCTGGAGATAGAAAACCTAGGAAAGAAATCAGGAGTCATAGACGCAAGTATCACCAACAGAATACAAGAGATAGAAGAGAGAATCTCAGGTGCAGAAGATACTGTAATCCACTATATAAACAAACTCAAAGAAAAAAAGGCACACGATCATCTCTTTAGATGCATAAAGATCATTTGACAAAATACAACACTTCTTCATGATAAAATTATTGGAGAGATCAGGAATTTAAGGCCCATACCTAAACATAATAAAAGCAATTTACTGCAAACCAACAGCCAATATCAAATTAAATAGAGACATACTTGAAGGAATTCCACTAAAATAAGGGACAAGACAATGATGCCCACTCTCCCCATATCTACTCAATATAGTACTCAAAGTGCTAGCTAGAATAATAAGACAACAAAAAGAGATCAAGTGAATACAAATTTGCAAAGAAGAAATAAAGGTATCACTATGTGCCAATGATATGATAGTATGCATAAGCGACCCCAAAAATTCTACCAGAGAACTTCTCCAGCTAATAAACAACTTCAACAAAGTGGCCAGATATAAAATTAACTCAAATAAATCAGTAGCCTTTCTTTATACAAATGAACCTTTAAACAGGCTGAGAAAGAAACTAGAGAAATGACACCCTTCACAATAGCCACAAATAGTATAAATATCTTGGGGTAACTCTAACCAAACAAGTGAAAGACCTGTATGACTATAGCGTCAAGTCTCTCAAGAAAGAAATCAAAAAAGTTCTCAGAAAATGGAGAGATCTCCTATGCTCATGGATTGGCAGAATTAATATAGTAAAAATGACCATCCTACCAAAGGCAATCTACAGATTTAATGCAATCCATCAAAATCCCAACACAATTCTTCAAAGACATGGCAAGAGCAATTCTTAAATTTATCTGGAAAGGCAAAAATCCCAGAGTAGCAAAAACAATTCTTAGCATTAAAAGAATGGCTGGAGTAATCACCATCCCTGACTTCAAGCTTGACTATAGAACAATAGTGATAAAAAACTGCGTGGTATCGTTAAAGAGACAGACATGTTGATCAATGGAATAGAATTGAAGACCCAGAAATAAAACCACATGTTTGATCTTTGACAAAGATGCCAAGAATATACAATGGAAAAAAGAAAGCATCTTCAATAAAAGGTCTAACTGGCTGTCTGTATGTAGAAAAATGAAAATAGACCCATGTTTGTCCAAGTGGATCAAGGACCTCAATATAAAACCAGATACAATGAATCTAATAGAAGGGAAAGTGGGAAAGAGCCTTGAACTCATTGGCACAGAGGGAAATTTGCTAAACATAACTCCAATGTCTCAGGCTCTTAGATCAAGAATTGATAAATGGAGCCTCATGAAACTGGAAAACGTATGTAAGGCAAAGGACATAGTCAATAAAACAAATTGACAACCTACAGATTAGGAAAAAATATTCACTAACCCCATATACAACAGAGGGCTAATATCCAACATGTATAAAGAACTCAAGAAGCTAACTACCAAAAAAAACCAAACAACCCTATCAAAAATTGGGGTACAGGACTAAACGGAGAATTCACAACAGAGGAGTCTCGAATGGTTCAGAAGCACTTAAAGAAATGTCCAAAGTTCTTGGTGATCAGAGACATGCAAATCAAAATGACCCTGAGATTCTACCTTACACCAATCAAATGGCTAAGATCAAAACCTAAGGTGACAACACACGTTGGTGAGGATGTGGAGAAAGGGGAACACTTGTCCATTGCTGGTGGGAGTACAAACTGGTATAATCATTCTGGAAATCAGTCTGGAGGTTCCTCAGAAAATTGGAAATAGATCTACCTGAAGACCCAGTCATACCACTCTTGGGAATATACCCAAAAGATGTCCCACCATGCCACAGGGGCATGTGTTCCACTATGTTCATAGTGGCCTTATTGATGATAACCAGAAGCTGGAAACAACCCAGATGTCCCACAACATAAGAATGGACACAGAAAACGTGGTTCATTTACACAATGGAATACTACTCAGATATTAAGAATGAGGACATTCTGAGATTTTCAGGCAAATGGATGGAACTAGAAAATATCATCCTAAGTGAAGTAACTTAGATCCAAAATATGTGCATGGATATTAAGTGGATATTAATAAGTGGATATTAGCCAAAAATAAAACGTACAGAATACCCAAGGTACAGTCCACAGAACTCAAAAATGTCAACAAGCTGAAGGACCCAAGTGAGGACATCTCAGTCCCAATGGGGAGGGAGAAGAAAGTATCACAAGTGAAGAGGGAGTTAGGAACCAGGGAGGGAAAGTGGATGGAGACTGGGGGAGAGGGGAACCTGATCTGGTATTGGGTGAGGGAAAAGGACTGAAGCCCCCGAGGGTCAGAAGAGAGAATGGAACCAGGAAGTAGGAGGTTGGGGGGAACCCTCCAGAATGCAACAGAGACCTGGGAGGTGAAAGACTCTCAGGACTCAAAGGGAGGGACCTTAGATAAAATGCCCTACAGTAGAGAGAAGGAACTTATAGAACTCACCTCCAGCAGGAAGACAGGGCATCAAATGAGGGAGGGGGTTGCCATCACACAGTCAAAACTCTGACCCATAATTGTTTCTATTAGAAAGAACAACAGGGATGGAAATGGAGAAGAGCCTGAGGAAAAGAAGGTCCAGAGACAGACCCAAAGTTGGCTCCAGCTCAAGTGGAGGTCCCAAGGTCTGACACTATTACTGAGCCTATGGAGCGCTCACAAAAAGTTACGTATCATGACTGTCCTCTGGAAGACCCAATAAGCAGCTGAAAGAGTCAGATGCAGATATTTGCACACAATTAATGGACAGAAGCGGCTGATCTCTGTAATTGAGTTAGCTGAGGAGGAGGGCAACCCTGTAGAAGGACCAGCAGTCTCAATTAATCTGGACCCCGAGGATCTCTTAATCAATAGACTATTAAAAAGACATATACCAGCTGATATGAGGCCCCCAACACATATAGAGCAGAGGACTTCTGAGTCTGTGTTCAATCAGAGGTGATGCACCTGATCCTCAAGAGACTGGAGGACCCAGGGATGTTAGAGATCAGGTGGGGTGGGAGGTGGTGGTGGGAACATCCTTGTGGAGACAGGGGTGGGTTGGAGGTATGGGATGTGGAACAGTCAGAGGGTGGACAGGAGTGTGGGAATAAAATCTGGAGTGTTAATAAATAAATAAATAAATAAATAAATAAATACATTTTATAAAAGAAAAATGCATACATTATATATTGACTAACTCAAGGTAATTACTATATGTATTACCTCATACTTGTTTTTTTTTTTTTTTTTTGTGAGAACTCCTCCTTTTAGTTTTTAAGAGTGCAATACATTTTTTTCCACATTGCATTTACAACATTTCTTTTAATATTTGATAGCTAATAAAAATATGACTTATAATTAGTTTTAAAAACTGAGACAAATTAAGCATCTCCATTCTTGAATGCTCATTGACTTTCTCTGTTATTGAAAGGATGTGACTTCTGCAATTTTATTTCTAAGTTTCATATCATTTTGGCAGAGATACTGGGTATCCTCCTAAACAGTATCTGACGGTGCATATGTTAAAGCCTTGAAGATGAAATTTTGTCAGTTCTAGCAGGACAAAACCTATAGGAGGTAACAGCATGTTTTCCTTGAAAGTCTGAAAATTTGATTCAACTCATTTAGTGAGAAACATTCAATTCCATTTTCTACTAAGCTGCGTGGAAAATTATATAGTTCACTGAGCTACAAGGGTCTGAGCTGGAATATAGAAATCAATTTTTATGAAGAAAAGTAAAAATGAGAGTTTGATGTCACTATGGCTTGAAGACTTAAAGATACTCAGAGCCATCCAGGAGAAAGATTAAGCAGCCACTTTTATTAATACTTAGGGCTGTTCTCAAACATTACCTTGTGATATGAATCACTTGAGAGAGGAATCTTTTAACACAGCTGCCCCTCAACCACAGTAGTCATCATCAAAGTTGGTCTGGGCAGAATCAGCCTCATGTGGAAGAACTTTAAAAACGTATATTTGTAGCATTGTCTTCCTTAAGAAACTCTAGGGTGGAGGCTGGCCATTTTACAGACACCTACAATGACTACAATGACTGCAAGGCATATTCGTCTCTAAGTAAGCTAGGACTCACACCAGAAAGATTGGGATAAATGATCGATGTGAACAACTAATTATATTTACTTTTTATTTTATAGGGATTTTTTTCTTTTTTTATTCAATATTTTATTTATTTACATTTCAGATGTTATCCCCTTTCCCCACCCCCCGTTAATCCCCTATCCCATCCCTCCTCTTCCTTTTTTGTTTGTATACCATTTAAATTACATTCAAGTATTAAGGTCAGTTCTAGGTTGAGGAACTAGCAGTGCAATAGATGCAAATAGTCAAGGAACAAGCAAGACAATAAACACAGAGTCAAAGAACACACAGGACAATAAATAGTGTCCCATGATCACTCCTGTGAACACTATTTCTAAGGGCTTATCAGGATGACCAAAATATCTGAGCCTACTTTCCTGTCCTAGCCCAAAATCATTTTCATGCCTGAAACCTACTTCTTTGTTCTAGCCTAGGATTTAGATTCCTAAATCCTTCCTGTAATTACTTCTTTGTTCTAGCTTAATGTCAAATTCCTGCCTGCAGTCCATTTCCTTGTCCTTGGCCTATGTCAGATTCCTTCCAAGAAGCCCATTTACTTGTCCTTGGCCTATGTCAGATTCCTGCCAGGCAGCCCCACAAAGATCTCCTCCACATCTCCCCCTTTTTGGTTGCATAAACCAAACTGAGCCTGTATTAGGTTGTTCTGCCAAGATTGCCTTCCTTACCCATCATGGAATATGCATTATCAAATGCAATGCATTTCTGTCTTTGGTTGGTAAGGCTCTGTGCTTACCGGTCCTTGGCTTGCCAGCCTGTTAAATTAATAGCTCTGTCTGGAGGTCCATTTTCGGTTTCAATTCATGTACTTTGGCTGCCAACTTGTTGATGTAGTTAGAGACAAGCTTTAACACGATGGGCAGGAATAAAAGTATTCCCAGGACGAAAGGGGCTAGTCTGATCAAACTATATATGCCATTCCTGAAGTTTGACCAAAATGGAAATACTGACCTCAAGATGTGGGTAATTTTATCAGCATTATCTGCATCATTAAAGCTCAACAGAGCAACATTTTTTAAATTCATAATCTTACCGTGCAAAGTTAAAACATCCAGAAAGTTGTTACAATTATGCCAAATACCCTATAAGTGTCTTTAAACTGTTTTCTAATTATAATGACTATCATTGTAAATTTTAGAAGTAAAACCACTACAATGGTATTTGTCATGATACTTGAGATGGCTCCTAACTTTTAAACCCTGAACCTCATTCCTATAATTTGAATAGGATATAGAGAATCAGTTCATTGTTCCAAACACCTATATAAGTCCTCTTGTACACTCAACACATTAGTAACATTTTTTGCTAGATGATTAACAAAAGTAGGTGTCTTAACTTCTTGTGTCAAAGCTATTTCAGAAGCAGTGGTGCTAGCAATTAATGTGAGTAAAGCTGTTATACCAGCAATAATCAAGCCCACTACCCTCTTGCTTCTGCTTAAAGCCTAACTCACTTCATCCAGCACTTTCAAGCTTTTTTTCAGAGAATCACGGTTTTCTAATAGTCAGGGTAGTAAACCAAAAGCGGTTGATAGAACCCTGTAACAGACATGCCAGGTTTCAACACACTAACATAATTAGAAAGTATACCATCAATGCAACTTCAATAAATCCTGTAGAACAGACAAAACCAATTTTAGCTTGACAATTATAAGAGCCTTAACACATACACTAACCTTTGTTTGAAATCCAGATCCTGCCCCATCTTTATGCCAGGTGATGTATTGAACACTGTGGTATCAGATCAGCTGGTACCTCATAACAAGACTGTTAGAGGTAAGCCATCATGGGTATGATCCTTCACATTAATGTAGTTACATGGCTACAAAAATTGCCATACCCATGTGCAAACCCTGATGACTGATCTGAGATGTGATCCTGACAAGATCACATTTAAAATGTCCATGATGCAGTCTATTTACATGTCAACTCATTTCTTTCAACTTCTGACTCTTCTGTAGTCATTTGTCTTTCATCTTGTTCAGTTTTCATTGAGAAAATAGAAACTAATACATGAAATGTCTATGTACTTGGTACCTACCAACTGATATTTATTCTATACCAAGTTATGACTTTTCTGGAATCATTGAACTGGTGTCTAATGAAGTATCTGTACTTCTTTGATCAGTGCAGTTCTATATGTAATAGCCAAGATATAAAACCTAATCCCTCAATGGTAGATGAGTGGATAAAGCATATTTGGCTCAAACATATCATGGAGCACTGTATGACATTGCAAAGAAGAAGTATTTATATTTATAACATCAATTATATTTGGAAAAATCTGAAAGGTATTTTATTAAGTGAAATAACACATAGAGGAAAAATATAACATGATCCCATATATAGCTGGCATATAAAACAGTGGACTGTATAAGTGCAATGAGGAATGCTGCTTGCAGAAATGCAAGGAAAGAGAAATGGGGAAGTATCTGTGAAAACAGTTACTCAATAGGAATGTGTTTTAGATACTTGTGTCGATATGGTTTATGATTGAAATCCTATATTACATTACAAAAATTACTAAGAGGATAGATCATATAATACACAAATAATAATAAGTAATAATAAAGAGAGAAAGAAAATTATTAGGGATAAAGAATACGGTTTCTAATGACTCGTATATATATTTGGTAATGTTACATTTATATATTCACTATAGAACTAATAGAACACATTTGTGCTGTTTATACAAAATGGGGAAAGCTCTTTGTAAGTCAGTTCTAATTGATTTACTTAAAATGTTTTATTCTATTTTCTGTATGATTCTTTTTATGCTGTACTCTTCAGATGACAACCTCGTAGAAATTAGGAACACAGTAGTGGTTGCTGGAAGTTACTGAAAATGTCTTCATTACTCTACTTCATTGTAAGACAAGATCTAGTTTAGTACCCAAGGCTAGGCTGGGCACCACTATGTAGATCATGCTGGTCTTGAACTTGAGGCAATACACCTACTTATACTTTCCAATTCCTGGAAGGCTGTGGTACCATGCCTGGCTGTTATTCCCATTTATTTCAAGAAGAAAAATGCTTTGTGTGGTTAAAGTGAGTGGGTTCTTATTCCACTTGGAAAATGGTAAAAATCAAGAGTTTTCTTTGTGCCTCTTTCACTTTCAAACATCAGAAAAGATAATTATTTGCAACTTTGGCAAGCAGTCTAGGAAAAAGTAAAGAACCCTCTTTTTTTGTTAAGCTTGATTCACAGATAATAATTATTCACCTACTTACATGCATAGTTATACTTGTAATATGTAGAACTTTCTATAGATTCTCCATTTTGAACAAGCCGATCTTCCCAAGCAAGTCTGTTTCTTGAGCAAACAGAGGAGCCTAGATGTTTAAGCACCTATGTAAGAACAGCATGGAATATATACCTAGCTGGAAAAGCTTTTTGCATGTAGATATAATTTAAACAGGCAGTTGAGTCTATAAAATCTTTATGACTCTCTGAAAAACAATCAAAGAAATCCTTCCTAGACCAACACTTTGTGGGGAGAAACTGCCCCAGTGTGCAGGTTAGCACGTGTGATTAAATGTAAGTGACCATAGGAAGACCCATGGTAGGCACAACAGGAGGAGGCTAAACACACACTGAGAGGCATCATCCCAGTCAGAGGGTCTATGCATAGATTCACAAAGCTCTTGTATCCTGTGTACCCCAGAAGCCTGTTCTCTTTAAATTGTGAATGGCACCTTGCATGAGGCCAGGTAATTCTTGAAAAGAAACCATGTTAGAAAGTCACTGTAACAAGATCTGACTGGTTCTTTATTTGGTCAAATGTTTCATAGTTAATGGGGTCACATTAAAATTAATTGCATGATCTTTTTTTCTGTTCTGCTGTAGGCTTGGTTATTTGCATTTAATTTTAAAATAGATAATAAAATATCTTAATAAAAGCAAAACCCAAGATGCAATAACAATAACAAAATTAATCAGAACACCAACAATGGCTATTATTAGTCTTACAGTGTGCCCAGTACCATATTACTTTCTCTATACTTATTCTTCTTATCAGCCTCCTGGCTCAATTGTTATTACCCCTATTTTCTTATGAGGTAAAAGATTGCTAACTTTGCACAGAAAGCAAGTGGTAATGTTGCATCTTCTCAAGAAAGTGCTCTTTGAAAATACAAAAATTTCATTGTATTTTTTTTTTTCAGAATTTGTGATTTGAGAAGTGGCTACTGGGAAGAACTATTTTCTCCCATATGTTTTAAGTGGATATCAGATTCACTGCTTTTCTTACTAATGACAAGGAATGGAAAGACTCCAGGTCCTCATATACATCCCTTTGCCATCACTATAATAAAGTATCTGGGATAGGCTTAGAAGGAGAGGGGTCAGTCCTTGGTCACAAGGCTGCATCATTTTACACCTGAAGAAAGCAGAATGCCATGCCTCAGAGCACATGATAGAGGCAACACTTCCTTTCTGGTGACCAGGAGACAAGAGAGAAAGAAAGAAGAGGGTCTTGGGTTTATAATTTATTTCAACACTACACTTCCATTAACCTAACTTCTTTTTACTAGACCACATCTGTCTAACATTCCACCACCTTCTAATAGTGCCACATCCAGAGGCCACACTGTGGACAACACTGAGCATCTGTTCATTTCATTATATTTCATCATTGACTAGCTGACTTGTTTGTAAACATTGACAAGTATAGATGATGACTTAAATTATGAACTTCAGTCCTATTTTACCTTGGGAAACTGATTTACCTATCAACCTGACTATACACAGAGCCCTTTTTTTTGTACTCTCCTGAGACCAGGTGACTTCAGAACAGAGCTTTCTGGTGCCATCTTCCAACTCCACCCGTTTATTCCATTTCTTACTGTCTTGTTTACTTCTCTTTAAGCAACCAAAGAGCCTTGATGCCTAAACTTTGAGATGCTTCCAGGTATCCTGGTAGGAGTTATCACTGTATTACAATAGTCCCTTTCTCCTTATTGGAACAAAGTTCAAATATGATATATTTCACATAAATAATGTGACTGTAATCATTCCACAAGTGTGCCTTCATTACAATATCACATACAACAATGAATGTCATTTAAAATATAGAAAATCTACCGTAGCTGTCCTGCCTGCCAAATCCAGTCTTTCCAGAGGTCTATGTATGTACATATCTTTGTAGCCCTAACTGTTATACCGTGAACTACTCAGTCATGAGGACCTTGACTTTTAATCTCCAGCAAAGGAAGAGAATTTGTTGCAATAAGTATTTTAAGAAAAAGTGTGTAGTAGTTAGACTTAAGTGATTTCATTTCAGAGGATGCAACTAAACACACACACACACACCTTTTTACTTTATTTGTTTCCCTAGATTAGAACACGACAATTATACCAACAAAAGATAGATTAACAATTTAACAAATAACTTGTGCAGCAAACAGGACAGAAACTGATCAAAGGGCACTAAGGGAGTGCTAGGAAGTGGGCATATGAGACACATTAACAGAGAAAACCTGGGAAGAATTGATAAGACAAAGGAAAAGGTTGTGGGGTCTCTGCAGTAGCAAACCCTAGGATGGCAAATATATGGGTAACCAGCAGACTAAGAATGATTTGCACAGTTCCATTTTCAGAAAGACTTCCTATTTTCTTCATGGCTAGCTATAAACCTCCCTTGGCAGAGAGGATTTACTATCATTCTCATTCCTTAGAAGTTTCTGCTTTGAGTCAGATAAGGAAAGCTCCAGGAGACTTCTTCCCATGTCTGATAAATCTCAAGTGTCCTCTGCTCAAAACAATCCTTATGCCAAAGGGGCACGTTTAGAGCAGTGTATTTTCATCTCTAAATGAGAACGAAAGTGGTTTTCTTTGATCCTCGTATTCTTATTCCCATAATAAGAGCCAGATGTCAAATAGTCACTCCCCACTGCTCTATAAGTGCTTATGTGAAGATAGCATTTATAAATGGTCTCTGGATGCAAGTGTATTTGAATACAGGCACTATACAAAATAGGATCTACAAATGAATCAACATGCTGTTGTTGCCAGTGAGTCTGGGAAATGTGATTGCTGCCCTAGAATCATTCTAAACAGATTCTTGCAAAATTTGCACCCACAATTAGAGATGAAAATAGCCATATCTAAAGAATCTACTGTGGTGTTTCTTTTTCTTAGAGTTAGATAGTGGACACCTCCAACATCCAACCTCCAACCCCAACCCCCACTGAAATTAAAAATCAAAATGCTTATTCTTTACTGGTTCCAGTGCCAAATCCTATAGAAGTGTAAGACCAAGAGAAGCTCAGGAGTGGTCTTCAGTGTGTGAATTTTAGAGGATAAAGCTTGTAAAAAGAAGGACCTCAGGTCAATTGTGGGTGTGCTCTTAGAAGAGATTATAGAAACCTTAGCTTCTTGTTTTGAGATGAGATCTCTCTCTCTCTCAAACAGGTTCCTGTAATAATGCTATCTGCTAAGAAAGTCTTGCCAGATCAAGTCATTGAAAGAAACTCCGTTCTCCAGAAATATAAGCTAAATAAATTGCCTGAATTTTTCTTACATCAAAGAAAACATATCTGAGGTATATGCTACAGTAACAAGAAATGGACCATGCCAGATTTAGGAGCTGACTCAGTGGTTAAAGTTAAAACTGATGAATGGAGTTTGATTCCTGGAACCTCCACAGAGGCCAAGTGTTGTTATTGCATCTGTTTCCCCAGCACTCCTACAAGAAGAGAGGGAGGTATAAAGAGGAGAAAGTCCTGGGCTGGGGTGTGCAGTACAATGTCAGAGACATCAGAGAGACCCTTATAAAAGGAATAAAAAATGTGTGTGTGCATGTAAAAAACATAGATTCTAGTTGTCTGGATTTGAAAACATGCAGCTGACTTTATATTTTAAGTGACTTCCCAGAGACATCCTCAGCTTTATAATTTTTCATTCACTCTGATCTGAAGAAAATTAAGATTGTTCCTGAGGGCTAGTCTAAAGTTGGGGTCTTGGGATGTGGACTGTGATTGCTGCATTTACTGCCATGATCACTTGTTTAGGGATAGTACAAATGAGCTGAGGCACAGTGGAAAGAAATGCATCCTGGAGGTTTCTTTTCCTTTTTCTCAAAGCTGATCTGGGAGTGGGATAAAGTCCTGTTAAAATTAAAGAAACTTTTCCTCTTCATTCACAGCTGGGGCGGGATGGGGGAGGTGTTTGCAAATACCAGGACATGGGAGGTTTCTAATCTCTCCTCATGGTTCCTGTTGCCAGTGGTGGCTTTATTGTGTTTCTTTTTGGTGTGTGTGTTGGTCAGAACCTCAGGGTCCTTGGTTAGCCTCTCGGCTTGCCCCTCCTCCCTGAGGCATTCATTGGGTTCCTATTCAGTCCCTGATATTGGTTTGGCAAAGCCACCCAATAAGCATCTCTAATAAAAATTATATAATAAAATCAAATCAAATCTGCCTGCAGGTGGTTGATCCACATTCTGACTAGGACTTTGAATCCTTGTTTGTACTTACCTTTGGTTCATGTAGAATGATTTAAAGTTTGATTAAGGATCTATCCTGCCTGTTTTTCTTATTATACATATAAATACAAATGCACATGTGGGCACACACATACATAATCACACTTGTAGAAGGAATAACTCATTGAATATTGGAAAGGCCAAGAACTCTGGTTTCTAGTGTTGGGAAAAATGTGATGGTTATTTTTCTACATTGCTTCAAGGCATTCTGCTTATTCGTAAGACTCATAGAAATCCACTATATCAAATATGAGGAGAGAAAGTCAAAGAGGCCAGCACACAAGCATAGTTTACATTGCTGCTCACAGTGAGTTGATCACCAATTGATGAGAAAACTTTAAGCTACAAAGAAGCATGGAAATACTACAGAAGAAAATGTGGAATGAAGGCTGAGCAGAAACACGAATGAGATATACTTTCCACAGAAATCTAGACAAAGTACAGTGGGCTGGACAGTGCAGGCTCAGTTACATGCATGTGTCCACCACAGGATCCATGAGAAGGAAATGAGGACACTGGAGACTAAGACTCACTTCTAAGTTCGGTCTACTCATTCAGCTTCCAGAATTTCATGTTTCATTCAGAACTTTCTCTCCTGGAAAAAAAAAAAAAGAACTGGAAAGAGAGAAAAGCTATCTTTCAGGGCTCTGATGGGTTCAAAAGACCTTAAGGTCTCTAAATACAACCAGACCACTCTCCTTGGCACTCACTCAGAACCTCCCGTCAACATTTTAATTCTCCCACAAGTAGACATGGTCAGACACCCAGGACAGAGAGGAAGGACACTAATAAGCAAGATAGAGATCAGCCAGGCAACTACAAACAGAGAAAATAAAGAAATGAAACAATTTGGAGGGAAAATAAACTATGTTGCAGAGAAAAAAAAAAAAAAAAAGAAAGATTTAGGTTTGTGTGAAGGATGTAGACAGGAATTGGACTGACCTTAGGAGAATTGGACATTCCTCAAGATGCCTTATTATACAGCTGGCAGGTATTCTCAGAAGCAATGGGCAATACCAGATACCTGTAAAGTCAGACAGGAGGGGGGTCACAAGACGATAGTTGTTGGGAATCAAATTTTACATTTTCCTTCTCCTGCTTTTCTCTGTGGAAATTCTCTAAGGACAAGCATTCCACTCATGGAGCGCATGTATTTACTGCTCAGTCTTCTGTGTTCAACAGGGCCTCTGTAGCTTTTGAAATTATGGAGAACTGAAAACATCCCAAGCTTCATGAATTGTTCTACAGTCCTAGGTTGAATGCCTGGAAGAATCAACAACAGAGTGCAGAAGTCTTTGGACCAGGAAGACAGGGCATGTGATAGTTGCCTTTACTCATTTTTCATGTTACCTGGCTGTCTTATTTCAGAGTAGGAACAGTAATAAATAGTGATCCTAAGTGGGTAAACCTGGAGATCTTCATAAATAAAGATTGTTTGGTTCAAGACATACCAGAGTGGGTCTGGAGTTGGTTATGACAGATTGTTTGTTTTTGTGAAATATGAGGTGGGAACTAGAAACTCAGGAAGTGTATGTGATTTCAGTTTCTGAGTGTTTTGCTCTCAGCAGACAGAATGAGATTATTTAAGACCATGAGCCTGGGGTGATAGAGAGATGCGAGAGCCTCAAACAAGTATCACATGAACCATACAACTGGGCACTCTCCCCACTCTCCATTTACTATTTTAGGTCTTAGGAAATCTTGTGAAAACTTCAGACCATCTTATCTGTGGCACACTTCCTGCACTTCCTACTGTAGAAGAAAATCAATGCCTTCAGGAAGTAAAGGGCAGGGAAGGCAGGGGCCACTTTGCAGAGACAGAGAAGACAGACACTAACCAGAGACAATGTCTTCTAAGAGGAAGGCTGGGCTCCCGAGGACAGACAGATATTTTGCCTCATTATTTCTTCTCTAGGTATTTTCTTTCTAGGTCTCAAACATGAAGGTTCTAGATTTTGTTTTTAATTGACTGCCACTTAAATAGAGCAGAAAAACAGGGAATTTCCAATGAGGGGGTTATTTGTGATCCAAACTTGAGGTAGCCTTTTGAAGCAGCCTGTTATTGTCTTCCAAGGAGCTACTGTTTGGAAATACAAACAGTCCACCCACAACAAAACCTTCATTATGTAGTAGAAGTTAGGTTGGTCTGTTTTCTGATGTACTGACTTTCAACACATGGATTTTCTGAAATTCTGTTTGTTGGCTAAACCCTAAATTTCTGCCTCCAAATGAAAGATACTGTCTCGTGGCTAATCTGTTTTTCAGGAGTGTCAAAGTATTGTATGTTTCTTTGTTTTCTTTACACAGCAAACATCTCTCGTGCTCCTTACTGGCTGGCAACCACATTTGTCCACTTTCTTTATTTATGTTGGGCTTCTTCTTTGCTCTTCATATTATGTTTCATTGTAGGATTCTCTGACAGCCTGTGTTGTTGTCCTTCAGTCTTGGAAATGGGAATTTGCCTTAAGGAGAAATAAGGGAATGGCTCATGGTGAGCTTTTAAATTCTGAATATCAGAATCACACTGCCTGTGTCAAGCTACAGAATTGATTCTCAGCAGTAGCTTCCCTGAGCTGCAAGTTGCCCAACAATAATATAAGAATGGTAATAATCCCTTTGGTCATATGTGATATATGTGATTTGACACATTTTAAGCAGCCAATCAATGTTAACTTTTATTAAAGTCATTATTCAGGACAGTTTCTAGTCATCCTGCTGAAATAATGCTACAAAATTTTAAGTCTTAAACCACTTACACATGCCATGTGGCCCAGGATCTAGCTATATTCTTCTGACTAACCATGTGTTCTCAGAAAAAAAAAAATCTGAGTATCTTGTCTCTATCTGTTTGAATTACCCCAGACAAGAGCCTGAAGGTATTTATGCCACTGAAAATCATTCTGCTGAGGTCAATGTAAATTTAACCACATTGATTCCCTGGCAAATCTGCTATGGCTGACTAGAAGATGATTTCCATCACAGAAGGATGGCTTTGGACTTGAATGGCAAGGCTGCTCAGAATGTGTTCTTTCCTCTGCTGCTGTCTGGCGTGACCACAAACGCATCTTCTTTCTTCAGAGAAAGGGGACATAGTACTCTTTCTGTTCCAATGTGAGGCATGCAGAAGACCTTTATACACATTAGTAGAGACTGGACCAGCACTGTCTTGTCTTTCTATTTTCAGAGAATGACATGCACTGACATGAAAATGTTTACAAATTTCAAGAAGATAAATAAAAATTAAAATGTTTGCACATCTTAGAGGAAAATTATGAAACAAAATGAAGTAAACTGTTTGTCTCCATGGCTCCCTTGGGGAATGATATAGTAGAAAGAGCAAACCAGCCTTGATATGCTAGCTGGAGGCTAAGAGATCTCTAAGAGAAAAAAGAATACAAGGTTATGAAATATTTATGCATAAGTAATACTCACAGTAACATAGACTATATCCATTTCTAAATATATTCATATAATGATTTATTTAGTAAATCACCTATTTCCCAGGACTCTTATAGCTGAATAAATATCATACTACTTCAATAAGTACCACTAGGAACATTAAATATAAAAAGAGATTGATATTTCTTGAAACCCAAGGTAGGAGTGCAGTACTGAAAGTGAGACTTTACTGGTTTCTCTGAATACAAGTTTCCTTTTTCTTCTCTACCAATGAGTTATCTAGCTCCAAGTTTATATAATTAAAACAGTGGCAGGTGCACACTCCACTTCAGAGAAGTTTGACATTCATGTCTCCTAGCTGAGTGGATAAGTGACTCAGGTATAGGAGACATCTGTACAGGGATGCAGAGTATACATATCAAAGTCCCTTAGCTACACTTTGGGAATTTGAATATTGGCATTAATCAAACATGGACACATGATGTGTCACTCAGCATTAACTTTCAAGGCTTAAAGATAGTATGAATTGGTCCAGCTGGATCGTGAGGCCCCATCAACATCAGAGAGGAACAAAACTGGGTACATGTCTACCAAGAGTTCAGTATTGAGAACTAGGGAGGGATAGACAATATTCTGAGCTTGGTATATGTCCCAAGAGCTAACAGTCACAAGGCAAGTAGAGAGATAAGATAGTTAAGTAGGCTATTGTTCACGTATGTCTTTTGTTTTCATCAAAAAAATTTGAACTAAAAATTAACGTGATCAACAAGAACATGTAAATTGATTGTTGGCTCATTTTAATGTACTCATGAGTACCTTGACCCTCAGGTACAAAGTCCAGTGTTGGACATAGATCTCTAAGGCATCTGGAGATGAGACTTGGGTTCAGTAGATATCTGGATGGAGAAGTACAGTGGCCAGGAGAATCCCTATGAGATTCTTTCACCAGTATTGAAGGCTTCTGGGTGTCTCTCTTCCTTACCTAGCTTTTTAATGATTACTCTTCACCCTTTGGCTGTTTCAGTTATGAAAATGGCAGGATTGGCCTTGTGCATTCCTGCTGTAGAAGCTGTCATGAAGAAGAGAACAAATGAACTAATGACACAAGTGCCCTCTAACACATACCAGAGGTAGAGTTTCTCCTAGGAATCAGTCTTTCTTTTTTAATTCAGGACTTATGTTAGGTTCTCCCAAATTATTAAAGAGGAAAGAGATACCTCCCAGTCAAAGGTTACCCTGGCCAATGAAGCCCTTAGCTGTCTACCTCAGCTGTGTTTGCAGAAAGGAAATGAGAATGTCTAGAGCCCTTTTAACCATTCACCTACTCGTGAATCTGCATTTATAGAAAATGTTTCTGAGGCTAAAAGCACCTAATGCTGAGCAGATTTCCCAGAATGTATGCAAGATTTTCCATGTGGAACTTGACACTAAAACAGACCATAAACCAGTAGCAAGTAGGCAGAAGGTTATATTTAAGATGAAACTCAAATTCTCACATTTGGCTTTGGGAAAGAGAAATTAGAGTAGGGTCAAATGGGAAATTTCATCCTCACTGGCTATATTTCACAGTTCTGGAATGTACTACAAGACTTCCTAGAGGAGAATTGTCACCAATATCCCTGCTTAGAAGTGAATCATGTATCTGATAGTACCTATATGACAGACAAAATATACACATTGATTTATTAGTGGCATGTCTATTAGAGGTTAAACCAATTGCTTTCTAATTTTAAGGTCCACTACACATGAGGGAACTCAAATCTTGTTCTGTAACCTAGGACCAAAGCCAGTGGCTAAGGAGCTCACCGATTGCAAGAAGGAGGAGACTGGTGTGGTTCTGTTAAATGGATGTGATCTGCATGTCAAATTGCCTTCAATACATGCTTCCCCTGAGATGAAGAAAAAAATATATGTTATTTATAAACTAACAATTACTTGGTATTGTTTGAAATTAATGTTATTAATAATAAATGATAGCTTTTTCTACATTAGTTCTTAGAAACTTTTATCTCTACTGTGTGATCTGTCTTCCCTCCTACTTTCTAATATATTATCTTAAACTCTCTACTCTTTGCACTGAGAGATGGGATTTTTAAAGGCATAAGAGAGAACAATAGATTGTATTTCACAAACCTGATACATAAATACATAGGTCCTTTTTGCAGTGGAGATATTTATCTCTTAGTCAAAGGCATTAGGTGACTGCATGTTAAAATTTTTTATTTTCACCGTAGAAGTGGAGAAGGAAATCTGATCATGTTTCAGTACTAGGAAATTACCTATCCTCAAAGGTTTCCACATCCCTTTACAACCTATCAGGCCAGAAATGTAACAAAAGCTGGCAAGATCTGTTTATCCAGAGATGAAACTAAACAAGAATTAGAAATAAGTAGTTCTCATAAAATGTGGTGTCTGGCATTTCTACATGTGGAAATTAGAAAGCAGGATATTGAGTGTATGCCATTACTGTATGTGTGGACTTAGGAAGCAAGGTACAGTGGGTATGCCATTACTGCATGTGGGGACTCAGAGGGCAAGGTGTCATTACTGCATGTGGGGACGTAGAAAGTCTCAGTGAGTTTTTTGTTTTCAACAGGTAGCTTAGGAAGTTTTGAGTGTCTATACACTCAAATGAGTTAAAAACATCACAGGGCTTCATTAAAGTTAAAAGCACATCAAATTCAAAACAAGAGTGTGACAGTAAGATATGTCTTTGCTCAAATGTAGAATAAGTGATTTTTCCATCACCTCCCTGTAGTGGGATATTTTTCCCACAAGTTGGGAGGAGCTAAGGTGGGAGGAGTAAGAAGAAGAAGAGGAGGAGAAAGTAGAGGAAGAGGAGAAGGAAGAGGAGGGAGAGGCAGAGATTTAGCACCATGGATGATTATGCGTGTACCGAGAGTAGTCCTGGGTAACAACTTATCTAGGTTAGTTAATTGGGAAACATCTATAATTATGTGGGCATATTGTTATTGAGCATTACCTAATATACAACGCCTTTGATTAATATTTAAGCTTTGCAGCCTCATTTTCTACCAGGCCCACGTGGATGGCAGGATGGTCTGGGCACAGCCCAGCTTTGTGGAGACAGCATGGAAAATTGGCAGAGCCATCCCCCACGCTGTCATCTCATGGGTGGCAGGGCCAGTGTCTCTGGCCACCTGAGCCACGGCAGTAGCAAGAACATACCTCAGCAGCTCGCTCATGGCCGCAGTCCTAGGCTAGTTGGGAACATGTTTAAGAAAAGCCAGATTGAATGTCAATGACTTAAATAATTACTGCAACACCTCCCAGTGGAAGAGACAATAATATTCAATGTAAACTAGTTAGAAATAACTAAGATTTTGTCACCTGAGAAAGTGGTGCCTGTATGTATGTGTATCTTACATAGATTCACTCAGGGTAAAGGCCAGTTTTGGGTAAGCAGTTTCACATACACAGTTTGCTGCACAACATTATTTGTACAAAATAATTGTTCCATGTAAATATATATATATATATGTATATATATAAATGCATATATATGTTTGGAAATAAACAAATGTTCAGATGTATATACATATGTATACTTATTTATATATGTTTTATATTTGTATGAGTTATGCTCCATGTTCTTATGAAACATGTCAATGTTAAAAACATTTCCAAACTGTGTGTTTAATTCAGAAAGATCTTTTAAATATTTGGCCATCCATGATTGTTATTTTATTTATTTATTCTCTTTAGAGTAAGAATACAATAGATTATCAAAGGAGTCACTGTTTTCTCAGGGCTGAGTTCAGCCCAGCTCTAATTCAGGTTATAGAAACATTCCATCACTGGGCTTCACCCGGAGGCATTCCTTTACTGGTTGTCCACAGAGTCCTCTATCATTCCCTATCATGTGAACTGTTAAGGACTGTTCATAGGTAAGATGCTTCCTTAAACAGTCACTTGTTCATTCAGTGAGCATTTGCAGTTGTGTGCTCTATAAAAATCAATGACTTTAAGAAACATCGTGCAATAGTCCCTCCAGTGCCATCCACCCATCTCCATCTTATTGTGAGACACAGATGCTGATGTGTATAGATTCTGTCAGTAAGTTGGAGTGTCTCAGGCAATGTTAAGTAATCCCAAGTAGGCTGCAGTTAATTTCTCAACCTTCTAAATTATAGTGTGCAAAATTAATGTGGATATTTCAAGTTACTAAATGTTGTTTTCTATACCCAATGAAATAACTGGATTACTCTTTTTTTTTTTTTTTTGCTACATATGTAGCCTGTGTTCTGAAATGGGACAAGAACACATGCCAGTGCACATGTTAAATCATTATTGTTTCCCAAACTCCAACCAAAGTAGTCCCAAGGAAGTCAGACCTGAGGACAAGACAAGACAAAGGGTCAACGTCATTCAGTAGAACCAGGATTGAGTAGATTCAGATTTGAGGAACTGTAGCTATGTATTTCAGGGATAGGGTCATATATGGATTTTCGCTTGGAGGTATTTAGCATGTATGATGTCAGTGTGGCTACTGACCTAGATCTAGATGCAAAGAGATGCAGAATCTGTGGCAGCATTCTTTTTGTGCTGACCTCAGGCCATGGCCAAGTTTGGAATTATTCTTCAACATTATTTGCCAACACTGACCTACATTTTAGTTCCAACAGCTGCTTAAGAAACAGCCAGTCTCTGAAATTAACAGCATTGTTAACATGCCATTCAGACTCTTCAATGGAACTGAAGTTATGATATTAAAAGCAATTTACATTCCTTTCTGACAGCCTATTTGCTTAAAATCTTAATCATATTTCTTTTCACTGGACAGTCAATGACACATGTGACCTGCTGACTACTATTAACCTTGCTTCTCATGGCTTCACAGTGAAGTACTCCCAGAGTACTCTTGGAAATGAAAGGTTGTCACAGTGCTTGTCATAAATAAAAACAACAAGTGCAAATAAATGTAAATTTTTCTATAGGATCAAATTAAAGGAAATGAGCTAATCTTTTGACAATTTTATACTACTTAGAAGCATATGGTTCCTTAACTGTCCAATATATTTTAAGAGCAATGACTGGAAGTGCAGTTTAACAAACCAATGTGTTATGCAATAAATAACTCAAAAATCACATAAAAAAGACAGAGAGTAGAAGAAAGTTAATGATCCTTGTTGTTTGATGGCCAGGTACCCAGAATGTTGACTTCTAACTATGCATCAAAAATTTGGGCCTCCAGAATTTAGCTGCTTTAGAATCTAACATACAAAGCCAACAAGCATAACTTCTATTCATCTATACATAAACAAGCATGGGTGGATGGAGAAGACATTAAGAAAGACACCAAAGGAGATGAAAAGAGGTAGCAAGATAGGAAAGGCCTATTTGGCTTCCTAACTTTTTGAGAGGTACAACTGATATTTTTGTTGTTGTTCTTGTGTTTCAGAGACTGACACACTTGAATTTGATGGCACACTTTACCAGCTAAATGTCCTTTGTTAGTCAATTTAGCTTCAGGATCCCAACCACTTAATCAGTTAAATAGGGTTAGTGAAGTCTTACAGGATTGGTGACAAGTACATGCAGTGGTGCCTGTTTCTAGATATGGGTTTAGTAATCATTGGCTCTATCCTGTTGTTTCCCAGTATTTCTTTTCTGTAAACTTCTAATTATAGATGGGAAAGAACTAACCAAGATAGTTGATGTTTATTCAATGATCTCGTTTGTTCTATGTTGCTGTTATAAAACACTGACCAAAAGTAACTTGTCAAAGAAAGAGTTTATTTGATGTATAGTTTTTAGTCCTATAGGGGGTTGTGGTGGGCATGGCAGAACTCAAAGGTAGAAACCTGGAAGCAGGAACTGAAATGGAGACCATGAAAATGTGTTGTACTGGCTTGTTCTTTCACTCAGCCACCTTTCCCATACAACTCAGGCTCACAAATCCAGTAATGACACCTCCTACCATGTGCTGGATTCTCCCACATCAATGATCAATCAAGAAAATGCCTACCAGCATGCACACAGGCCAAGCTGATGAAGGCAATTCCTCAGTAGATAATATCTCTTTCCAGGTTTGTTAAATTGACAACTAAGTTTAGTCATCTCAAGCAGTGATTATCATGGAAGGTCTCTTTAGTCCTACAAAGTTTTTCCAGCCCTATGAGAAGTCATTGGAGGTGTTCAAAATGGCAGGAAGCCATACATCAGAGTGCATGGACTCAAACGTAACTTCGATTTAGCATTCGACACATAGAGAGTTAATTCTTTCCTTTTCTTACATTTACAAATTCTGGAACATGGTTTTTTTTGTGAATGTTTTTAATTCATATTGTTTGATTCTAAAATGCAGAATCTATGGAAAAAGGAAACAGATTGCATTTGGAGCTTCAAATAAATATTTTCAATACATTGTCACACTACCACTGGGAGTGTATAGCTGGATATGAAGAAATGAGTTCATCCTTTGAGTTCCAAAAATACGTTGGTTGTTCATTTCAAAAGGCCTACTGCCCAGAAAGAACTCACGCTTAGCTGATCTTAGAACATCCCTGAGACTTCAGCCCTTGCCTTCAGAGAGATCCTTGGCCATTTCACTGAGGCACGTATAATTGAGTAGGCTCACTGGAGGTGTTCAGAGATTATATTCTCTTCATCATGTGTCTTCCTCCTCATACTAATGGAGAAAGCCATGATCTGGTTGGGAAAAGTTAGTGGGCATGTGTGAATAGTGACCCAGCATTTTAAAGACCAAATAGCAGAAGGAAATTTGCTTTTCAGAAGCCAAGAGCCATTCACTAGATATGAAATGCCACAGACAACATTTTTGGATTGATCTTCTTCCCTGTTATATATGTATATGTATGTGTATGTGTATGTGTATGTGTATGTGTATGTGTATGTGTATGTGTATGTATATGTAATTTTTTCAAAGAAAGCAATCCTGGAAATAGGTTACACTGAAAAATACTGTATCAGATTTCGGAGAAACAGAATATTGGCTTAATCTAAGAAGCAACTTGTAAAGCTCTGTGTACATTTTATATAGATATAGTTCTTTATATTGAACATAAAATGTCTGCCTGATTCCAAAACGATGGAACACAAAGAAAAAAGATTGGCTCTGCATTTAGATAGTACCATGCTCGCATGATGCCTGGGATACTTACAAACTTGTGACTTTAGGCAAACTACTTACCTCTGTGAATAAAGGAAATATCAGCTGCTCTATAATGAAGCTGGAAAGATAAGACGAGAAAGCATATGTTAAGTGGCTGGTACAGGGTGTGAGGAAGTCATTTATGCGTTCTTGTTGCCTTGCAGGTTGAGGATTTTGACTGAATTGATAAATGCATTTTATTCAAACTGGGGATGAGATGATCCCTAGCTAGAATGACAAAGATAATTGACATCCCAACAGATGTGAAATGATATTTCCCTGTGGCTTTGACTTGAATTTCACTGGTAATGTAGAGAAAAGAAGTCTTTATACATCATTGCTGGGAATGTAAATAGGGTCAAGCATTACGGAAAACAGTATGGAGGTTACTCACAAATTTAAAAACAGAATTATCATGTAGCCAGAAATCTTGCCTTTGGATAAATATGAATAGAAAATTAAATTACTCTTCAGAAGAGAAGTCTAAATAGCTATGCTCACTTCAGCAAAAGGCATAGTAGCAATTACTCCAGCTGAGATATCCATCAACAACAGATGAAAAAACAAAGAAAGATGTGTGTATGTGTGTGTGTGTATGTGTGTGTGTGTGTAGTTTGTATATGCACACACAGAATACTATCTTATCTTTAAAACATAATAAACCTGTCATTTTGTAACATGTCCTTCATGCCCAGTGAATACTATAATACATGAAATAATTAAATTCTGAAAGGCAAATACTATGCAGTGTCATTTAATGGAATGTGAAAATGTTGAATTAACAAACAGAGAGTGGTGGCTAGGTCAGAAAGGGATATTGGTGTGAGTACAACTTGCAGTTACAAGAAACATGTTCTAGAGGCCTAATGTGCACTGCTAATAATACAGTATGATGTTTTTGAAATCTTACCAGATCAGAGAGATCATAAGAATTCTTATCACATATGTTTAAAAAAATTAACTATGAAGTGATAAGCTCATTAGCTTGATTGTGGAAATGATGGTGTCCTTTAAGCACCACACACCAAAGCATCACACTTGTGTTGAATGTCTTTAGTGTTCTATTAATTTATACATTAGTAATGCTAAAAAAAAAAAAAAAAAAAAAGCTAGATTTGCCACAAATACCTGTATGCAAGGGGGAGTGCCTATGTTAGCAACGATAAAGAGACTGATGTACCCAGGTGTCACTGTCTTCTATCAATTAAATCAATTCAGAGGCAATTTTTAAGGGGCAAAAAAGATTTCTCTTCATATTTTTTTTTTTTTTTTCGAAAAGTAAAAATCAAGGTGACTTTGTTCCTAACCTGTAAGGGCAAGATAACTAACTGAAAATGGAGAAGAGATAAAAATTGAAACAGAAAGCCACCAAAAATTAAACTTGTATTTGAGTCTGGGGAATTTTCCCATGCACTCTCCTTCAAGAAGGTCTGATATTGCTGAGGAAGCATTGAGACGCATGAGCCATGCGCAGACTTCACACCACACTCTCACTTGTATCTTGTTCTGTTGAAGACTCAGGATCATCATTCAGGATCCTCTGGAGGTTCTCCTCCCCTTCTTTGCCATTTCGAGGACATGTATATGAAAGTACAGACTAACTCCTGCTGATCTATCAGCTCTTAAAGTCACAGGATAGCTGTAGCCATAGCAACACCTTCAGCATTGCAAACTCTGGGTTGCAAACTCTGGGTAGGAAATGGGAGACAGATACATACTGAACCAAAAGAAATATGAGGAAAATAGACTTCAAAAATACCTCCACTTCAACTCCAGTCCCTAATAGATAATGAGTCAAGAACCAGGGAGAAGAAAAGAGAGAATCATGCTGATTGTGGTTTGCCCATTTTCTTTCTGAACCAGGTGCTGTGGTAGCTACTGCTCTACAGTTACCCTGTAGTATGCAAACAATCCACAGAGGAAGGTATGACTAGTAACTAGTAACTCATCAGTTATGTACAAGCAGAAGTGACAAGTTGCAAGTTGTTATGAGACTTGCCCAAGTGTACAAGTCTGATAAGTGGTAAAAGAGTAATTCATACCAGCTACATAAGGTTCTGTCTGTACCACTAGCAGCATATCCCTAGGAAAATTTATTGATGGTCTACAAGGAAAATTTCCTTCAGCCAATAGGAGCTTAATCTGAAAAATAAATTTCATGACTGTGTGGACCAAACGCCCTAGAGCAGTTTCTCAACCTGTGGTTAGTGACCCCTTTGGTAAACCTTTATCACCAAAAGTATTTACACTATGATCATAACAGTAGCAAAACTATAGTTATGAATTCACAACAAAAATAAGTTGATTGCCACAAAATAAGGAACTATATTAAAGGGTTGCATTGAGAACCATAGCCCTAGAGGGAGTCCAAGGGCCTTATTGTGCCCTAGAGTAGATCTGCAAAGACATCATTACCCAGTGAGCACAGTTAAATTTTTTCTCAATTGTACTTTGAATATATGGTAGAAAGATGACTCAGAGGTTAATGCACACGTCAGAGTTAAAAAGATTGTGTATCAGATTCTGTCTAACTGTTGTTGAGAATGGATTCTATTAAAAAGTAACAAAGACCAAAGGAAACAAAAGAGATAGGCTTACATAGAGATTCTTTCAACACATTTTACCAATACCAAAATAGTAAATTTCAGTGTCTGCAGACCTCTAGAATAAAGCTGTTTTGAAAGAATAAACTATAGAACATTTTGTGTCTTCCTTTGTATCATTATATATTGTCTTAATATTTATAATCATTTTATATTGTATACAAATATGTAGCTTAAAATTGAATTATTGAAATGAGATGCAAAAAGAGAAGAGAGAAAAAGAATCATAAATCATTTCATGTTTTGCTTCATTAAAAATTAGGTATCTGGGAAGGCTTAACTAGTATTTTTAATTAGTCCCTCTTGAGAGCTCTCAGCATTGAGCACTGATGTGATTTCAATTGATTTGGCTTTAGCACATGTAGAGACGAATGCTGATTCTGGAACTTGGAACATTCAGTATTCTCCCTCAAGGGATGCCATGTGGACAGGTGAGATTTCTCTGCTCCTCAATTTAAAACACCTGCTTCTTGTTTAGAACAAAACTTGGGCTCATGCTACTTCTCTGACCACTGGGAGCTTCATTCAGAACATCACATGCAGTATGTTGGCGACACTCTCAAGCTCTAGTAGAAGAAATAAAAAAGTATGCTCCATGAACATTTTTCCATGGCTGAATTAGACAATGAAAAGCTAAATGTCCATGTGGGAATATATCATGTTGCTTTTATTAAGAATGAGTATCTTTAAATGAAAGCTTTAAGCATTGATTTAATTTTAAACTCTAGCTAAGCTCACTGAATATTTTCTGTTACTGTGTCAGCCAGGTACACTCAGATTTTCTCTGGCTTCTGGAACCCACTCCTTCTACAGATTAACAGAACCCCACAGTGTTGAAAAGTAGCACTGGACCCATTAAACAGTGCCCCAGCGACTGCCCTGCCATCTTTGTCCTTCTCCAATTATTCTGCCTTCTTTGTGTGCATCTGGGTCTCCTGCCTTTCCAAGCTATTCAAGAACATGAATACCAGTTTGGATCCAAAGCAAAATACTCTTCAGTTAATCTCTGCAACCCAAGTGTCTGCAAGATCATTAAGGACGAATCTGGATAAAATTTTCAGTGGTCAGAATTGAACAGCTAGAGTCCAGTTCTGTGGGTACAACCGGATCACCAGGGAAAAAGTTTTGATAAGGCATAGTTTCTTAGGTTAGTCTCACACAGAGAGGCTCTGGGGACAGCACACAGGGAAAAACATATTGGTGCATGAAATGGCAAGTTCCAGAAATATCCGTCCATCCTTTCTGTGCCTGGGACGAATGATACACACAGCTAGAGACTTCTTCAAGGAGCTTGTGTCTTTTATCGGTTTATTGTGTCTCAATCCGTAATTGGCCCTGCTAGGTTGCTCTGTGAAAATGTATCTGAGACTGTTTTTAATCTGTTAGAAAGCACAGTGTCAAATTTCAGAAGCAGAGGTTGCAGTGAAAGAAGCTTGGGGTGGTGGTGGTTGTGGTTGAATTTTGAAGGAAAAGGATGAATTGTTGCCTCCTAGTTCTAGTGTATCCCAGGGCGGGGTACTGCCCATCATGTGGCTTCTCTAGGTTGAGCTCAGACCTTGCACAGAACTTCCTCAGACTATGCCTATTTCAAGCATCTGAATCCTGATGTGCACAGCAGCTTCAAGCATCTGGTGGGCATCCTCCTTCTCCAAGAGTTCCCCCAGCAGTCCCACATCAGAATGCATCTGATGAGATACCACCCTGGGAACAGCTTTTTGGCAAAATCTGACAATCCAGCAAGTCCTTTGTTATGTCACCACAGGGATTTCTATGCCCCGCAGTGAGCTAAACTGCATCTTCCCAACAAAGAAAGAAATAAGATAGTTTTATTCTTTGATAATTCTCATTTTAAGATAAAAGCCAGATATTTGAGTTCAGATTTAGTACTTAATTTAAAATTTAAATGAATAGAAATATATTAAAAGTTAATTCATTTTTTTCTCCCTTGAGATCAAGACATAGAATGGTATTTCTTTTGGGGAAAGAATAAATATGTAGGAGAGTAGAATCACAGAACATCTAAGCCAGAAAGGAAGCTCTGAGGTCATTTATTACAGGGGTTCATTTTGTGATGATGAGTTCGAACAGAGTGGCTTACCCAGGATTTACAGTAGATGACACCATTGGTCACATTGCTCTTTTGGGACATGATTTAAATTTCTTAGGTGTTTCTGGTTTGCATTTAGGATGAAGAGCACTAAGTTCAGCTGGGAAAGTCAAACCGTACCCAAATACAAAGATGGGAACATTTAATGTATTTTCATAATTTCTCATTCACTTTAATTTTCAAAATGTTTCTAACCTGTTGAAATATAATCTACCCTATCCCTGCCTTCATAGAACAGTAACTGTCATAATCTTGAGGTTCTCTAGAACAACCAACTCCACCATTTTGGGTCAAATTTAAAGCAAGTTTTATTAAATATTAAATTCTGATAAAGGGATAAATTTTGACCCATATGATTTATGACTATAGAGTCTGTGGGCATGCTCGTTATTAGCCACTACTATGCATTTTTGGGTCCTCATGGATAGAACATGTTGGTATTTTCCTAACAAATCTTGGTTCTATCCTTTGGTAATCTCTATGGAAAATTAGGGTATGTGTCCTCTTCTGGCTGATGTTAAGTTTTAAGTTCCTTTATTTGGAGATTAATTTAAAACTTCTAAAGCACAAGAAATTATTTGATTTCATGCTTCTTGCACATGAGCCCAGATTTTTAAATTTTAAATTTTTATAAAATTAGATTTTTAATTATTTAATTTTTATAAAATTAGAATATAGAAAAATGATATATTTAAGGGGAAAAATTTGTTAAATTTAATGTTATAATTTATTAAAAAGTTGTCACTTTGTTTTTATTATTTCCAGGTAAATTCTTAGAAATAGAGTTTGATTCATGAAATGGTGTTTGAAAAACACTACCACATATTCACACAAAGAGAGTTGGTTGAAAGTTAGTATTTTTTATTGGATGTTTTCTTTATTTCCATTTCAAATGTTATATACTTTGACAAAATTGACTACAGGCTGCTGTCCACCTCTTTCTTCCCTTATCATTCTAAAATTCTGGGCCAGAGTCAAGGAGAGGACCTTACTGAAAAAGGTGACTCAAGGACCCTGAAAAAAGGTAACCCAGATAAGGCTTAATAACTAATGGTAACTTCTGTGTATAACCCTTTGTGTCTAAATATGATTGATCAATGCAACGCCTACTTTATCCCCCTTGCTTTGTGTTCCCATCCTATAAAAATGTTGTACAATCTCCTTTCAGGGACAAGGTTCAGATCCCTAGCTGGCTGCCTCTCTGAAAGCTCAGAAAACAAAGCTTTCATTTTAAGCTTCCATACCTAAAGTGAGTTTTTGTGGCTTCAACCCCAAACCCAACAATGTGAATACATTCTCATTTTTCTGTCTTCTGATTACTGTTCAACTAGGTGCCTCACATGATCAAGATAATTTAATATACTGGACAGCATGGATGATCAGGATTTCTCTTTATTTTCCTTCTTTGGTTGCTAAGACCAAGCCTCTTGAGCATTTTTTTGGCTTTGGTTTTGCAAAAGAAGAAGTTGAGTTTAATTAACTTTTGACATTATATGATAATTAACCTAGAAATCATGAATTTGATTTTATGGAAAAACTATGAATTCAAAGACAATGCTAAATACACACACACACACACACACACACACACACACAGTTTTCTCACTAGAAATGATTGCTATAGAGTAAACTTACTCTGTGGAGGAAATGAAATTTCTGAATTAAAAGTTCAGAATTCTAAAGGAAAATAAAATTATGTTTGTAAAACATCAGAAGTTATCTTACACAGTTAGTATGTCTACAAACATTGGAACTTGCCTTGAGCTATTTAAATTATAAAACTCAAAAAGAAGGTTGTGGATATTTATTTATTTATTTATTTTTGGTGTAGCTGTTGGTCTTTTTTGTTTGTCTGCTTGTTTATTGTTTCAAATGAATTGGGAAAGGAAACCAGAATAGACCAGAAAAGGGCAGTTGAACACTTGTGCATACCTGTTATCCCAGTACTCAAGAGATGTTGATAGAGGACCCAATGTCCACATCCAGCCTGAGTTATCTAGAAAACTCTCTCTAAAAGGAACTGGGAATGAATCTCAGTGGGTACATTGCTTTCCTATCATTACATAGAACAAAGATGGTGGCATTTAGGAGGTGGAGGCAGGAGGAACAGAATTTTAAGGTCAGCCTTAGCTATATAATGAGTTTGAGTCCAGCCTTGGAGGCATGAGATTTATTTCAGAAAACAAATGAAAAAAATAAGAGAAAAGAACTCATGACAATAATTATTTAGGGATAATAATTGAAAGGATCTTTTATTATTTTAAGGTTCATCTCAGACTATCAAGTTTTATGCTCCACTAAACAATAAACTTGCTTAATCACATGCAAGTAGGGCAAAAATCTGTTTCACATTTTCACTTTTCTGTTTCAGATTTTCTTAATTGTGAAGCAATTCAGAATTTCTGCAAAATTTGAAGAAAATTGATTGGACACACTCATTCCTTCATATTAAGTCCACCCGTATTTTACTGATGTTTGTAAGAAATCCTCATTTTTCCTTCAGATAAGGAATTGAGACCACAGGGCATATAAAGAGGCACCAATTGCTTAATGGGAGGCAGGTGCCTGTATGAGAGGTATGAAGGGCAAGTCACATAAAGCCATAGTCTTAGTCCTTAGTATTTAGTGTAACACCTTCTATCTGGTCTTTATTTATGAGGTTTATTACACCTGTAGTAAATGGAATCTGTGTTAACCGATCCTGTAGCTTCCCAAGTTATACCCAAATTCCCAAGAAGGTAATAAAGGACACAAAGTTAGAGATACTGTCTTAAATCCACACAGTTGGATAAACTTTTGAGGTATCAATTTTCATACAACAATTTTGATTAATTAAGATTGTTTGAGAATGGTAATGCTTGATCTAGAGACATAGATGATCTAAATAAATGAGGTATGTGCATACATACATGGTAATTGTGATATGGGATCTATTTACTAGTGTTTCAATAGTGGTTGAAAATATATGTTCCCAACCAGAATAGCTAGACTGAATTTATTTACCTTTCCGATATCATTAGATAAACTTGTAAGTTTCCATATTATGAGCATACAGAACAAATACATAAAATAATATATACAGGCTTCTTCTTTCACAGTGAACTCACTGTTTGAAGACTTTTGTACTCTTTCTCACAAGAAAGAAAAGTAAAAAGCCACAAGTAGACAAAGAATGAAAAAAACTACTAAGTGGTGAATAAGATAATAACAAAGGAAAAACCCAAAGAAAAGAGGAAAAACAGGAATGAAGGAACTCAAACTTTATGTGCATTAGAATTTTCTTCAATCCAAGTGGGGAAGCCAAGGTGCAGGAAGCTGGATGAAGATTCAGAATCTTCTCTTCATCTGCTTTTCCATGATACCTACAGCAGTGCCCCTAATGCAGGAGCTCTCTAATCTGTAAAAGCCAGAAGACAGAATGATTTACAAGATGCATTCCTGATTCATGTCTCAGCCTTGTAAAATTGTCACAATAAATTGGACTGCTTTTCCTAATCTTCTGGGCACCAACTCTGTTTTAGAACAAACCCAAAATGCTTTCATAGTATAAATATTCACATGCTGATGGATATTTTCCAGTATCTTTGGCAGCCTCATTAATTAGAAAAATACCACACCCATATTTTCTGTAATCACTGCTTGCTTAATGGAAGACAGCATTTGTCAAGAAAGCAGGTAGATTTGGTGGACAGTTGCCAAGTTCATCCTGATCAAAACAGCACCAATCCTTTCCAGCCACATTGAGCTTGCACATCAAAGCAAACTCAGTTGAGTTTAACAGTGGTTCTGCCTCTCAGGCCTTTGGGGACTTCTATGCCATATGGAAGGTTTTTTGCATTGCTCCTCATGCCTCAGGCAGGTGAATGGACTATGGGTCAGCCTTAAGACAGCAGTTTGGCAATTGAAAACAGATCTGGCTCAGATTTTAGCAAACAGCATCTGCCCTGCTGTTCAGTTTCATGAAGGTTATCATTTTCATGAGGCCATGCTGTTTGACTGCTCAGTAAGCTTCTTCCACAGCAATCTGGTGAGATGGAAAGGGAAGTCTCACTTGGAAAAATGTCTGTGTTCTAATTCCAGACTGTCCTTCATGATCTGAGGAATTGTGAACCATCTTCTAGAGATCACTGATTTTTCTCCTTATCTGTAAAGTGAATTGTTACTTAAACTCACTCAGTTTCCTTGCTAGAAAATCTATAGCTACCAAGTTCTTTTCTGATGCCAAACAAACAAACAAACAAACAAAACATTACAAAAATTAAAAAAAGACCTAAAACACATTTTTGTTTCCAGAAAGTTTATACAAAAACAATTTCTCAGATATTTGGTACATGTGGAGGGTAGGCATACTAACATAATATTTATATATTGTCTTTTCTTTTGCCACCATCTCATTTTTTATTCCAGTATTTCTTTGCGTGTTTTCAACTCCGTATTAACGCAATTGGAATTTCTACTATTCTAAGTCCTGTAACAGAGATGACTGGATGTTAACTGTTCAGAGAATACTCATTATCTCATACATCATTATCACAACAAGACTGACTGCAACTGATGTCTACTTTCTATCACCCATTGCAGTGAATATTTAAATGTATTACTGTCTTATGTAATTTTAAGATCACTCCCATGAATAATGTAGTGTTAACTGGATTTATAGAGATGACAATTTACTCACAATCAAAATTTCCCCAGACTTCTCTTCATGGAACCATTATAAGTCTTCATTCCATGGTTCCTGAACTCACTTATATCTTCCTCTGTATTATACTTTCTTCATTTCTTTGGGTTGTATAATATGCACAGACTTCATTGGGATTTTGGCTATTTACTTTCTGTTCAGGTCTTGATTCTATTCCCTCTGGTTTAGGTATCCCATACAGTCTAAGAGGAATTTACATTATATTGATGGAATCTACTGGCAAAATTTGTGCATTACACCACTGAAATTATAACTTTGCTCTCACTGTCTAATCAATAATGTCTGTCATTCTTGCAGGCCTTGCTATAAATCACGCAGTTTGTCAAGAACACATAAACCTGCATCATTTCATTTAGAAATTATAATTGCAATTAGTCATTGTTAGCTACATTAGCAATATTCTAGTACTTTAGTAAATTTCCTTAACTATAATACATTTGGTGAAAGGATTGCAATTAAGTTTCACATGTGGTTTAGTTCTACCTGTATCCTCTACTGAGTGTCAATCATATTTAATCTCATTGCCCACAGTATTTAAACCATTTACTGAGTGCCTCAGATTTACTGGTTTGTGTTCTTTTTACTTAAGACACTAATTCCAATGTCATGATTCATGAACATTAAAACTTGAAAAATATCAGCTCAAAAAAGCAACTGGAAACAAACAAAAATCATATCTTAGTAGTCTATAATATATCTCATATCATGTGAGCACTGACAGAATACAAGAAGCAAATCTGAGGCAACATATATAATACAGCATTTTACTAGTGGCAGTTAGAGGAAACACAGAGGAGATTCTTTATTGGGATGTGTCTCAAAGTTAGACAGCCATATCTCCTTAAGAGAATGACTTGCTAAAAACATATTGATTCTCCAGTACTATCTAATGATTCTCTAATATTGATTATAACCACCAATATTTATACAATGATAAATAATAATGGTATAATTAACATCTTAAAAGCCTGAGTGATCTGATCTTAAAAGATCTGAGTGACAAATCTTTAGATTTGTGTGTGTAATTTGGACTACCTGCAAAATACAAGAAACTAGAAAGAGAACATTACTGACAAGAGTAAGATAAATCTCAAAAGGGTAAGAGGATAGGAGAATATAAGTGTAATGAAGCGGGGAGAATTATGGGGAGGGGGTTTATGTCAGGAGAAGAGTGAGAGTATAGGGTAGAGGTAGAGGTAGAGTGACAATTAACAAGAAGAATGTTTGAAAAACCCATATGGAAACTTATTATTTAATAAGAATATATATGAAGTTTTTAATTGTAGTTAAAGTTTAGTTGATGTTTTCTTACACAGAATAAAATGCGCTCCCAAGAAGCTATATGTTTCCAAATAAAAATCCCAATGCCAGGTGTGGTTTGCTTCCCTTTCTTGAGTTACTGGTTATTAGTATCCCCAAGACACCAAAGGAAAAAAAAATAGTTATTGCTTGTCCTCTTGGTTGCTCACCAGAGCATGTATGAATAATTGACCTCTGAGAATACCATCCACTTCTTTTGAAAAAGGACACAGAGAGTTCAAATTGGTACTGTTTAGGAAATCTACTGGTTAGAGGTCACATTACTGAAACTTATTAATATAGTCTTTTCTGTGAAGAAGAAAGTATAGTCTTATCTAGACAAGAATACCTTAAACTACAAATAATGGCTGGTGTGGCAAGATATGTTCATGGAGTAAATAGTAGCATGAATATTATGAGGGCAACTTATCTCTTTCTCACTGGATATAATGCCTTCTCCATGGGAGAAAATCTCTACCTAGAACTGTACATACGACCAAAGAACCAGAGGTTGGGGAGCTCAGAGTTCCCAGGAGTGAACCTGCTACTACTATTTTGTAAGTGAATGCAGTATCAAGGTACCTTCTAAATTCGTCTTTACTTGGAGACTTGTGAAGCTCTCAGACCTCGTCTGAGATGCATCTTTGTGCAATGGATGATCATGAACTACTTGAGAGTAGAAAGAGTATCTGAGCCAGAGGTTTGGGAGTGTTGGAGTGAAATCCTTCTGGTGATGACAAGACAACTGTACACATAGACTTGCAGCAGATTTGGTTACCTGCACAAGACTTATGCAAATAAAGCTAGTCAACATTCTTGCACCAAGCCAGGGGTAGCTCATCAGCCCCATGAGGGGCTTATAGACAGCTTATGGTTGCTGAAGAAGGAGGAGTCAGTTTACTTTATCAGAGTAGCCTTAGAAGGAGTGGCTATGTTCCAATGTATTGCACTATACTCATATGCAAACAGGCAGCATAAGTTGGACTCAATTGGTTATTAGAAAAAGCAGAAACAAAAGAATGAAAGTTAGAGGTAGATTTGGAAGGATTTAGGGAGAATTGAGGGTAGAATACTATAAAAATAATTGACAAAATACTTGTAGAATGAATAAAAATAGTATACTAAAAATATGAACATATATATTGAGGAATCTTACAGTAAACTGTTTTGTAATGAAGCTCTTGAGAAAAATTTTAAATTACCCAGAATATGAAAGATAATTGATTTGCAACAGAAATGTCATGATGATTACTACATGTTTTTATTAGGAAAAGAATTGTAAGCAAAACAAACAAACAAACAAACAAACATAAAAGCAACAATAATATAAAAGCATTTTTAAGTCCCACAGGGAAAAAAGAATCTAGAATTCTGTATCTACTGAAGATATATTTTCTAAATGTCTATTAATGTAGATAAAGCCCAAAAGTGACAACACCAGTTTGGGGTGATAGTGTGGAGCCATAAAGATTCTCACTTATTACTATGGGACTGTAGAAGTGCTATTTCTCTTTGAAAATAAGTTGCCAGTCATTTCTAGAAATAAACATGTTCTTATCATATGATCCAGCTCCATGCTTCCAGGCATGCATCCATCTAATATGAGTATTTATACTCAGAAAAGTATCTTCATAGAAATACTTATAGCAGTTTTTATATATCTAAAAACTAGAAAAACAATCCAATCATTTACTAGGCTAGTGTGTAAATAAATACATGAATAAATGAATAAATAATATTCAGTGATAGGAAGGAATAGGCTTCTGAGGCATATAGAAGCATAAATGAATTTCAAATGCATATTGCAAAATAAAGGAAGCTCAGAAGTAAATGTTATGACTATGTAATTTGATAACTAGAATATTCTCCTAAAGGCTTATCTATAGATATGAAAAATAGGGCATAGGGGAAGGAAAAGAAGTTGAAAAGATGAAACCTGGAATTTATCAGGACAGTAAAATAGTCTGCAAAATTCTATAATGGTATAGACTTGAAAATATACTCTCTAAGAAATTCCAAAATGTATTGTAATGTGTTAATTCAGATGTTACTAAAAATTAAATTTTCCAAATAAAATTCCATTTTTTCACTTTCTAATAGAAATAATAACCAATTACAATGAAATACATTTCAAGGACTTATTTTTCAAAAAAATCTTTGAAATGGAGTGTTGACATAATTTTTAAAAATTTTTGTTGAATACAGTGGGAGGAAGTATATAGGTTAAATGTGCTCATATCCATAAGAACGGCAGTTATAGGAATGATGGGAAATAATATATTCTCACAGTAGATGCCAAAGCCTGCTGAAGTGGCCTTGGATCCTTCTACCTACCATTCAGTGGATCAAATTCTGCTGTCTTCATATTGTCTCCTGTTTTCTTACTGGAGCTTTGCAATTAAAAAAACCCTGCAGACCTATCAGAATTCTCAACAAAGATTCTAAAAGCCTGATGATGCCAGACAAATGCTATGTAAACCATAACAGAACACTAACCCAGGCTACTATACCCAGCAAAACTCTCAATCACTATAGATGGAGAAACCAAGATATTCCATGAGAAAAAAAAAATGTAAACAATATCTTTCTACTAATCCAGCCCTACAGAAGATACTAGAAAGAAAATCCCAACACAAGGAGGGTAACTACAACCAAGAAAACACAGTAATTAATCATCTCACAGCAAGCCTAATAGAAGAGAATCCCACACACATAATGTACCTCCAACAACAAAAATAGCAGTAATTAACAATCACTGGTGTTTAATATCTCTCAAAGTCAATGGACTCAGTTCCCCAATTTAAAAAAAAAAACATAAAAAAACAGGCTAACAGACTGGATATGGATATGTAATGCTAACAGGGTGCAGCACTTTGCCACATACAAAAAACACCTCTCAGTGACAGACAGGCATTGTCTCAGAGTAAAAGTCTGGAAAAAGTTTTCCAGCAAACTGTCCCAAGAAGCAAACTGGAGCCTTCATTCTAGTATCCAATAAAATAGACTCTCAACCAAAAGTATTCAAAAGAGATGGGGAAGGGCACTTCACACTTATCAAAGGAAAAATCCAACAAGATGAAAACTCAGTTCTGAAGGTTTATACTCCAAATGCAAGAGCAAGGGTACCCACATTCATAAAAACAAACAAAACAAAACAAAACAAAACAAAACACTTTACTAAACCTCAAAGCACACATTGAAGCTAGCATGATAATAGTGGGAGACTTCAACAATCCACACTCACTAATGAGCCTTTGATACAGAACCTAACCTAACACAGTGAAACTAACAGAAATTATGAACCAAATGGATGTAACAGGTATCTACAGAAAATTTATCCCCAAAATAAGAGACTATACTTCCTTCTCAGCCACTCATGGAACTTTCTCTAAAACTGACCATACGATTGGATACAATCTTATGCCTAAACAGATATAAGAAGATTGAAATAATCTCATTCATTCTATCAGATTACTATGGACAAAGGCTAGACTTTAATAACAACAAAAACAACAGAGAGTCCACATATTCATAGAAATTGAACCACTGTCTACTCAATGCAAACTTGGTCAAGGAAGAAGTAAAGAAAGAAATTGAAGACTAGAGAATTCAATGAAAATGAAGACACCATATACCCAAATTTATGGGACACAGTGAAAACAGTGTTAAGAGGAAAATTCATAGCACTGAGTGCCTTTATAAAGACATTGGGGAGATCCTATGCTGTTAACGTAACACCTACATCTGAAACGTGTAGAACTGAAAGAAGCAAACACCTCCAAGAGGAGTAGAAGGCAGGAACCAGTCAAACTCAGGGCTGAAATCAACCAACTAAAAACAAGGAGAATGATACAAAGAATAAATAAAACCAAGATCTGGTTCTTTGAGAAAATTAACAAGATAGATAAACCCTTAGTCAAATTAACTAAAGGGAACAGAGATAGTATTTAAATTAACGAAATTAGAAATGAAAAGTGAGACATAACAACAGAAATGGAAGAAGTATAAAAAAAATGTCAGATCTTACAACAAAAGCCTATCTTCAACAAAATTGAAAAGTCTAGGTAAAATGGAGGATTTTCTAGACAGAAACCATGTATCAAAGCTAATTCAAGATCAGATATACTATCTAAATACTCCCATAAACTGTAAGAAAATATAAGTAGTTATTTAAAACCTCCCAACCAAAAAGAAGCCCAGGGCCAGATGGTTTTAGTGCAGAGTTCTACTATATATTCAAATAAGAGCTAATACCAATACTCATAAAATTATTTCACAAAATAAAAAGTATTATTAAATATAGTACTTGAAGTTCTAGCTAGAGAAAGTATAAAATAAATGGTAATCAAGGAGATAGAATTTGGAAAGGAAGAAGTTAATGTATCACTATTTGCAGGTGATATAATAGTATACATTAGTGACCCTCAAAATTCTACTTCTATAGCTGATAAATAACTTTAGCAAAGGGGCTGGATATAAAATTAACTCAAACAAATCAGTAGCCTTCTTTTATAAAACTGAGAAATGGGATGAGAAAGAAATTAGGGAAAAAACACTCCTCACAATACCCACAAATATAAAATATCTTGGTGCAACTCTAACCAAGCAAGTAAAAAATCTGTATGACAAGAACTTCAAGTTCACAAAGAAAGAAATTGAAGAACACCTCATATGTGCATGAATCAGTAGGATTATCATAATAAAAATATCCAACTTACCAAAAGCAATGAACAGATTCAATGCAATACTCATCAAAATTACAACACAATTCTTTGCAGACATGGAAAGAGCAATTCTCAGCTTCATATGAAAAAACAAAAAAAACCAGTGTAGAGAAAACAGTTCTCAACAATAAAAGACCTGAGGGAATCACCATCCCTGACCTCAAGCTGTACTACAGAGCAATAGTGATAAAAACCACATGATGTTGGTACAGTGATAGACAGGTCAATCAATGGAATAGAATTGAAGACCCAGAAATAAAGCCACACACTTATGGTCACTTAATCTTTGACAAAGAAGCCAAAAACATAAAGTGGAAAAAAGACAGCATTTTCAACAAATGGTGCTGGTCTGTCAGTCTGCGTGTATAAGAATGCATATTGTTCCATGTTTATTACCTTGTACAAAGCTCAAGTCCAAGTGGATCAAGGATCTCAACATAAAACTAGATACATTGAATCTCATAGAAGAGAAAGTGGGAAAGAGCCTCAAATTTCCTGAACAGAAAATCAATGGCTCAGACTCTAAGATCAACAGTTGACAAATGGGACCTTATGAAACTGTAAAGATTCTATAAGGCAAAGGGCACTATTAATAGGAAAAAAATGGCAATTTACAGATTGGGAAAAGATTTCCACTAACCCTATATCAGATAGAGGGCTACTACACAAAATATACAAATAACTCAAAAAGTCAGACTATAAAAAGCTAATAACCCAATTAAAAAAAGAGTTAGAGCTAAACAGAAAATTTTTAACAGAGGAATCTCCAATGACAGAGTCACACTTAAAGAAATGTTCAACATCTTAGCTATCAGGGAAATGTAAATTAAAATGACCCTGAGACCCTACCATGCACAAATCAGAATGGCTAAGATAAAAACTCAAGGAACAGTACATGCTGGAGAGGATCTGGAGAAAGGAGAACACTCTGCCATTGCCAGTGGAATTGAAAACTGGTACGACCACTCTGGAAATCAATCTAGAAGTTCCTCAGAAAATAAGAAACAGCCAGAAGCTGGAAACAACCCAGATATTCTCTCAACAGAAGAATGGATACAGAAAATGTGGGTCATTTACACAATGAAATACTATTCCGCTAATAAACATGAGGACATCATGAATTTTGTTGGCAAATGGATCGAACTGGAAAATATCATTCCAAGTGAGGTAACCCAGACCCAAAGGACATGCATGATATGTACTCACTGATAAGAGGATATTAGCTCAAAAGTACAGAATATCCATGATACAACTAACAGACCTTAAGAAGCTTAACAAGAAAGAAGGTCCAAGTGTGGATACTTCAATCCCACTTAGAAGGAGGAGCAGAGAGAGGGATATAGGTGGGAGAGGGGAGGGAGAGGGGAAAAGGTGGGCTAGATCAGGTATGGGGGTGTGACAGAAGAGAAGCCCAGAGGGCCAGGAAAATAAATGGAAATAAGCCACAGCGGGGGGAGGGGTCTGGGGGCTGGTGAATCTCTCAAAAGTCCCAGAGACCTGGAGTGTGAGAGACTCCCAGGACTCAATGGGGGTGACTTTAGTGGAAATGCCCAACATTTGGAAGATGGAACCTGAAGAGATGACCTCCAGAAGATCAACATGTCTCCCAGGTAAGGCATGAGGCCACCCTCCCATCTTCAAAATTTTTGACCCAGAATTTCTCTTGTCTACAGGAAATACAGAGACAAAAATGGAACAGAGACTGAAGGAAAAGCCTTGCAGTGACTGGCCCAACTTGGGATCCATCCCATGTGCATGCGCAAAACCCTGACACTATTACTGATACCATGTTGTGCTTGCAGACAGGAGCTTAGAATGTCTGTCCTCTGAGAGGCTCTACCAGCAGCTCACAGAGACAGATGATACAGTCAGTCATTGAATTGAGGTCAGAGATCCTTATGAAGAGTTAGGAGAAGAACTGAAGGAGCTGAAGGAGATTGCAACCCCATAGGAAAAACAACAGGACCCTCTAGAGTTCCCAGAAACTAAGGCACCAACCAAGGAGCATACAGGGGCTGATTTGTGCCCTCTGACAGATATGTAATAGAGAACTTCCATGTCTGACATCTGGTGGAGGATGAGCCTAATCCTGTAGAAACCTGATGCTCCAGGGAGGGAGGATCCCGGCAGGGGCTAGGTGGGGGTGGATGGGTTGGTGGAGGAGTACCCTCTCAGAAACAGAAGAGAGGGTGACTGGCGAAGAACTCAAGGAGGGGGGACCAGGAAGGGGAGTCAATATTCGGAACATAAATAACATAATTTAATAAAAAGCAAGGTATCAGTACAATTGAGCTCCTTCTAAACACCCTAGGACATAATCTAGTTTTGATTTTCTTTTGTTTTTCTAGAGTTCCTCCCTATACTTGGCTCATGGTTTCTTCTACCTCTGAAATGATAATGGGTGTGGGTGGTACATGTATAAACTCACCACATCTTCTTCTACACTGAAAAGGTCTCTATAGTTATTTAAGTCCTGCTGGTAATTCAGAATCTTTCTAAGGGTAGGCCATTGGCAAATTCAATTCCTTACTATGTAACTACATAGATTTAGGCCCAAGCAATTAGAACATCTTTGGGGAGAGCTGTTGTCCAGCTGTTTACTAATTACTTTCGGATGCTAAGTTATGAGTTAAATTGCTGTGTGGATGGAAAGTTGGTAGAAGAACATTCCTCCAGGTGGGAATGCAGTTTTCAGCTTAGGCATCTGGTTTCTCCTGATGAAATTCTTCCCAGTCCTCTTTCCAGTTCAGTCTCTATCTTTGCTCATAGAACAGACTAGCTACCAAGCACCATGACTAAGACTTCTAGGCAAAGTTACTGCTGCAAGGTCTGGGGCACTAGAAAGCTCTGGCCCATTATATGAAGCAGCCAAGTTGATGACTATGTTAATCAGAGCTATGCTCAAGTCCTAAGTCACATCACTTAAACTTCTTGCCAGAAATATAGGACTACTTATTTGCTGAGTTCAAACTTTGGGATTATATATTTGTCTTTTAGAATAGCAGAATACTTTACTAATGTCCAGTGCATTCTCCATTTAGCTGATCTGTATCAGTCAAGTATAAAACATTGTCTTACCTTCTATAAACTTTTTATCCTAGGATCTTTTATCCTAGGGCAGAAACTAGGATAAAATCTAGGCAAAAACCTAGGTTTTAGAGATACAATAGCTGTCATGTCTTAGCATATTAGGGTGAATTAAGAAAATATGACAAGAATGAGTATTCCAAACAACAGAAGCTTATCCTTTACCTCTCGAAGTTCTGGATGATGCAAGGCCAAGGTAGAGCTGCAGGGGATGAAGTTGCTTTCTGAGGCTTAGGGTCTTGGCTTTTGGATAGCTTTCATTTTGCTGTGTACTCACATGACCTTTATGTATAGATTGAGAAGAGGAAATAAAAAATTAATGTCTTTCCTCATAGAAAATTAATCCCTTCATCAGGCCCTAATCTCATGACCTCATCTAACCCCAATGGTAACTTAATGAACATGTCACCAAATGCCATCATACTGGGAAATATTCACATGTGAGTTTTGTGAGGAATGGAGTCAGCCCATTCCAGTCACAAGACTTTCCAATGATTTCAAAGTTTCAAAGAAGTCCTTAATTATCCCTACTGGCTTGCAATATTTCCAACTATCTATCCATCTGTCTGTCTGTCTGTCTGTCTATACACAAATACGTGTCTATGCATGTTTATATACTTACATATGTAAGCAGAGAAACATTTTTTATATATGACTGGCCAATTGGTGGTGAAAAATATTTAAAGTTGGTTTTTCTGCTTCTAATATTTTCATGGAAAGGTCAAGGTTCTAACCAGGCTTCCTATGTAACCTGTCTTCTAACTGATCACCTGGTCAATTAGTCACCCAAAAGGACTGTATAATTTTAGGCTTGATGTGTGCATACATGTTCTAATAACAGGCACTACCAAAGCTCTGGAAATGCAAGGATCTCCCTTGCTGCACTGCCTACTCTGTTTCTGAACTAATGTCAGGAAGATGAACTATTCTGTGTCTCATAAATTATTTTAATTTTATGATGTTCATGATAGAGAATAAGGTATTACTATGAGTACTTACTTCCCCACCTTCTATTATTCTAATAACTACCTTCCCTTATTAACAACTGATATTATTGGGGATGAAACAGCAGCATGCCATGTTTTGTAGCTTTGCTCAGAGAAATTGATCTGGCTCCTTTCTTCCTTCTGGTTCACCTCAAGCTTTTTATGATCTCTAGCTCTTGAAGTGTTGGGTATATAATGCTACTTGTGGGAGATAGCATCAAAAGTGGATTTCTTTAATCAACTTCCAGCATCAAAAAACCATCTACACCAAAGTTGGAATCATATACAAATCTCATGTAAATTATAGATAGAATATATGTTCATAGAATCTATTTACCAATGCTGTTACTAAAGCACTTCAGACACCTTTTCTGGACTGAGGAAATAGACAATAGAATTTTGAGTAACAACTTGGTGAGGTATAGTTCTTATCAATCCTCTTTCTTTACCTATTTCCATTTTCATTTCAGCATGACATTCTTGCTAGCTGGCATGCAGAAAAAATGTTCAGTCTGTCCATAAGGCATCTACTTGTATTTATCTTGATTGATACATTAGCATGGATTAACTTTTCAGACATCATTTCTTATTTAACTTCCCACATCTTTGCAGAGTTCCCAATAAACTACAGACTGCAAAGAACAAGAAGGAACAAGATAGTACTCTGACAAATACAGTTTGTAGGAGTGAAGCCAGGGTCTTCTGTTGGTATCTTTGTCTACATTTGCTTTGTGAGATATTGGCACAGAGAGCTCAAGTGACTTGTCAAAACCACCCAGCTTCTAAATGTTGAAACCTCCAGAATTCGCTTTATAAGATGAGGTACAATTAAAATTACCTTCTAAAACTTACCATTTTAATAGCCAGACCTTCAAGATAGCTCAAATACCATACATGATACCCAGGGAAATAAAAAACTGCTTTAGTCTTGAGCTGAGAGGAAGCAACCTGACAGGTATTGCATGTTTTTGAAAACTGTGGGTGGTAGAGATTAAAGTCATTGATCAACATCATAGAATAAGCCCATGAGTCACCTTTGCAATGAGAGAAATTTGCATTGCTTATTTCCAAGACAACAATTGTCCTGCTGTCAGAATACTGTCACATGCCTGGTACTGATTTACAATGCTGAAGCAGTATGACTCTCAGGCCATCTCTCTGTGAGGCAGAGGGCAGCATGCCATGTGTTCACCTTAGTGAGTAGCTAATCCAGAAAGCCATCCATGATTTATGGTCCCAGGTCTGTGCTGTCTTCCTTTACAAACTACAGATCAGAAACAGCAAAAGGGGGCATACTGAAGATGTTCAGTGAGGAAGTATTGCCATCATTATACTCAGAATGCTGCTGTGCACAGTTAGTTAGACGACTTGAAACACAGCCACTGGGGAAAGCTCCAGGCCACATCTGTCTGCTCAAAGGTAGTGTCCAGCAAGAATACCACAAACTGAAGGCTATAAAAAACTGTGGGATTAGAAAGAACGAGGATGACAGCTGATTCTAAAATTACTACAGATGCATTCAGTTCAGTAATCCACACTATAGGGGAATGGCAATGCCATTGGCACATTTGTCCTGTTTTCAATCCCTGACCTGCTTTGCTTTTAGATCTAATTTCTACAACAGAGAGGAAAAAAGTGAAGCAGTGAAAACAAATGAGATACAGTGGTTGAATCCAAGGCCAATGCAGTTCTTAGATTTGTGACTTTGGCCAAATTCCTTAAATCTAGGATTCTCCACTCATCTGTACATCAAAGAATATTATAATGACTCAAGAGAAAATAAAGAACACATTGGAAAGTCCTACTTCACGAATGCTTGCCAAGTCTATTGCTTCCTTTATCAGATCCTAGAAGACAGCACATTTTTCTTTTAGATCTACGGAAGTCTCGGCCAAGCAGAGTGAGACACACAAAACAGACATCCATGAATGAGAGACAACCAGGTGGTAGGTGAGCCCTGAAGAAGACTTCAGTCTCTTTCTCTCTCTCTCTCTCTCTCTCTCTCTCTCTCTCTCTCTCTCTCTCTCTCTCTCTCTCTCTGTATGTGTATGTGTGTGTGTGGGGTGGAGTGGGGGATGAGTATGTGTACACATGCATGCGAACCTGGAGCTGAGTAAATAAATTAATGATGCTGTTAAAAGACCCTATCTCAAAATAAAATTTAAACAAGACTGGGAATATATCTCATTGATGAAGTACTTGCCTAGGACTTGTGGGGACCTAAGTTTATTTCCCAGGGACACAAAACAAGAAAGAAACCTGGGAATTGAATTTAACAATAAGCTATATAATGCAGGTAACAAATGAAATGCCTGGAAGCTAATAATAATAATTGAAAAATATGTTTTATTGTAAATACTGGTGTTATTACCATTATTAAATGTTAGAATTAAGTTGAGCTTTTGCTTCTATTAGACTTTCATTGGTAGTTCACAGCTTCCGAAGATGAAATAAGTAAGTCTATTTCAAAAGCATTTTCCGAGTCTTTATGTTAGCATTTCTCCATCCTTTTTTCTATCCTATCTATCTATCTATCTATCTATCTATCTATCTATCTATCTATCTATCTATCTATCTATGTATCTATCTATGTATCTACCTATGTATCTATCTATGTATCTATCTATGTATCTATCTATGTATCTATGTATCTATGTATCTATCTATCTATCTATCTATCTATCTATCTATCTATCTATCTATCTATCTACCTACCTACCTACCTATCCATCATCCACATATGAAAAAATCAGCAAGCCTCACTGAATATGGCCCTATTTGATGCTCTTAGATATGTGTGATGGCATAAATCATTCATATAAACTTAACTGTGTGTTTGCTATGTGCTTGTCACAGTGCTGAGGACCTTACACTTTTTAGCTTCATTCAAAAAATGACTGAGTTAAATAATATCTTTTTGCTAAATTTTAATATAAGAAAAAATTTAAAAGTTTACCTAGTGTCATACAGCTCATTCATTGATGTAAGGCATATAATCAAGGTACTTTGCTAAAGAGTCTGTGTTCATAACCTGCTACTTGTTCTCAAAATGCTACAATATGTTGGAGAAGACAGAAAATACACAGGCTATCAAACATCTTAAGGCTCTTTCAGAGAGCATTAAATCTTATGGGAAAACCATATAAATGGAAAATCTATAAGGGTAGAACAGTTGTCCCAAATTTTGAATTATGGGAAGGAAAACCCATATGTAGTTTAAAGTACCCAGATTTCCAGACAGCACTCATAACTGCTCATAAATTAAATCACTGGCTACTTAGGACAGTGAGAAGATTAACATGACCAATCTAGCATATATTTTGGCCCTGCTACAATGATTTAAATAACTCTAAAAGTTCATGTGAATGGACTGCTGCCTTTAGACTCAAATAGCTACCCTTATTTAAGTACCACACTAGTCAGAGAAGAAACAGAATAAGTGTTGGAGGAATGTAAGATATTTCAAACTCTGTGATACAACACGGTGTAACATCTGACCACTTCCACATGGTCCAAGAAAGTCTTGTTTACAAGTATAATGGTGATTTAGTCTTGAATGTTTGTCCTATCATGAGGGCTCAGGCAGAGTGGAGGATAAAAAGGCAGGTATCTAGCCAGGTGGTGGTTCATGACTTTAATTCCAGTATCTGGAGGCAGAGGCAGGTTTATCTCTGAGTTTGAGTCTAGCCTGGTCTAACAGATGAGTTCCCACATAGCCAGGGCTACACAGAGAAACCCTGTTGCAAAACAAAAAAAAAAAAAAAATAGAAAAAGGACCCATTAACTATTCTTAAACACTACCAATATTTTATGTAGATTTAGCAAAAAATGATCACAGCATGAAGAGTACATTTTTCTCAAATATTGGGAAAGTCATAGGATCCAAATGAACCAGCAGAATGCTTATTTGGAGGAACTTAAAAAACAGGTGAGAGGTGAAGTTTCCTGACCTCATTCAAGAATGAAATTAAATCCCACAAATTACAAAATCATACAAAATATTTACAACAAAGTGATAGAACAAGCCAGAGAAAAATACAGAGTCAAGATTGCTAGTAGACGATGCTTGTGAAGGTACTGTTAGAGATCCACTGATGTTAGGAATTTTCTTTGGGTGGAGGGAGTTAGAGAAGAAGGAGTTTGCTTACTACATTTGTAGTTTGCGTGGTTCTCTATTTGAAAAAGGCAGGTCACTGAGGTCATTGAAGTTGCCTTACATTAATACCTTGACATAACTCATCTGATTTTAATCATACATATATCCAATTATGCATAGCCACAAGATGGTAAATAGAAGACTTTTTAAGCAGTGATGTATTTTTACTTTATTGCACAAGCACCTAAAATTAGTTCAGGCTAGATTGGCAAGTTTACATTTATATGCAGATATAACTGGATAGTAATTGATTAAAATCTATCTAAATTTGACAGCATTTAATGGGAAATAGTATTTATTTTATTGTTTCAGATCTATTCACTCAGAAACTATTTACAGAATCTATGAATTCAGCTCAGTGCAGCTAGGAGACCTAAGTGTCTAAAAGATTGCTAGCTTCATTGTTTGATGTGTTGTGTGTGTTCATGAACAAGCACGAGCATGTTTGTGTGTGTGTGTGTGTGTGTGGTGTGTGTGTGTGTGTGTGTAGTCGATAAATGTCTTGGACTGTATTATTAGAATGGGTGAGTGTATATAGTCCAAACAAAGTGGAGTCCTAGATGCTAAGTTATTACCTATGTTTGTCTCGAAGGATCCACAACAAAGGGGATCTGTGAACTTTCTATTAAAGATAGGAATAAAGAGTGTTATACCTATTTGTAAGTGGTGAGGGAATATGGTATAAATACAGTGGAAACTATTTCTTCATTTGAATTTCAGCCCTGGTATTATAGCAAGTTGTTTAACATTGTGGCATTACTTAAGACACTTAGAACAAGATCCTCATACCTGATTCTTACATAATTGTTTTGACAACTAGGGTCAACAATAACACTTGTACTTTTACTGGATTGACAGAACTGTAGAGAATGTCTTGTATACTATATGAAAGCATCACCTGTCACTAAAAGAGCTGTTTGCTTATTAGCTTAGACAGGAAATAGGAGATGGGACTTGCAGCAGAGAGAGAGGATTCTAGATTAGAGTCAGGACTGGGAGATTTCACCCCAGAGCTGCAGTGGGACTGAGGGGAGGTAGCGAACCATATGGCATACATAGAAGAGAATAAACAGATTATATGAATTGTAAGCTAGTCGGGAAATGAGAAAAATCTTATGGCCTAAGCATTTATTCATAATTAATTGAGTCTCAGCATCATTATTTTGGGAACTGCATTGCAGGACGTAAAGTTCACAGTTACCTGAAATTGCTGTAACAGAATTCTACAGACATTAGAAATTTATTTATTTGTTTTCTAGAGGTTACAAGTCAAAGGTCAGGATATAGTTAGAATCAGATGTTTATAAATGTGCCATTTCTTGTCTGGTGGGGAGATACTGTCTTTTCATGGCCACACGAGGTCTCTTTTTGTGTGTAACCTTAGTTTCCCCTTTTGTGTAACCTTAGTTTTTTTCTCTGTTACTGGATTTCCTTTGATAAAGGCACCCATCAAACTCTGATTTATCCTCATGGCCTTGTATAGTTTAATTTCTAGTTGTGGGTTAGGGCTTCAATGTAGGAATTATGGTAGACACAGTGTGGTCTCTAACACAGGGCACATAGCAGATGGCCATTTGGGTTTCCTTCTGATGATAGGAATTTTTTTCCTAACTTCAAGAGGAACAGCACATGAGTGTGTGATCTGATGTTATAAATCCTTGATGGAGATCTAAGCATTGCTGTAGTCCCATTGTCTCCACCTGCAGACTTCTAAGGGTAGTGAACACTTTTCTAGATTTTGTCTTGAATGGCAGTCTGTAGTGATTCTCTCATCATGGAATTCTCCCATATTCATACCATCAAGGAGTCCTGGAGTTGGCACACTCTCCCAGAGAACAATATGGTCTACTCTGGCAATAAAATGCCCATGACATTCTCAGAGTTCTGGGACCACTCACATTAGACATGCATCTGAGTCACAGTCTAATATACTCCAAGATTTTTAAAGCTGGAGTCTCATATAATCTTGAACTTTCTATGTAGTGGAGAATGATCTTGAATTCTCTGTTTCCCTAACTAAAACTTTTGAGTTTCTGAATTAGAAATGTGTACCAGTATGCTGATTTTATTCAGTGAAATGGATAGAACCCAAGGTTCCAAGAAAGCTAAGCAAGTACTCTACCAATGGAACTTTATCTGTTTAAATTTTATTTAAATGTCCTTTACTTCTTTTTTTTATTTCTTTTTTTTTAATGTGGTATTTTTTTTCCTTTTTTAATTTTATTTTTTTGCTTATTCACTTTATAACCTGTCCCAGTCACCCCCTCCCACAATCCTTCCCCATCTCTTCTTTTCTGAGTACCCCCTCCGCCTGTATCCCCCACCCTGCCACTTTAAGTCTCTGAGAGGCTAGGGGCTTCTCTCCCATTGAGGCCAAATGAGGCACCCAGCTAGAAGACCATACCCCATATACAGGCTGCATGTTTTGGGATAGCCCCCACTCCAGATGTTTGAGACCTACATGAAAACCAAGCGCACATTTACAACATATGTGCAGGGAGGCCTAGGTCCAGCCCATGGAGCTAGATCTGTGTAGACTAGGTATGCTCCACGGTTGGTGATTCAGTCTCTGAGAGCTCCAAGGGTTCAGGTTCGTTTACTCTGTTGATCTTCCTGTGCAGTTCCTATCTCCTTAGGGCCCACAATCCTTCAGCCTATTCTTCTATAAGAGTCTTCTAGCTCCATCCACTGTTTGGCTCTGGATGTCTGTATCTGTCTGAGTCAGCTGCTGGTTAGAGCCTCTCAGAGGACAGCTTGCCCCTGTCTGTTCTCAGGCTGGAGGTTTAGATCCTGGGAGCTCTGGTTGAATCTTTTGATACTCATTCTAAAAAGGACAAAAGCACCCTCACTTTGGTCTTCCTCCTTCTTCTTGAGTTTCATGAGGTTTATGCGTTGCGTCTTAGGTATTGTGTGCTTTTGGGCTAATATCTGCTTATCAGTGAGTGCATACCATGTGTGTTCCTTTGTGATTGGGTCATCTCACTCAGGATGATATTTTCTAGCTCCATCCATTTGTCTAAGAATTTCATGAGCTCATTATTTTTAATGGCTGAGTAGTACTCCATTGTGTAAATGTACCACATTTTCTGTATCCATTCTTCTGTTGAAGGACATCTGGGTTCTTTCTAGCTTCTGACTATTATAAATAAGGCTGCTATGAACATAGTGGAGCATGTGGCCCTGTTGCATGTTGAAATATCTTCTGGGTATATACCCAGGAGGGGTATAGATGGGTCCTCAGGTAACACTATGTTCAATTTTCTGAGGTATCGCCAGACTGCTTTCCATAGTGGTTGTACCAGCTTACAATCCCACCAACAATGAAGGAGTGTTCCTCTTTCTCCACATCCTCGCCAACATCCGCTGTCACCTGTGTTTTGAATCTTAGCCATTCTGACTGGTGTGAGGTGGAATCTCAGTGTTGTTTTCATTTGCATTTCCCTGACTAGGGATGCTGAACACTTCTTTAGATGCTTCTCAACCATTCGAGTTTCCTCAGTTGAGAATTCTTTGTTCAACTCTCTACCCCATTTTTTAATAGGGTTATTTGATGGTCTGGAATCTAGTTTCTTCAGTTCTTTGTATACCTTGGATATTAGCCCTCTATCAGATGTAAGGTTGGTGAAGATCTTTTCCCAATCTGTTGGTTCCCGCTTTGTCCTATTGACAGTATCCTTTGCTTTACAGAAGCTTTGCAGTTTTATGAGATCTCATTTGTCAAGTCTTGATCTTAGAGCATATGCCATTGGTGTTCTGTTCAGGAACTTTTCCCCTGTGCCCATGTGATCAAGGCTTTTCCCTATTTTCTCTTCTATTAGTTTCAGTGTAGCTGGTTTTATGTGGAGGTCCTTGATCCACTTGGAATTGAGCTTTGTACAAGGAGATAAGTATGGATCAATTTGCATTCTTCTACAAGTTGACCTCCAGTTGGACCAGCACCATTTGTTGAAAATGCTGTCTTTTTTCCACTGGATAGTTTGAGCTCCTTTGTCGAAGATCAAGTGACCATAGGTATGGGGGTTCATTATGTCCTTTACTTCTAAGCACCTGTTCAACACATAGAGTAATTTCAGTAGATGGAAGAACTTTGAAAAATAGGACATTCAAGAATCTTGAAATTGCTACCCCCAAAAGAAACTACTCATTATGAAGGGCAATACAAAATCAAGGGAAAAGGTTCAAAAAATTCATCTTCCCCAATAACTTTAAGAGACTTGAAAATGAAAAATCCTAAAATTTTCAGGAAAGAGAGAGAGGGGGGTAAGGCGGGAAAGAGGGAAAGAAAGAGCTGGAAGATGATGTTAGACATCAAGAGGACAAATAATGAAAAAATCTATAGTTAAAGGTGCAGAAAGAAAATGTGAATATTTATAAAACAACAGCACACTTCCTATCAATAGGGATAAATCTGGCTAAAGAAGTTTTCGAAGGCAGGAAAAGATTTTATGATCAATAAAATCAAAAGTCAGTTTCACTACTAACTACTCATGTAATATAGACACAGTATCTGTCTATCTAAATTTCATTTCTTATTGAAGTGTTGAACATTCTATAACCTAATACAACACACACACACACACACACACACACACACACACACACTCAAACATTCAACACTGTGATCCTACCTTGTGCAAAGAAATGTATTAAATGACCATAATAGTTCATGGTCTACAGCAGTATTAAAAATAAGAAGACAGAGAAAACTGTATATTGGGACAGAACCATAAACATAAATCATCAGGAATTAGTATAGGCTTAGACTTGTTATAATTGCCTTGTATATGTAAATTTAATATATCATAAAATTATGTGAAATGATGAAAAATCGACCCCATCTGAAAAAAGACAATAGAAAAAAATATAAAGTATCTTTTCTAAGGCCATACAGTTGTTGCCAGAGCTAAGAAATAATACAGTCTGAACCAGGTGTGGTGGTACATGATGCTTAATGCTTGTCTGTAATCACAGCACTTTGAGGTGTGAGCAGGAATTTCAGAAATTTAAAGTCATAGTAAGCCATGGCAAATGTGAGGTACACAAAAACCTTTCTCAAAAAAAAATCCAGTGATATAAATAAAATATGACAGAATGGCACTCTTAACCATAATGCTACCAACTGTGTCACAGCATAGAGTCTCAACAATAGTGTAATAATGAATGATGATTGTATTTCTTATTATTATGTCTTGCTCCTGTACTACACAGTACAGGCTTGATTGTCATTTCTAATATACCACTCCAAAATTCAGAAGATTTTTTCTCAATTCTGAAACTTAGCAGAAAATAATGACTTCACCCGAAACAAAAAAGCATAAATCATTGGAAGTTATTTATTTTTTTTTTTTCAAGACAGGGTTTCTTTGTGTAGTCCTGGCTGTCCTGGAACTCACTCTGTAGACCAGGCTGGCCTCGAACTCAGAAATCTGCCTGCCTCTGCCTCCCAAGTGCTGGGATTAAAGGCATATGCCACCACTGCCCGGCTCATTGGAAGTAAATTAACAACATAACTTTAATGTTTAAAAAAAATAAAGAGGAAAAATGAAGAAGAAAACGCTGTTAAGGATAGCTGAAAAGTAAATTTAGATCCAGAATCATGATCAGGTGAAGTCTGACTGGAGTCAGGAGTAAGAGAATGAGTGTATTCTAGAAGTAGAGTTTTAAAGTCTCATAAAGACCAACAATGCACAGTAAGGAACCAATCATCTTCTTAGAGACAAGAACCTGCATATGACTGTAAATTAATGGGGGACAGCATAATGTGCCCACAGCTTGGAACTCAGCACATGAACAAACATGCTAGGAAAGTTCACTTATAAATGTTAGTGCATAAGCAATGTATTAGCTTATATTTACATAGAGTGAGCATGAAAATCACATGTTTCTAGGTGGAAATGACATGGAAATGACCCCTGTATTTGTCAACCTTACCATGTTCCAATTCTAGCAAAAGCAACATAAAATCTTAATGTCATTTCTGAAAACTGTATATTAAAAAAATAAAATAAAATCGTCAAGTGGACCTTGTCTTCAAGTACAAATAAATATGATCATTTACTAAGCAACAGAAACAATCAGAACACAAATCAATAGGACAAGAATTATTTCAAAGTTTTAAAGAAATATTTCTAGACTGATAACTGGGAAGATAACAAACTATTCAATGAGTTTGGTGACAAATTATTATGCAATAGGAGCTTCCATTGCTTATGTTTTTTTTTTCTTCAGAAATATCAATGTGGGCAACCCATCTACTCAAAGTAACTTGGACACTGTAAGGGCCCAGGGGTAAGATTATGGAAGCCAAGTGCAACTGAGAAATAAGTAAAGATGCTTTGAAGAGCATGTGAAAGGTGCTTAATTTTACTTAAATTAAGCAACACTCCAAAGCTTCACATATTGTGAGGATTTGGAGGTAGTTAAGAACACTGGCTGTTCTTCCAGAGGGACCAAAGTTCAACCCAAGCACCTACAAGGCAGCTCACAAGTTATCTGTAATTCCAATTCTGCCATCCAATATCTTCATCTGGCCTCTGCAGGTATCAGGCCTCATGTAGAATACAAGCATACAAGCAGGCAAAGGAACCATCTATGTAAAAATATATTAAATAAAAAGGAAAAGAAAAAAATTCAACAAAAGATTCATGTGTTGTAGGTTTTGTCCTCAATGCAAGCATTGTTTAGGCTGAAAATTTGGGAAAGTGATTGCATCATGAGTATTCTGCCTTCATCTGTACTTTAATCCAATGATGGATTAAAACTTGAATGGATTATTGAGAAAGATTAGGATTGTGGAGAGTGAGGACATATGGGAGATAGTGGGTCATTATGGAGTCAGTTTGGTAGCTTCTTATCAAGCCCCCTCTCTACATTCTGGCTTCATGAATTGAGCAGGTTTACTTCACCATGACATTCTGCTTTGCAACAGGCTCAGAAAAAAATGGGGCAGGTTGACCCTTGGACTAATTTCTAAACCCATAATCAAAAAGTAATGTTTCTTCTTCCTAAGTTGGTTAGGCCAGGTATAAGGACAAGTAATTTTAAAACTTGCTCTTTTTTTTTGGCCATCTCTCTGCTCACCTTTATCAGGACCAGTGCACAGGTCTATCCAGGTTAGACAGCTTCTCCACTATTCCCCCGCCTGCTGAGTCCCCAAGGGCACTCTCAGATGCCCTGAGCTTCATGCTGTCTCCTGGGAGATGCATTGTCTGGCCACCATTCTACCTGACTTAACAAAGCCTGCAGCAGCAGGAACATCCAGGTTAGGTTTAAATTCCTAAGACCTGCAACACAAGGAACATCCAGAGACAACCAGATGGCTAAAGGCAAGAGTAGGAAGACAGTCAACAAAAGCCAGGGCAATATGGCACCTTCAGAGCACAGCAATCCCATTACAGCAAGTCCTGGATATCCTTACACAACTGAATTACAAGAAAATGACCTTAGGTCCAAACTTATAAAAAAAAAAAAAAAAGAAAGAAGTAAAGGCTTTTAAAGAGGAAATGAATAAATTACTTAAAGAAATTCAGGGAATTATAATTAAGTAGGTGAAGGAAATGAAGAAGACAGTTTAAGACATGAAAGTAGAAATAGAATCAATCAAGAAAACACGAACTGGGGGAATCCTGGAGAGGGAAAACATAGAGAAGAGAACAAGAACAATAGACACAAATTTCCTAAACAGAATATATAAGATGGAAGAGAGATTCTCAGGAGTGAAAGATGAAATAGAAGATATTGATACATCAGCCAAATAAAGTGTTACATGTAAAAATATCCTGAACCAAAATGCCCAAGAAATCTGGGATACTATGACAAGACCTATGCCAAGAATAATAGGAATAGAAGAAGAAGAAGAGTCTCAGGTTCAAGGACCAGAAATTCTTTTAATAAAATCATAGAAGAAAATTTCCCCACCTAAAGAAAGAGGTGCTTATAAATATACAAGAAGCTTACAGAACACCGAGTAGATTGAACCATAAAATAAAACCTTCCCATGACATAATAATCAAAACACAAAATCTACAGAATGAAGAAAGAATATTAGAAGTTGTAAGTGAAGAGTGATAGAGAGAGAGAGAGAGAGAGAGAGAGAGAGAGAGAGAGAGAGAGAGAGGGGAGAGAAAGAAATTAGACAACAAACTAAAAAAACCCAATTTAAAAATGAGGTACCACGCTAAATAGAAAATTCACAACAGAGCAATTTCTAATGGCTAAAAAAGCACTTAAAGCAATGTTCAGTGCCCTTAGTTATCAGAGAAATGTAAATCAAACTGAATTTGAGATTCCATGTGATCCAAGTCAGAATGGCTAAGACATAAATCTCAAATGCCAACCCATGCTTGTGAGGATGTGGATCAAGGTAACACTCCTCTGTTGCTGTTGGGAGCACAAACTTGTACACAACTTTGAAAATCAACTTGGTGGTGTCCCAGAAAATTGAGAATAATTCTATCCCAAGGCTTAGCTATTTTACTCCTGTGCATATACCCAAATGATGCCCCCACTGAACCACTAGACCACATGTAGGCTTATTTTTTAAAACCTAGTTTAATAAGAGTACTTAAACACTTTATTCTCACATTTAGCCTACCACCCATGAGAAGTAGTAAAAAAAAAAGATTAGTAGGACGAAAGAAGATATAAACTTGTTTAAAAATAATTCTGTGGGGCAATTTCAATTTTTGTTATCAGGAGAGCAGCAGTTTAGTTCACACAAATCAACAGCAGTAGCTTGCACTCACAAACACTATTCACAAATCAGCAATGAGGCTCTGCCTAGAGGCTCAACTCCTCAAAAGCACCAAAAGCCACCAAATCACAACCCAAAGTTTTGGTGTTTTTCTCTTTATGAAGTCATGAGAAATAATAATCAACAAAAAAGACAAGACAAACCAATGCCATGACATCATCTGCAAAGACTAGTATCAACAAAAATGACAAAGGAAACCAATGCCATACAGTGTCATCCACTATCTGTTGGATTATATTTATACACTTTCCAAACATCACATGTTCTCTCAAGGATCTGCTCTTGCATAACATGAGATGTTCCATTTCCAGGCAGCTTCTAAAAAAAAAAAAAAAAAAAACCATCATGGGTCCGTTCTCAGCAGAATATTCTTCCATGTGTCTGCTTTATCAAAAACACCCTCTCATAAGACAGTTTCAAAAAGAAACAGCTAACCTGTACAATAAACATGAAAATAATGACAGACGTGTAACTATCAGTCATGCCAGATAATCAAACATCCTAGGTGATTTACTTTAACCTGAAGTAACTCAAGTACTAAGCTAGTTGGTCTTGGAGTGATCCTAACCAGAATCTTAAAAATCTGAAATCTTTGAGTGAGTTTGGCACCATGGCTCTTTATAGTCTTGGTGCTTTGCCTCCACACACTACACCTCCACTGGCTGCCAGAAAGATGACAAGAGATGATCAAAGAAGTTACCAGCCGACAATGGCCCCTATTAGTCAATATGAGTACTTATCCTAAATTAAAATGTTCCAATTTACCATTTACCCTCATTTACTGTGTTTATGGCTCCTTCTGCCTTGGATTGAGAGTTTATTGGGGAGGAGGGCATAATTCAGTTGAAATCCCATTACTGGTAGACCCTGTAAATGATTCTGAGCTGATTTGCAACCTCCTTCTAATTTACACTGCTCAACAACTCTGCTGATGATACCCAAATGGTTATTTCAGCTGAGCAGTATTTAAAGATTCTAGCTTCTCTTTATTCCATGATTATCACAAAGTAGTATAAGTAGAAGGCATCAGGCTCCCTCCAGTGAGGATGGCATGTTTATCTTACCAGTCAAGACCTTTTACTAAGCTGAGTTAGGTGCTGCATGGGTACCGTGTTGTCAAGATATATCTGATCTTGCAGTAAGTCTCTAATGTACAGTGACTTGGGAGAAACAAGTCTGGAATGGAAATCTTTATTACATTTGGGATCAACTCCCACATGCCCGTCTTTTAGAAGTACTCCTTTATTAAGCAAACATCTGTAACATCACTGCTATCTGCCAGTGTTCAGTACACATGTACTGAATCCTGAGGAACTGAGGACAAGTGACTAATGAGAACCGAAGTGTACTACTGAAGAATTTCATGTTCTGTTCAGTTGTTAGCTCTTTTCATGTTGGCCAGTCTTCTCATTGACTAGGTTGTCATGTCTATTGCACCATGCTGCAAAGCAAACAGCACAGGACAGGGGCTCTAGGTAAGAAAAAAACTCAAGTTTTCTGGATTCCAGATATTCATATTCAAAGAATTATGGATTTATCTATGTTAATACAGATGAAAGTAATTTATTACAGTAGCAGTTGGCTCGGATATAGCCTCCGTCCTTGACCCCTATAAAAGTCATGGTCCCTGGACTTTAAGGTTTCCTACTTAATCATGCAGTCATGTTTTTTTTTTTTTTTTAATTTTTTTTTTATTGGAAATTTTTTTACATTTCAGATATTCTCTCCTTACCCCATTTCCCCCTCTCCCTCCCAGGAACTCACTATCCCTTCCCCCATCCTCCTGCCTCCACCTTGGTGTACCCTCACCCACCCTCCCCCGTACCTCACCTGCCTACCCTCGAATATCCCCCCCCCATGTCCAGCCTTAATGGGACCAAGGACTCTTCTCCACTTATATATAGCTCCCTTGCATATATAGCTGGAGCCATGGGTCCCTCCCTAAGCGCTCCCAGGCTTGTGGTTTAGACCCTGGGGGCTCTGGTTGGTTGGGATTGTTGCTTTCCTCATGGTGTCTCAAATCCTCTCAACTCCTTCAGCCTTCACTCTATCTTCTCCATTGAGAACCCCATGATCAGTTTAATGGTTAGCTGTGGGCTTCTGCCTCTGAGTATGTCGGACTCTTGCAGACTTCTAAGGAGACAGCTATATCAGGCTCCTGTCAGCATGTACATCCTGACATCCACATCAACATCTGCCTTTGGTGACTGCACATAGGATGGATATCCAGGTGGAATGGTCTGTCTCTCCTTCAGTTTCTATCCTGCACTGTGTCTCCATATTTGCACCCTTGAGTATTTTGTTACTCCTACTAAGAAGGACTGAAGACCCCCCACCCCTTGGTCGACATTCTTCATGAGCTTTTTGTGGTCTGTGAGTTGAATCTTGGGTATTTCAGGCTTCTGGGCTAAAATCCAATAATCAGTGAGTGAATACCATGTCTGTTCTTTTGTGATTGGGTTACTTCACTCAGGATGATATTTTCTAGTTCCATCCATTTATATATGAATTTATCAAATTCATTGTTTTTAATAGCTGAGTAATATTCCATTGTATAAATGTACCACATTTTTTGTATCCATTCCTCTGTTGAAGGGCATCTGGGTTCTTTCCAGTTTCTGGCTATTATAAATAAAGCTGCTGTGAACATAGTGGAGCATATGTCCTTGTTATGTGTTAGAGCATCTTCTGGATATATACCCAGGAGTGGTATAGCTGGGTCCTCAGGTAGTGATATGTCCAATTTTCTGAGGAACTGCCAGACTGTTTTTCCATAGTGGTTGCACCATCCTGCAATCCCACCAACAATGGAGGAGTGTTTCCTCTTTCTCCACATCCTCGCCAGCATCTGCTATCACCTGAGTTTTTTATTTTAGCCATTCTGACTGGTGTGAGGTGGAATCTCAGGGTTGTTTTGATTTGCATTTCCCTGATGACCAAGGATGCTGAACATTTCTTTAGGTGCTTCTCGGCCATTCGCATTTCCTCAGTTGAGAATTCTTTGTTTTAGCTCCTTACTCCATTTTTTAATAGGGTTATTTGGTTGTCTAGAGTCTAATTTCTTGAGTTCTTTGTATATATTGGATATTAGTCCTCTATCGGATATGGGATTGGTGAAGATCTTTTCCCAATCTGTTGGTTGCCGTTTTGTCCTATTAACAGTGTCCTTTGCCTTACAGAAACTTTGCAATTTTATGAAGTCCCATTTGTCAATTCTTAATCTTAGAGCATAGACCATTGTTGTTCTGTTTAGGAACTTTTCCCCTGTGCCTAGGTATTCGAGGGTCTTCCCACTTTCTCTTCTATTAGTTTCAGTGTGTCTGGTTTTATGTGAAGGTCCTTTATCCACTTGGACTTGAGCTTTGTACAAGGAGATAGGAAAGGATTGATTTGTATTCTTCTGCATGTTGTCCTCCAGTTGAACCAGCACCATTTGTTGAAAATGCTGTCCTTGTTCCACTGGATGGTTTTAGCTCCTTTGTCAAAGATTAAATGACCATAGTTGTGTGGGTTCATTTCTGGGTCTTCAACTCTATTCCACTGATCTTCCTGCCTGTCTCTGTACCAATACCAGGCCGTTTTTATCACTATTGCTCTGTAGTACAGCTTGATGTCAGGGATGGCGATTCCTCCAGAAGTTCTTTTATTGTTGAGGATGGTTTTCGCTATCCTGGGTTTTTTGTTGTTCCAGATAAATTTCAGAAATTCCCTTTCTAGTTCTGTAAAGAATTGAGTTGGTATTTTAATGGGGATTGCATTGAATCTGTAGATTGCTTTTGGCAAGATGGCCATTTTTACTATATTAATCCTGCCAATCCATGAGCATGGGAGATCTTTCCATTTCCTGAGATCTTCTTCAATTTCTTTCTTCAGAGACTTGAAGTTCTTGTCATAGAGATCTTTCACTTGCTTGGTTAGATTCACCCCGAGGTATTTTATATTATTTGTGACTATTGTGAAGGGTGTCATTCCCTAATTTCTTTTTCAGCCTGTTTATCTTTCATGTAGAGGAAGGCTACTGATTTTTTCGAGTTGATTTTATAACCTGCCACCTTGCTGAAGTTGTTTATCAGGTTTAGGAGTTCTCTGGTGGAGTTTTTGGGGTCACTTAAGTATACTATCATATCATCTGCAAATAGTGATATTTTGACTTCTTCCTTTCCTATTTGTATTCCTTTGACTTCTTTTTGTTTTCTAATTGCTCTGGCTAGGACTTCCAGTACTATATTGAATAGGTAGGGAGAGAGTGAGCAGCCTTGTCTAGTCCCTGATCTTAGTGGGAATGCTTCAAGTTTCTCTCCATTTAGTTTGATGTTGGCTATTGGTTTGCTGTATATTGCTTTTAGTATGTTTAGGTATGGGCCTTGAATTCCTGATCTTTCCAAGACTTTTACCATGAAGGGTGTTGTATTTTGTCAAATGCTTTCTCAGCATCTAGTGAGATGATCATATGGTTTTTTTCTTTGAGTTTTGTTTATATAGTGGAGTACATTGATGGATTTATGAATATTGAACCATCCTGCATTCCTGGGATAAAGCCACTTGATCATGATGAATGATTGTTTTGATGTGTTCTTGGATTCGGTTTGCTAGAATTTTATTGAGTATTTTTGCATCAATATTCATAAGAGAGATTGGTCTGAAGTTCTCTTTCTTTGTTGGGTCTTTGTGAGGTTTAGGTATGAGTGTGATTGTAGCTTCATAGAACGAATTGGGTAGTGTGCCTTCTGTTTCTATTTTGTGGAATAGTTTGAAGAGAATTGGTATTAGGTCTTCCTTGAAGGTCTGATAGAATTCTGCACTAAAACCATCTGGTCCTGGGCTTTTTTTGGTGGGGAGACTTTTAATGACTGCTGCTATTTCTTTAGGGGTTATGGGACTGTTTAGATGGTTTATTTGCTCCTCATTTAACTTTGGTACCTGGTATCTGTCTAGAAAATTGTCCATTTCATCCAGATTTTCCAGTTTTGTTGAGTATAGGCCTTTGTAGTAGGATCTGATGATTTTTGAATTTCCTCAGTTTCTGTTGTTATGTCTCCCTTTTCAGATCTGATTTTATTAATTTGGATACTGTCTCTGTGACCTCTGGTTAATCTGGCTAAGGGTTTATTGATCTTGTTGATTTTCTCAAAGAACCAACTCCTGGTTTTGTTGATATTTTATATAGTTCTTTCTGTGTCTACTTGGTTGATTTCAGCCCTGAGTTTGATTATTTCCTGACGCCTTCTCCTCTTGGGTGTATTTGCTTCTTTTTGTTCTAGAGCTTTCAGGTGTGCTGTCAAGTTGTTAATGTGTGCTCTCTCCAATTTCTTTTTGTAGGCATTTAGAGCTATGAGTTTTCCTCTTAGCACTGCTTTCATGGAGTCCCACAAGTTCTGATATGATGTTTCCTCATTTTCATTAAATTCTAGAAAGTCTTTAATTTCTTTCTTTATTTCTTCCTTGACAAAGTCATCATTGAGTAGAGCATTGTTCAGTTTCCACATGGGTGTGGGTTTTCCCTTGGTTCTGTCATTATTAAAGACCAGCCTTAGTCTGTGGTGATCTGATAGGATGCAGGGGATTATTTCAATCTTTTTGTATCTGTTGAGGACTGTTTTGAGACCAATTATATGGTCTATTTTGGAGAAGGTACCATGAGGTGCTGAGAAAAAGGTGTATTCTTTAACTTTAGGATGAAATGTTCTATAGATATCTGTTAAATCCATTTGGTCCATAACTTCTGTTAATTTCAGTGTGTCTTTGTTTAGTTTCTGTTTCCACGATCTGTCCATTGGAGAGAGCGGGGTGTTAAAATCCCCCACTATCATTGTGTGAGGTGCAATGTGTGCTTTGAGCTTTAGTAAAGTTTCTTTTATGTATGTAGGTGCCCTTGCATTTGGAGCATAAATGTTCAGAATTGAGAGTTCATCTTGGTAGATTTTTCCTTTGATGAATATGAAGTGTCCTTCCTTATCTTTTTTGATTACTTTTGGTTGAAAGTTGATTTTATTTGATATTAGAATGGCTACTCCAGCTTGTTTCTTGGGACCATTTGCTTGGAAATTTGTTTTCCAGCCTTTTACTCTGAGGTAATGTCTGTCTTTGTCACTGAGGTACGTTTCTTGTATGCAACAAAATTCTGGGTCCTGTTTATGTATCCAGTCTGATAGTCTACGTCTTTTTATTGGAGAATTGAGTCCATTGATATTAAGGGATATTAAGGAAAAATGATTGTTGCTTCCTGTTATTTTTGTTATTAGAGGTGGAATTATGTTTGTGTAGCTACCTTTTTTTTTGGGGGGGGGGGATTGTTGGAAGCTTACTTCCATGCTTCTTCTAGGTTGTAGTTTCCTTCCTTGTGTTGGCGTTTTCTGTCCATTATCCTTTGAAGTGCTGGGTTTGTAGGAAGATATTGTGCAAATTTGGTTTTGTCATGGAATATCTTTGTTTCTCCATCTATAGTGATTAAGAGTTTTGCTGGGTATAGCAGTCTGGGCTGGCAGTTGTGTTCCCTTAGGGTCTGTATGATATCAGACCAGGATCTTCTGGCTTTTATAGTCTCTGGTGAAAAGTCTGGTGTAATTCTTATAGGTCTGCCTTTATATGTTACTTGACCTTTTTCCCTTACTGCTTTTAGTATTTTTTCTTTGTTTTGTGCATTTGGTGTTTTGATTATTATGTGACGGGAGGTATTTCTTTTCTGGTCTAGTCTGTTTGGTGTTCTGTAGACTTCTTGTATGTTTATGGGTGTCTCGTACTTTAGGTTGGGGAAATTTTCCTCTATAATTTTGTTGAAGATATTTACTGGCCCTTTAGATTGGGAATCTTCACTCTCATCTATACCTATTATCCTTAGGTTTGGTCTTCTCATTGTATCTTGGATTTCCTGAATGTTCTGTTAGGATCTTTTTGCATTTTGCATTTTCTTTGACTGTTGTGTCAAGGTTTTCCATGGTATCTTCCGTGCATGAGATTCTCTCTTCTATCTCTTGTATTCTGTTGGTGATGCTTGCATCTATGACTCCTGATCTCTTTCCTACGTTTTCAATCTCCAGAGTATTCTCCCTTTGAGATTTCTTTATTGTTTCTATTTCCAGTTTTAGATCCTGGATGGTTTTGTTCAATTCCTTCACCTGTTTTGTTGTGTTTTCTTGAAATTCTTTAAAGGATTTTTGTGTTTCCTCTTTAAGGGCTTCTACCTGTTTACCTGTGTTCTCTTTCAATTCTTTAAAGGATTTTTGTGTTTCCTCTTTGAGAGCTTCTACTTGTTTACCTGTGTTCTCCTGTATTAGTTTAAGGGAGTTACTTATGTCCTTCTTAAAATCCTCCATCATCATCATGAGAAGTGATTTTAATTCTGAGTCCTGTTTTTCCTGTGTGATGGAGTATCCAGGGCTTGCTATGGTGGGAGAACTGGGTTCTGATGATGTCAGGTAAGTTTGGTTTCTGTTGCTTGTGTTCTTGTGCTTGCCTTTCGCCATCTGGTTGACTCTAGTGTTACCTGTGCTCACTGTGTCTGACTGGAGTCTGTCTTTCCAGTTATCTTGCTTGTGTCAGATCTCCTCGGATTCCAGATGTCTCTGTGTTCCTGTGAGCCTAAGCTCCTTCTGCTCTGGATGCAATAGGTCTTCTAGGATGTCTAAGGATCGGATGTTTCCACAGGCGCAGACCAGCCAAGTGTCCTCTGCACTGGATGCAGTATGTCCTCTAGGTTGTCTCAGGATCAGGTGTTTCCCCAGAGCAGACCAGCTAAGGGACCTCTGCTCTGGGTACAGTGGGTCCCTCTAGGATGTCTCAGGGTCCTGTGTTTCCACAGGAGCAGACCAGCAAAGGGTCCGCCCCAGGACAGAGGACCAGGGTCCGGGCGCAAGGGAAGTTATAGTCTGGAGGGGCGGGCTTTGGGTTCCTGCTAGTTCCTTAGGCCCCACCTGGCTCCCAGTTGTAATTCTGGGGTTTGGGGTAGTGGGCAAGCTGACTTACCCTCTGCTCTGTGTCTAGTGGGTCCCTCTAGGATGTCTCAGGATCCGGTGTTTCCACAGGAGCAGACCAGCAACGGGCCTGCCCCAGGCCAAAGGCCGTGCAGTCATGTTTACTAATAAATTCTATATCCTGTCCAAAAAAGAGGAACCTCCCATTTTATATTGAGCTTTATCTGAAGGAATAAATAAGTAATTACATTTTATAGAGCCAGAAAATTCATTGTGCAAAATACTGTCTCATGAATTCATGATTATCAAATGTATTCTCTGAGCAGTCATCCTCTCTAGTTTCAAAAAGTGAACAATAAAGTCTAAATAATTATAACTAGTGTTATGTTCTCCTTAAAGTCATGCAGCCTATCTAGTCATATCACACTTCCACTTCCTGGGATCCCTTATGGTTCTTTGTTGGAGGCCAATTCCCCGAGTACTGAGACTATCAGATAACTCATCTCTATCCCTTATAAGGCAGCAGATCTGTCCTGTCTCCTCTACCTGAAAGAATTAATAATTAATACATAAAGGGGTTTTAGTTCACCTTAAAAGCTAAGTTTTCATCTGACTAGTTCTGGGATGCTTTGTGGTGTGCTGATGCCCTGGTATTCAGGAAGGAATTCTTGCAATTAAATATTTCTTTGGTGTTCTAGCCTCCAACAACGGATCTTTCACCATCTTTCCAGCATCTAACATAAAAGCTCCTATAATTACACTTATTATTATCATTTTGGGAATCGAGCACATAGAATTTCTATTGAACTGTACAGGAGAAAATAAACAAACTATTTGAAGAAGAAAATTGAATTTTATTTCTTAGGCTTAGGAATCTGTATCATTCAAGAAAGATTGTGGATAAATAGAAGATGCTTTGTGTTGTTTTGATTTGTCGTTTTTCATTCTGAAGAAGACAAACAAATGGCTAAGAGGAACGCAATAGGTGTTCCACATCAGCAATTATGAGGCCAATGCAGATAAAAATACAATGAGACATTATCTCATATCTGTTAAGAAAGCTGTTAAAAAAAACAACAGTAGATACCTTTTTGACAATAGGGAGCAAAGGAAACCTGTGCTCACTGTTGAAAGGAACGTAGGAGCAATTACTGAGAAGAGCAGAATTGAGATGCTTAAGAAAAATAAATAAGTATAACATATGATCCAATGATTCCACTGTTTGGAGCTATCCTTCAGTATCCATCATACTACTCAGACACCTTCTGGATGCTTCAAAAGCATGTCTAAATTAATTATAATACAGATACAATGCAAATTGTTGTTACAGTATATGGTTTAATGGGAAAAGGAAAGACGTCTATTCATGTTTAGCACATACATAACTGTCCTAGGCGTCACTACATAGCCAGTAAATGATGCAAGGTAAGCATGTGCTGGAGAGATATGTGCGATGACCGGAAGCTGCAGCAGGGTGCTCTACTCTGATTCTATTATCTTGCCTCAGGGTGTCATTCTGTTACAACCCAGCAAACTCAAATTTGTTTTCTGAGATTTTCTGCAATTTAGAAAAGATTTCCATTTGAAGTTGGTAGAATTCCCCTAACACAGAACTTGAAATTGTGGAAGACTGACTACATATGCAAAGACACTGAGATCAGGATCCCAGAGAGACAACTGTATTTCATGTTCACAGAAGCATCACACATGATGAGCCACATCTTGGAAAAGCCTGACCCTTTACCCACTTGCAGTGCACAGACATTTTCTTTTATATGAAATACTTCCATCCTTCAAGAGAAAGAAGAACAAGTAACAATGGACATTAATACATGTGAGACACTAGGTATAAATTTCCTTTCTTATTTCTTCCATATTTGCAAACCATACTTATTCAGATTAAGTAAACTGATAAATTAATTCATTTGGTTTAACTGGTAGAGTTTGTACGTGTGTTCATACTATACTGTTCTATTGCATACATGTTCTATTTTGGGTTATACATGTAAATGATTTCCCCCATGATGCTGTCTGTAACTGTGGGAAAGTTTACAAATTAAAGATTCTCAGATTCTATTACTCTATAGAGACACGCACGTGTACACATGCATGCATACACACAAAGACATGTATGTGTGTATACACATAAGAGTATCTATGTATATAACATTATTACATTATTTTACTCTCCTTGTATCACTGTTCATGCATTGCATTTCTGGAATGCTTGCTTAGTCATTTTATCTAAAACATATAATATATCTGTTATCAACTTTTTGAGTGACTGGAATATCCACAGTGACATATCACTTCATGCTTGACACTGCTTCTTTCTCTTTTCTTGTTATTTCTTGATCAATTTTAGTAATGGTTTGTATTTCAGCGTGCTTTTCATTCAGCATAAATATTGATTTTGTTCATTCTCTTTACTGTAGGTTGTTTTCTACATCATTAATTTCTTTTCTTATGTTTTCTTTTCTTCCTTTCTATATTACTTGAGTTTAGTCTGTTGTTCTATCATGTCTAGTGATCAATACATAAAGCAAGGTCTTTAAGACTTTATCTTTCTAATGTATATCTAAGTTTAAAGTTTTCTTCTTTTTATCTTAGTGAAATTGACATAAGTAAAAGCCACATGCATAATTTGATGCACTGAAAAATGCTTTCCCATATAGCCCTTATCATAATCTACTCAGAAAACATTTTTTTACAACACATGAAGTTTCTTTAGAGTCTTTTTGTTATTGTGTTAATCTCTAAGAACTACTACCATTTTGGCTTCTAGCCAATACATTTTTCTTGCCCACCCTTTAAGCAAATAGATGAATATAACACGTGATACTGGTGGATGACTTTTTTCTTTCAAAATTTGCATTTAGTAGTATTTTAAAATGTGTTTTAATAATGAAATAAAGTTTTGAGTCATCCATGCAATAAATTGACTGTTTCAAAAACCTGCACTTATACTGAGTACTTTTTTATTTCTCTCTTTTTTAAAAAAAAATGTAGATTCTTTTCTCCTAAAATGTAATCTGAATACAGTTTTCCCTCCCTGTGCTCCTCACAGTTCTTTCCACCTACTCTCTCATCTGGATCTGTTCTCTTTCTGTCTCACATTAGAAAATAATGGGGTTCTAAGAGATAAAAACAAAACTTAGCAAAATGAAATTAAACAAAGTCGGATGAAACAAGGCAACAGGATAACAGAATAGTTCCAAGAAAAAGAACAAGAATCAGAGACCCACTCATTCACATATTCAGAATTCTCATCAAAGCACTAAACTGAAAGCTATTTTGTGTATTATTTATAAACTATGCTATATATAATATACTCTATACATGTGTATTATATATACTGTAAGTATATTTACATACATATAGTGTGTGTGTTTGTTTGTATGTGTGTGTATGTATGTACACATACACATATGTATGTGCTGGGGACCCATGCATATCTACGTAGGGCCTCTGCTTGCTACTTCAGTCCCAGTGAGTCCATCTGAGCTTTGCTCAGTCAACTAAGGGGACCTTGCCATGGTGTACTGCACTCCTACCTATATTCCTTCTGTCTCCTATTTTATGGAATTCTCTGAGCTTTGAAAGAAGAGATTTGATGGAGGCATCTTGTTTAAAGATGTGTGCTCCAAAGTCTCCTTCTCTGCATAAAGTCTGTTTGTGTGTCTCCATGTGGGTTCCCATTTGCTGCAGGAGGAAGCCTCTCTGATGATGGCTGAACAAGGCATGGATCTATGAGTATAGCCTACTAACATTAAGAATCAATTTATTGTTCTTTCCACTGCCCAAGATTTTCACACAACTCCACAACTGACCTTTAGTTCTAGCTGTCTCTCTCATTTCTTCCATCAATCTATTCTTCCCATCCACTTCAAACTGACCTTCTCATTCTCTAGCAACTCCTTTGGCTCCATTCAACCTATAAACCTACTCTATTTCACACACAGGGTAATTTGTGTATGCCAAGCAATCCCTTCCTTTATACTTACCCTCTCTGGGTTTATTCATTGTAGCTTAATGATCATTTATTTAATGGATAATATCCACACCTAACTGAATACATACTATATTTTTCTCTCTAAGTTTGAGTTGCCTCACTCCAGATGTTTTTGTTGTTGCCGCTGTTTTGTTTTTTGTTTGTGTTTTTTAATTTCACCTGATTGCTGCCAATTTCATGATGCCACTTTTTTTTTTTAAGAGTTGGGGAGGACTCCATTGTCTAAATTTACCCCATTTTCTTTATTTATTCTTCTATTGAGGGAAATTTATGTGATCTAGGTGGTTTCCAACTTCTGGCAATTATGAACAGATCAGAAATGAATATGGTTGAGCAAATGTCTATGTGGTTGGAGGTATCATCCATTGGGTGAATGGCGAAGAGTTCTATATCTGGACCATGAGGAAGATTAATTCCCAACTTTATGAGAAACTGCCATACTGTTTTCAATAGTGGTTGTACAAATTTTCACTCCCATGAAAAATGAAGAATGTTTCCTTTGATTCACAAGTTCGTCACCATGAGGTCACTTTTATTATTGATCTCAACCATTCTGGCAGGTGTAAGATGGAATCTCACAGTAGTTTTGATTTGTATTTATTTGATATGTACCCATGTATCTTCTCTTCCTTGATCTACTGACCTCTGATATCTAAGTATCATTTCTTAGAGTGTTTCACAGTCATTGGGGTTTATATTGAGAATTATCTGTTTAGATCTATACCTCATTTATAACTGGATTATTTGGTTTTGTATTTTGCAGACTCTATAGGTTGTGACTTTGTTCTAATTATTGTGTCCTTTGCTGTGCAGAAGCTTTTAAGTTTCAATAGATCCCATTGAATCATTGTTCATCTTAGTGCCTGTTTTTTAGCATTAATAGTGTTCTGTTGAGAAAATCTGTACTAATGAGTTCAAGGGTGTCCTGGATTAGGTTTTCTTCTATCAGATTCAGTGAATCTTGTTTTATGCTGAGGTGTTTAACCCATTTGGAGTTGAGTTTTGTAAACTTGATAGGTAAGGATTTATTTGCATGCTTCTATATGCAGCTATGCAGTTAGATAAGCACCAATTGCTAAAGATTCTTTTTTTTTCCTTATGTATTTATGGCTTCCAATTCAAAAATACAGATGTCCGCAAGAGTGTGCACTTGTTTCTATGTGTTCAATATAATTCCATTGATCAACATGTGCCATACTCTTTTTATTACTATAGCTGTGCAATATAATGAGTTCAGGAATAGTAATACCTTTGCATTCTTTTATTATTAATGATTGTTTTGTCTATCCTGTTTTTTTTTGTGTGTGTGTTTCCATATGGAGTTGAAAATTATCAGCAAATCAAAAAAATTTAAAAAGCATTCAAACAGAATAAAATGCAAAGAAACAAACAAGCAAAATACCAAGGGTCAGATATACAAGAATTCTATAGAGCCTTCAAACAAGCAATACTTTTTGAGTTATGTTTAAAAAAATTCAGAACCACAATAAGCTCCTTCACAAAGCAAATAAAATTGAAATAGTGAAATCAAGTGTAAACCCAACAAAAATATATAAATTATAGTCCATTATCCCTCATGAGTATACATACAAAAATTCTCAATGAAGTAGTTGCAAACTGAATACAAGAGATATAAAAAAATAATATTCCATGAAAAAAAAATTTAAAATAAAAATTAAAAAAAATTCTTTCAGAAGTTGTGTTTGTGTTTAAACATTCCAATTTTCAAACAAAACAATTATTATTGGCTTTTGAATAAAAAATTTTTAAAAATTAAAAAGGATTTACATTTCAAAAACTGCAGTGTGAAAAGTAAATCACAAAACCACATGTATTTATAAAGCAGCTCACAGAATACGATGTATATCTGCAAAAGTATTATTGTCTATTGTATTTACTTTTTGAAATTTTGATAACTACACACAAATTAACTTTGGAGTCCCCATTTGATGTTGATTAATGTTAAAAATTCCCCTTAAGTGGAGGACTTGATTTTGAAACTTTTTTGTTTTACAAGTTGAATGGAGCATCTACAAATATATATATTTCTCTCTTTGTTCATTTGTTTATGTGTATCAAAAAGTTATGTCTGAAATATACATCACAAAAGCAAATTTAAAAATGATAAGTGATAGAATTAGCATTGTTTTTATTTAGTAATCATTCACAAATTATCTTTCATGATCTCAAAGAGTAGAGTAAGTTACTCAAAATTTTGCAAGCATCAATATCTATTGTATTACTAAGATTAAAAGTGAACAATAAGACTTCCACAGTTCCATTTATATACATCTAGAAATATTTGTCAAATATAAATAGAACATTAATCTTAAATAACTATTTTCCATAAAATATTTTAAACAATTACCATATATGTATGTATATGTATATATTTTCAAGATGAGCAACCACAATAAAGGATAAACTCTGAAAAAAAAAAAAAGAAAATTATCCTTTTAATATCTTCAAAGAATTGTGTTAGAATTCTGAGGGGGATTGCATTTATCTGTAGATTGCTTTACACAAAATAGCCACTTGTTCTATGTTGATATTACTGATACGTAAGCATGAGAGATGTTTCTTCAGATATCTTCTTTCTTTAAACTTGCCACACTATTATTACACAAGTCTTTCACTTTCTTGTTAGAGTTACCTCAAGATATTTTATATTGTTTGAAGTTATTATGAAAGTTATTGTATCCCTAATTTCATTTTCATGCTGATTGTCATTTGTATAGAGAGGGCTACTGATTTAATGAGTTAATTTTGTATACAGCTACCCTGCTGAAAATGTTTATCTACTGTAGGGTTTTATTTGGTAGAATTTTTAGGGTAGCATATGTATACTATCATATCATCTGCAAATAAAGATACTTTGTTTTCTTCCTCTCTAATTTGTATCTCCTTTATCTACTTCAGTTCCCTTATTGCTAGAGCTAAGACTTCAAATACTATACTAGATATATATACAGAGAATAGATAATCATGTCTTATTCCTGGATTTTAGTGTAATTGCTTTGTTTCTCTCCATTTAATTTGATGACTATAGGCTTGCTGTAGACAGACTTTCTAAGGTTGACACATGTCCCTCTTCTCTCCAGGACTTCTATAACAAATAGGTGTAGAATTCTGTCAAAGTTTTTTTCTGCATCTATTGAGATGATCAAATTTTGGGTTTTTGTTTTGTCTTGTTTTGTTTCTTTTGGTTTGTTTATATATTGTCTTACACTTACTGATCTTTGTATATTAAACCATCACTATAACTTTATCATGGAAGATAATCTTTTTGGTGCATTCTTGGATTATGTTGCAAGTTTATGGAGTATTTTTGCATTAATATTTGTATGAAAGTATTTCTTTCTTGAGTCTTTATGTGATTTAGGAAGTAGGGTTATTCTGGTCTCATTGAAAAAATTGGAGTATGTTTTTTCTTTTTTATTTTGAGGAATAATTTGAATATTGATGTTAACAACTCTTTGAAATTCTCATAGAATTCTGTGTTAAAATAATTTGGCCCTTGTCTCTTTTGGTTGGGAAAAAATATAATAATGACTTTTAAAGCACCAGGTAATATAGGTCCATATAAATCACTTATCTCATCTTGATGTAACTTTGCTACAAGGTATATATCAAGAAAATTATTATCCATTTCTTTTGGTTTCCCAATTTGATAGTGTACAGGTTTTTAAAGTATGTCCTCATTTTTCTCTGGATTTCTTCAGTATCTATTGTAATATCTATGTTCTCATTTCTGATTTTGTTAATTTGGATATTCTTTCTCCATCTTTTAGTTAGTTTCGATAAGGGTTTATTTATCTTGTTGACTTTTTTTCTAAGAAACAACTCTTTCTTTGTATTGTTCTATTTGTTTCTATTTTTACTAATTTCAGCCATCACTTTGATTATTTCTTGCTGTATATTCCTTGTGGGACAATTATTCTTTTTTTCTAGTGCTTTCAGTTGTGATGTTTAGTTGCTAGTATAAGATTTCTCCATTTTTTTTTTAAATGGGGGCGTTTAGTACTATGAATTTGCTTCTTAGAACTGCTTTCATTGTGTCCCCATCACTGGGTATGATGTGTATTCATTTTCATTTAGTTCTAGAAAGTCTTTGATTTCTTTCTTTAAGTCTGTCTTGACACTTTTCATTTGTAAAGAATTATTCAGTTTTCATGAGCTGGTAAGCTTTTTGTTGTTTCTGTTGTTGGAATCCAGCTTGAATCTATGCTGGTCTGATAGTACACATGGAGTTGTTTTAATTTTCTTGTATTTGTTGAGACTTACTTTTGTGTCTGAGTATCTGGTCAATTTTGGAGAAAGTTCCCTGAGGTACAAAGAAGAATATATATTCTTTTGTTTTGAGATAAAAATGTTCTGAAATATCTATTAGCTCCGTTTGCTTTATAACAACAGTTAGCTCCATCATTTTTCTATTTTTCTGTTTTTTTCTCTTTTGTCTAAATGATTTGTCTATTGGTCTATTGGTGAGAGCAAGTCTCCCACTATCAGTGTGTGAGGGTCAATATATGATTCAAGATATACTAGTGTTTCTTTTACAGACATGGGTGCCTTTGTGTTAGGTGCATATTTTATGAATGGACACATTTGTTTCCTTTTTTCTTTGATCGGTATGGAGTGTCTTTTCCTATCTCATCTGATAAGATTTAATTTGAAGTCTATATTTTAGATATTAAAATGACTACATCAGCCTGTTTCTTAGGTGCATTTTCTTAGAATATTTTTTCCAACCCTTTACCCCGAAGTAGTGTCTTTCTTGATGTTGAGGTATGTTTCTTGAATGCAGCAAAAGAATGATTCTGTTTTCTCATCCATTCTGTTTGTCTGTGTTTTTTTATTGGAGAAATGAGTCCATTGATATTGAGAGATATCAGTGATCAGTGATTGTTGAATCCTTTTATATTATTGTCAGTGTTGGTAGTGCTGATGGCGATCATGGTTTGAGTGTGTGTTTGTGTATGTGTGTGTTTGTGTGTTTCCCTTCCTTTTATTTTGGTAGTCTGAGATTATTTATTCCTGTGTTTAAATGATCATAATTAGCCCCCTTAGGTGGAGTTTTTCTTTTAGCACCCTCTATAGGGCAGGATTTGTAATAAATAATTGCTTTATTAGGATTTATATGGAATATTTTATTATCTCTATCTACGTGCTTAAAAGGTTTTTTTTTTTTTTTGAGTCTAGTAGTCTGGCTGGCATCTATGGTCTATTGTGTCTGCAGCACATCTGCTCAGGATCTTCTGTCCTTTAGAGTCTCCACTGAGAAGTCAGATATAATTCTAACAGGTCTTTCTTTATGTTACTTAGTCATTTTTTTCATTGCAGCTTCTAATACTTTTTCTTTGTTCTGCATTTTTAGTATTTTGAATATTATGTGCTGAGGGAACTTTCTTTATTAGTCAAATCTATTTAGTATCTTATAAGCTTTTTGTTCCTACATAGGCATTTCCTTTTTTAGGTTACAAAAATGGTTTTTGATGATTTTGTTGAACATATTTTTATGCCTTGATTCTGGATTTCTTTTCCTTCATGTATTCCTATTATTTTTGCATTTGTTTTCTCATAGTGTTTCAGATTTTCTGGATGTTTTCTCTCAGGAAATTTCTAGACTTAACATTTTTGTTGACCAATATATCAATTTTCTATCATACATTCAATGCTTGAGATCCTTCCTTTCTTCTCTTGTATGATGTTGATGAAGCAAGCCTCCGTATCTTCTGCTTGTTTACCTAAATTTTCCATTTCCAGAATTCCCTCAGTCTGTGTTTTCTTTATTAAGTCTCCTTCCATGTTCAGGTCTTGGACTATTTAATCATTTCCTTACTCTGTTTGTGTGTTCCTGAATTTCTTTAAGAGATTTTTTTTTTCATTTCCTTTTTAAGAGCCTCTATCATCAACACAAACTCTTTAAGAAACTACTAAAAGACAACAGGGCAGACTGTATGGATTTGATTAGTCTCTGATCATATGTGTAAGGTGTTGCTTTATTATATCAACTGAAGTAAGAAGGTCCACCCAGAATGTAAGTGGTACCTAATCGCAGAGCTTAGTTATAAGGAATACATAAAGAAAAAGCTTTGGCTTTTTTTCCTACCTGCCTCTGCCTCTCATTGTCACATTCACTCAGTTGCACGTGTTGGCACTGTTACAGCTGCTGTTTCCTCTAATGTTTGCTGACACCAGAACCCTGGTTCTTCTGCCATCCAACTTCCAGTGAAGACTAGCGGATTGCCAGAAATCCCCCAGGCCCATAACATGAGATTGGGGATACTAAGGCATTCAGTTTCATAGAATGAGATAGCTACGATTTCTCGGCTTCTCAAGTATCAAGACAGCCATTACTGAATTACCTAGGCTGTAACTCATAAGCAAACCTACTTGATCACCTTGTATAGATTCTGTTTTTGTAGAAAACTATGAATAATATACTCATGTAATGATATTAGTGTTTAAAAAACTATATATTTTGGATAACAATACTTTTACAAATGCTTCACCTGTATTTATTGATGATGTTATTCTATTTTTCTTTATTATATTTGTACAGGGATTAAAATCAACTTTTCTTTTTTCACCTAAACTAGAATATTGTGACTGTGTGTACATGGATACTTCTAAACTAGGAACTAATTACTGACCAACATATTCAGTATGTGAATGATGATTAGCTGTTTATTAATGATGTGCATGTAGCATAAACAACCATATTAGAGACATGAAAATCCTCTGGAAATTTTAATAATTTCTCTTGAAGCCACATATTATTCTGTGGATTTAGTGGTTTAGTGTAGATATGAAATAACCTCATGAGCACGTGAGAAAGGTACAATGAAGCTGGGCCTTGAAATTAATTCTTGCCTGCAAATGTTTTCTTGCCATTCCTGCTCTCACATCTTTGCTTTCTGTAGAAACTATAGACATACATTTGATTCCCATAGTTCTATTATCTGTTGCTCTTGTAGTCTATACACTGAAAAATTGGACTAGCTGCTGAAACTGGAAAACCAAGTGGTCTAGAATTAAAGCTAGTAGGTAGGTTGTGGTTTTCTTTTAGATTAATTTGTCTCTTCCATTAAATTTTTGATCTTAGACCACAATTATCTGAAATAGTTGTTTAGTAATAAGATCTCTAAGATTAGTAATGGCATTTACTGAAGTGGGAAAGTTACCACTTTCACGAACAATTATTGAATTATGTACTTTTCTTTTTCTTCTTAGTGATTTTTCTTCCATTATTTGAATCTTATTTCTTCAACCATTGCATAACTTTTTAAAGCCTGTAAGTACACTTGCTCTTGAACTTATTTTTAAATAATTTGACTACTCTGATTTCATTTTGAATTCCTTTATGGTATACTGTTTTTTTTTTTTATTTGCTGTCAACTTCTGAGTTTGTCAGTAAGATTACTTTCATTTAGTGAACATTGTTATTTTCAATTTTAGATGACTAATATGTAGTTATATATTATTAGTCTAGATTTACCATTTTGCTTTTTATTTGTTTGCTTTTTAAATTATTCCTCTGGTACTTAACTGAAGCCTTTTAGCACCTAATATTCTGAATTGGCATCATTTTGCTGAATTCAGGGAACCAAGTTCATCAATACACACTCCACAGATTAAATTTTGAACTTGGTCTTGATTTTTAGGAAGATCTTTTATGGCTAACAAAGACATAGTTCTTTTTTTGTTGTTTGTTTGTTCATTTGTTTTTTGTTTTGATTTGTTTTGGTTTTCTCCTAATTAATCTACCAGATTTTGAAGCAAGCATTTGAGTCTTTAACTTTTTTCTTACTACTTGGTTTTCAGTAAAGAAGAAGTGGCAAATAAGTCTCACCCCTCCTGGCATCTATTTCCTTAGGCTTTATGGACACTTGATTTCCAGTGACCACTAGTAGCCAAGGTATTTGTTTGCTTGCTATAATGATGCATAGGTTAACATACTACTAGTATTAGAGTCGCAAATTCTTCCACATGTAGTCAAGTGAAAGAACCAATTACAGATTCCTGTCCTTAACAGTGTTTACAATCTGCCTCTAACCAGAATCAACCAGAAATCACAGTTAGCGTTTTCATATCTGACTTTATATGATTTCTAGAGAAGGTAGGAAAAGCAGAGTTTAGAAAACAGAGTTGGAGGTCAGAAAAGTAAGTCATGAATTAGTTCCCTGAAGGACTGATGCTGTATGTCTGAGTTTGGAAGAACCAAAGAAGCCAAGCATGCCCGCCTTGTCATCATGAAATCAAGAAGCATGTAATGTCCGAGTGTTGAAAGAAGCTCTGAAATTCTATACGCCTGCAACTAAGCATCTGGTAGATCAGGAGAGTCTGTTAGTGGTCCTTTATGCCTGCTTGACTAAGAGGCTACGGAGTAACTGAAACCCTGTTACCACTGAAGCTACACTGTAAATGCAGTACAGCTCCTGCCAACTCTATATTTTTCTTCTTGGCCTCAAACTCAGGTATCATGACACAAAATAGTTCACATTTAATGAAAACAAACTTAAATCTCTGAATCTCCTGCTCAGCTGCGATCCCAGGCCAAACCCAACACTACTTTGCCCATCATAGATGTCAACCACTTTGGACACAGATCCTCCAGTGCAGTAAAGCTGGTCCAACTGATAAAAGTGGAGAAGTGGTAGAATATACTATGTAGCACTACTCAAATCCCAGGTTCCTGAACAAAACATACTTTGTTTCTTTAAACAAAGGATCATCAAGCTTTTTCTCCATATTGGGCTAAAGAGTGATGGTCACATGGAGTTTTTGTTGTATACTCTTTACTCTTAAAGATGTTTTTAAAAAGTTATAATATCAAAAAATCCCCAGTTAATTATCCATATAAAATAGGCTCCAGGAAAGAATTGTCTTGCAGAGAATCATTTATTATCACATTAGATCATTAAGTTTTGTAAGTATTCACTTAATATCAATAAATTATCAAAACAACTTGTTGAGTAAACTACACAAAGCTAAATTTGCAAAAGTATAATGAAAGAAGAAACAAAGAATCACCTGCTTAACAACACATTTTAATGTATACATTGTACAAATGGAAGACATATTGAGACAGGTAACAGGCATCATTAAGATGCTAATGTTATCTTTATAGACTACTAATTGGGGACCAAACACCAAGTAAATCAGAAAAAAATCATACAATGTTTTATATAAATTATCTTCCTTGACAGAAAGGACAGATAAATCTTTTGAAAACTGCTACAATCTAGGGTCTCTGTGGCACTATGATATACATTATTGTATTTGTCTTTATAATAATGTTATGAAGGAAGTATTATTATAATTCTTTTACTATTAATGGGACTGTTAGAGAATTCAGTTTTCTCAAGATCCCATTTTTAGAGACAAGAAAAGTTTGGCTGTAAATGCAATTCAGTTTCTTATGCTTGAAAGCCCATGTTTATGAAAATTAGCCACAGTGTGTATTTCATCTCTTTTGTATTAGACTACATTAATTTTTATTACATTTACTTATTTATTGCGCATGCACACATATGCTTTTGTGTATATGGTGTGTGTATTTGGTGTGTGTGCATCTGTGCATGCTCATCATATGTGTGTTAGCTATAGAAGTAGAAAAGCAGCCCAGGGGAGTTGATTCTTTCTATGTGAGTTTCTGCCTTATCCACTGAGCCATTTCTCCAGCCCAGCATATCATATACTAATTTACAAAACAAAAAGTTTCATTATGACATATGTATACACATTTTAAAGATATTTTCATCATAGTCACTCCCCCATGACCCTCTTCTAGATACTCCTGCTCCTCAAATATAATAACTTTATCCCAAGTCTGTTCTCAACTCACATGCCAGATTTGCAGAATAAGAAGCTGAATGGCTGAGAAACATTGTACTATGGAGCCAGCGGTAAAGCTAGTTCTCCTTTCCATACTAAACTTTCATCTTTATTCTAGGCTATTTTTTTTATAAGCAATATACTTGATTACTTGATATATACAAATAGTAATAGACTGTTTGGTCTAACTTCAGCTTTAACAGTGGAGATATTACCTTCAGATTTTCATTTATAAACCCATTTTCTTCAGAATGTATGATAAAGTTTAAAGTTTTCAGTTAACCAATAGGTAGATGTACAAATACTCCATGAGTAACTGAAACATATTTTTTTCCTTTTTAGATATTTTGTTAGCATATATTACTTTCATAAAATTATATGAAGCACTTGAATAATATTTACCCTGATGATCTTCTTTTTTCCTCATATCTCCCACTGAATTTTAGTTGTTTTCATCTAAAAACTTTGGAGGTCTAGATGATGCCCTAGACAGTACACTACCTTTGCATTGATCAGAGCCATGATAAACAGTTCTTTGGGGGCTATGATCATGTGATGTTTGTCAATTTATGTTAAGTACTGTGAAGATTTATACAGCAAAAGTCAACAAGGAATGCATAACTATCCACCTTAGCAGCGGACAGATGAAATACAAAGTCTTGAAGAGACTCTGGACCCACATCACAGGTTGGATAGTTTTCTTTGCCATATGAGCCGTAGAGCTACACTGTAGCCCAGGAACCACAGAGGAGAATTATGGAATTTTAGAAACTAAGTCCATAGGCGCATTGTTAATCCATTCCTTCTTTGTAGAGATAAGCCAAAATGATGACATTTCCCATTAATATTCAATTTCCTTCATCTGCCCGAGATGTCCAGAGTTAAGAATTGCTACATGACTCTTTCTGGTCAGTGAAATATGTTTCAAACCATATATAAACTACATGGCACACAGCAATCCATTTTGCTTGCCCTGCTGCAGTGGTTTTCAGAAGTGTGTGCTAATAATGCAGAACACTACACAATCAATGCATTCTGGAAGAAGTCACTCGGAAAGGCAGAAACTCTGGAATGCCTCCCATGGCTGCAGAAAAGTTGGAGTGAATGAGATATAAACTATTATTGAATCCAGCTCCTCAGATATTGATGTCTTGTTTCTGCAGAATAACTTAATCTATCCTGATTAATATACCCAGCAACTCCAAGGTGTTCCATCTATCAAGTTTCTGCTGATTCTTAATGAACTTACCCAGTAGATCTGTTAGTGCTTTAGAATAGAGAAGTAAAATCACATCATGTCTCACTGAAGCCTCATTGTTTCTACCATTTATTGGCTAAAACTGAGAACAAACCTTTTTGGAGGTTTTGTTAAACATTTCCTGTATTGGCTAATTTTAGAAAGAATAATGTGGAGAGTAGAACAAGCCCCAAGTGAATGTGGATGTTTGAGTGAAATCCTGTATAAATATGTATAATTATGTGTTGTTGACATGACCATAGAATATGTGTTCTTGACCTGACCACAGCTATGTCAAAGCCATTCCATATTACAGACTTTACAAATAGGAAAACACATGTGGGGCTCAGACAGAAGGCAAAGACTTCCTCTGATCTGACTGCATATGTTGACAGTGTATTCAGAAATTGTCAACCCTAACATATTTGTCTTGATGACTGCAACCTTAGGCAGCTCCCCTACAAAAGACCTTCTACTGAGATTTGCTAAACTTGTCTTCTTTTCAGCTGTACAACAAACCCACCTCCTCCATACAGATGTAAAATAAATGCATTCAGTTCCTTGGCTGTTTTGTATGTTCTTTCTACCAGAAAGAACACAGCCAATCCATTCCCAGCTTTCTTGTTTGTGGGTCTATGTCTGCCGATTCTTCATCCCTTCTTTTCTGCAGTCAAGCTTTCAGGACCAAATTCTGAAGGACTCAGCAGTCTTACTTAATTAGATATGAAGAATTTTTCACTCTTCCTTTTCCAGCTTCCATTTTACTTCTATTGCTATATCTATCTAGAGCTCAGTAATGCCACCCCTCTCCCATGAATTTACTGTCATTGATTAAAAACCTTTTTGTGTTTCTCATTACTTTTTCTCTAAACTAATTTTAAAATTATTTAACTTGAAGCTATTTTTAGACTTTAGTCACACATGTGATAGTTTCTTGCAATATACTGGAAATAGTGAATATTTTTATAATACTTAACTGAAGTATTCAAGAGCATGACTTGTCATATAAAATGTTTTCTATTTTTTTCAATTGCAAGTTATAATTTTCTAAACAAAATGTAATGTACCTGTCATTATGGTCAACCCTCACTATTTTTAAGTAATTTAGTTGCTTAATGAATAAAGACTAACAATTGTTGTTAGTTTTATTTAGAATCTAAGCTAAGTTCTTAATATTGACAACAATGTTCATAATAACAATATTCATAATAGTGCAAATATTGCAATCCATCAATTGTATTATAAAAGAAAAATGGAAAAATTATATATTTTTCATTTTAACTTTATACCATATACTTAATATTATATATATATTATGGTAAGGATCACAATTGAACACATGTTTGTGTTTCTATGAGGATTTTTCTAGAAAGGTTTACCTGAGTAAAGAGGATTACTCTAAATTTGAATTGTACCATATTGTGAGTTGGGGTTCCAAAGTAAGTAAAAATAAGAATGTGGGCTGAATAGCAACATTCATAACTCTATGATTCCAGACTTTACAAAATGCAACCAGCTGCCTCACCTGCCTTCTGACCCAATTTTTGTTTCTTAAACCACTAATCAAATAAACACTCTACCCTTAGGTTGCTTTCTTGAACGTATTTTATCACAGATACAAGAGGAGCAACTTCCACATTAAGATACTCAAACTGTCTTCTAAATACTTGTCTTTAAAACCATAGGTTAGCAAAGCTTTTTTCCCACTGGATGGTGGTTAATATAGATACTCACATTTGGTCAAATTCTAGAAAATAAGTGACTGTACAGTACTGGCCCTGACAAGGGACATAGATATTATACTTCCTCTGTCCAAGGTTCTGGAAAAATAATGGCAGAAAAGACAGGAAAATGGTAAGAAGAGTAGTTGGGGAGAACTTGTGTGAAGCAATGAGTTTGGGGGTACAACAGGGTCATTACACCCGGGAACTCACAGCAGCCAACTTTACAGTATATATTGGAGATGGTCTCATGAAACCCACCCTGAGCTGAGTAGATATTGGAAGCTGATAATTTCTAAGTGAAAGAGGGTAAGTTTTCTTCAGGGCTGTGATTCCTGTTAGGTTACCCATATACTCCAGTATGTGACTCTATGTTTATCCACATATCGATAGTACTGACTTGATTCAGTGTTTATAAAGGGAGAAATGGAACTCATAAATGAACATAGTGGAGAGGGTCTGAGAGGAGCTGATAAGGAAGTGAACAGTATATATGATCAAAATACCTTGTATTAATGTATCAAACTCTCAAAAAAACCCCAAAATAATACATCCATACAAGAGGGAGAGAAGAGTAATATTTTAGGGTTTCTATTTTTTGTAATAAGGCACCATTATAAAAAGCAAGTTGAAGAAGAAAGGTTTTATGTCATCTTGCAAATTATAGTCCAAGCAGGAACCTGAAGGCAGAAACTGAAGTATGGGAGATAGAGAAGGCTGGCTTGCTGACTTGCTCTCCATGGTGTGCTCAGTGTGTTCTCTTATACATCACAAGATCAACTGCCCAAAAGTGGGACCGTGACAGGGAACTGACAATTGCAACATGGTGGAATAGACATGGCAATGTTGTCAATGTGGACTCTAGCTACTATGAACTAGGACTTAGCAAAGACACCTAACATCCAAATAAAACTTAGGCTCATCTCATGAGCTTTTAATATTGGAATTACTCAGCATAACTCTTAGGCTCTTATTAGTCACCTGTCCTAAGTTCCCTGGTTTCAAGTTTTCACATGTGTACTGAGCACTTGCACATGCCAGTGTTGTTATAAATGTTTCCTTAATAAAGAAGTACTTGTCCTAAAAGACAGACATATAGGAGTTGATCCCAAATGTAATGAAGCTTTTCATTCAGGAATCATTGCACCCTGGTCACTGTATAGTACAGATTTTACTGCAAGGTAAGCATCTGAGTATCATGAGCAGAGTTGCTGAGCAGTGTAAATTAGAAGGATATTGTAATCATCTCAGAATCATTTACAGGGTCTATTATTAATGGGATTTCAGCTGTGCCCCTCCCAGTAAATTCAATTCAAGACAAAAGAAGCCATAAACACAAAAGATGACAGTAAATGTTAAGTTGGAACATTTTAATTTATGATAAGTACACATATTGGCTACTAGTGGTCATTGTTGACTGGTAACTTCTTTGATCATCCCTTGTCATCTTTCTGGCAGCTGGTGGAGATGTAGTGTGTAGAGGCAGAGCACCAAGTTTGTATAGAGCCATGGCATCAAGCCAGGTCAAAAATTTCAGAATTTTATAAGATTTTTAATAGACCCACTCAAAGATCAACTTTCTAGGTGCCTGAGTTCCTTCAGGTCAAAGCAAATCACCTAGGATGTTTGATTCTCTGACATGACTGACAGTTACATGGCAGTCTTTATTTTCCTATTTACTGCACAGGTTAGCTGTTTCTCTTTGGTTCCTGGCCATAGAATTGCTGATTATTATTTTGAAGGTAGTGTTGGGAGGACACAGAAAAAAAATCACCTAACATATTTCTAGGGGTGGTATTAGAAAGCCACCATTTTTCAAGTGAGCTTGTTATCCTTACTCCTCAGTTCATTATTTGTTCCTTTGTTTTGGAAATCTCCATAAACACATGTATTAAGTCTTCTCTTTCCCAGGAGTTGTTTAGGTTCTAGAGTTCCATGATGAGCAATGGTTGCACAGCTACTTATTTTCACCATGTAGGAGAAATATAAAAGCTCACAACTCTACAAATACAACACGATAGTCATAAGCTCTATGATGGTAGAACAAATCTTTGGCCACTAAGCCCTGGGTAAGAATGGGGATGTGGAAATAAATTTTTATACAGTCACTTGGGTACAACTGAACTGATGAGGTTACTTCACTTTGGAAACATTTACTGTAGTCATTGGGATGCTTTGCAGTTTAAAAACACTTTTATTACAGTACCACATAGTAGTTATAGTTGATGAGTGTAACCCTGGTGTTTAAGTCTATCCAGGATCATATCCTTAGATGTCTGGTATACTGTCAGGAAAGATTGTTGCAGATATGTGCACAGTACTCTCTCTCATATTATTCATCCTTCATCAAGCTTCCCTTTCTGTGCTTAAGTTACCTGCAGTCAACCATGGTCTGAAAATGCAAACATCTAGAAAGAAGCACACCATAGTTTCAAATTGTGCACTTGCACTGAGAAGCATGATGAAATCTCATGCTGACCTGGACTGTCCTTCTCAGAAAGCAATCCACTCTTTCTGTGCTATCTATGCATTAAGCACTTAGTAACTGTCTTGGTTACAGGATCAACTATCAGTGTGTCAGAGTGCCCTGTCTCCGTATTTAATAATGGTCCTAGAGTTCAAAAGTAGTCATGCAAGCAATTGTAGTACTGAAGAGAAGTAATGAAGGATTTTAAAGTAAAAAGGCAAAAGGTCATGAATTAATCTGAAAGGAAACCAATGTCATAGGACTACCAGCTAGCAATTGAATGTTCAAAAACAAGCATATACAAGATATTTTATATTCAAGACATGACAGGGCAGGGAGGACTATATAAATTGATTTATTTTGAGGAAAATTATATGTTGTATATATTGTCTACCCTTTTAAAGTCTGTAATGTTTTTATAGAATATATTCTATAAAATAAAATATATTTACATGGAAAATTATGTATATTGTATTCAAATATATATTTATTTTGGGAAATTATAGTAATTTTATTTTTCCCTTTGCCTTTCCTCCCTCCAAGCTCTCCCATATAACTTTTCTTGCTTTTTTCTAAAATTCATGACTTTTTTCATTAATTGTTGTTAAAACATATATTTTTATATGTTTGTATAAAGTCTGCCAACATGACCACTGAAACATAAGTTTAACAAGCTCAAAAGCAATAAACATGATGATATGGATGTGTCAAGACCTATGATGTCTCAATTCTACACAATAATTACAGGCAACCAAGGAATGCTTAGGAAAATGGAGCTAGTGTTTTCCAGGAAAAGCAGGCCAACTGACTATCCAATGCAACTGGTCAGCCCTGGACCTATAAGCATATAAGCACATTATACAGACTGAGCTGGGTGTGTATATCTGTTAAATGTTTCTAAAGTGGATTTACAAACACATATCACTAACCACCATGATAGTCTTATTATAACTGTATTACCATAATTTTAGAACATCTTATCATTCCCCAAAGGAATCTCTCAGTCTCACTACTTTCTGCTCCCTTCAGGTACCTCTTCTCTCCTGAGCCACCATCTCCCTATTGATCACTATAGCTTTGCTTCTTCTGGGCAGACTGGGTAAACATGATTCCTTATCACTGGCTTCTTCCATGTAGTAGCACATTTCTGACATGCACTTATGTTGTTGCATGGATCACTTCATTATTTTTATTGTCTTTAGTCTCAAATAATATTCCATTGTAAGACAACATTGCATTTGTTTGTATGATACTCAAATGAAGGACGCTTGGGGCATTCCCATATCTTGTGAACATTTTCATGAAAAATGTCATTTCTCTTTGGCATGTGCCTAATAGATTTGGTAGATCATGTAATAATTCTATGGCTAATATTTAAGGAAGCAAAAATTTATTGTATTTTTAATACAGAAAGTGCAATAATTGTTTTTTAAAAGTTTATTGAAATACATATAGAGTGGAGTCACATTGTATTAAGAGTTAGAGTTAAGTTAAAACTTGCTTTTCAGAGAATAAATAAGACTTGGTGCTATCCACAGGAAGCTTGTGATATAGAAGAGAAAATGCACAATGGCACTGCATGGGGCTTGTAATCAGAAGAGAGGAGGCAGAAGGGACCTGTGTAGGAAGGTCAAGAAAAACCTACTAAAGAGAGTGAACATTGTCAACAGAAACTTGGGTCAGAGGAAGGAGGAAAACACTCACAGAAGAGCAGGTTATCTCACACCAAAAGGCATGAACTAAGAAGTTCAGCAGGTTCAGAGGAAATCAAGTTACAAAACACAACTCTGAGAGCTTGGAAGGTGGTGACAGCAGGTGTCAAAATAACCTCTGACCCTTGAAGAAGGCTTCAAGGGAACCACTATTCATTTATTTTCTCTGATTCGTCAATGGAGTAAGAACAGAAAACAAGAAAAGGCTTTGAAGACAGAAATGGTATTGGCAAAGTTTATCAAAGGTAAGGCATTAAAGGAAAAAATGGAGTTCTTAATGTTTAGCTAAAACTATGCCATATTGCATCTTTACTTCTTGCTTAGAAAGTTCTAAATGCCTATGGTGGAAACAAATAATTGCGCATATTTTGTTGTGTGTGTGTGTGTGTGTGTGTGTGTGTGTGTGTGTGTATGTATGTGTATGTGATTCATATCCCTTTGCATACACACAGAGGCAAATGGAAGACGTTTCATGGCATTCTCTATCACTTTCTCCCTTATTCTCATAGGAGCATCTCTCACTGAACCTGGACTTGGGTTGGTGGCCAGGAAGGCACAGGGATCCTCCTGTCTTTTCCATCTCACAGATATTGAGATATGGGCCTACGGTCAACATGCCAGACTTTTTCCACTGGTCTAGATTTAGCTCAGGTCTTCATGCTTACATATCAAGTGTTCTTACCCTCTAAGCACGTCCCTTTGTAAGAAATTTAAAGTTATTAAAGACAAACAAACAAAAACCATCATTTGCAAGCAGACAAGAAGTTCTAACAGTTTTTAAATGATATCTATTCATATTCATTTTTATATTATACCTATTTATCTACTTAAAATTTTAAACATAGTATCATTTAAGTAATTCTTATTCCAGACTGCTCTTCAAATATCTTGATATCAGAAGTGATGTGTTTTCATGGATAACTCCTCACTAAACTTTTTTCCAACTGGTTTTACTAAAGTGATGTGATCTATTGTGGAGTTTTGTGTACCTTCCAGAAGATTCTCAATATCTCTGCATCAAGACAGTGGAGGCAAAAGACAATACACGCTTACTTTGAATGTCTCAAAAATTCTAAAATTAAGTCCAAGGACATGGCTAAGAAGGTAAAATGATTGCTGAATAACTGTAAGGTTCTGAATTTCAATCTCCCACATAGAACCCATATAGAACCCAGAATGGCAGTGTGTATCTGGACTTCCAGTGTTCTTATGATGAGGTGTGAGGTGGAGATATGAAGAGCTCTAGAAAATCTTAGGTAAGCTAGTCTGGCTTGTGCAGAGTTGAACACTGCAGAGTCAGCCACATACAGAGTAAAAAGTGAGGATTGACTCTCAAGTTTGTCTCTCACCTCTGCACTTACAACCACATGAAGAAACATGAACGCACACACTGTATGTACACACACATGCACACACAAAAACTGGAAAAAATCAAACAGAATATTACAAAAACAAAAACAATATAAAACTCACAGCATCCTCAAGGCCTGAAGTGTTGATAGATTCAACATACGTACCAGAAGTAGGAACAAGACTTACCATAACATTGCAAGTCTTGCTCAAAGAGATTCAAATATCTAGTAAAAATTTACAAACTGATTATAAATTCTCATTAAAAACAGACTAGAAAAAGTTTAGCTCTCATTCTTTTATATATCTAATTAGGAAAATACAACCTGATCATTTTTTAACCTAAGAAGGCATAGCTGAAACATGTATTTTCAGTGTTTTTAGCATGGGAGTAGTCACGACTGTCTAAAAAGCAATGTGCCCATGTGTGGTATATGTCAGCAAATGTTTATGGGCATTGTTGTAATCCGAGCACATATCCAACAACTGAGACAGAGTTCTCAGCATGTTGAAAATACTCTAGCATGTATTTTCATTATTTATGAAATATTAAAAATAATTTTTAGATTAATAAAATAATTAACAATTTAAATTTATATAGTTATATGGATGTATAATTGTATAATTTTTCATTAATTATGACATTCAAAAGAGTATTTTATGACCTGAACTAATTCATATTATGCATTATAAAATTTTAGAATATATGTATACTCTTAGTCATCAGGGAAATGCAAATCAAAACAACCCTGAGATTCTACCTCACACCAGTCAGAATGGCTAAGATCAAAAATTCAGGTTTTTGATGCTGGCGAGGATGTGGAGAAAGAGGAACACTCATCCATTGTTGGTGGGATTGCAAGATGGTACAACCACTATGGAAAACAGTCTAGCAGTTCCCCAGAAAATTGGACATATCACTACCCGAGGACCCAGCTATACCACTCCTGGGCATATACCCAGAAGTTGCTCTAACATATAACAAGGACATATGCTCCACTATGTTCATTGCAGCTTTATTTATAATAGCCAGAAGCTGGAAAGAACCCAGATGCCCTTCAACAGAGGAATGGATACAAAAAATGTGGTACATTTACACAGTAGAATATTACTCAGCTATTAAAAACAGTGAATTCTATAAATTCTTATATAAATGGATGGAACTAGAAAATATCATCCTGAGTGAAGTAACCCAATCACAAAAGAACACATGGTATTAACTCACTGATTATTGGATTTTAGCCCAGAAGCTTGAAATACCCAAGTTTCAACTCACAGACCACATAAAGCTCATGAAGAATGTCGACCAAGGGGTGGGGGGGCTTCAGTCCTTCTTAGAAGGAGTAACAAAATACTCAAGGGAGCAAATATGGATATAAAGTGCAGGACAGAAACTGAAGGAGGGGCCGTCTGCAGACCATTCCACCTAGGTATCCATCCCATATGCAATCACCAAAGGTAGATGTTGATATGGATGTCAGGAAGTACATGCTGACAGGAGCCTGATATAGCTGTCTCCTTAGAGGTCTGCAAGATTCTGACATATTCAGAGGCAGATGCTCACAGCTAACCATTAAACTGATCATGGGGTTCCCAATAGAGGAGTTAGAGAGAAGACTGAAGGAATTGAAAGTGTTTGTGACCCCATGAGGAGATCAACAATACCAACCAACCAGAGCCCCCAGGGTCTAAACCACCAGCCTGGCAGTGCTTAGGGAGGGTCCATGGCTCCAGCTATATATGCATGGGTGTTATAGGTGGGAGAACAGAGCCTTGGTCCCATGAAGGCTAGATGTCATGGGGGGGGCGGAATTAGAGGGTGGGGAGGTGAGGTGGGGAGGGTAATTGGGGTACACCCTCATAGTAGCAGGATGAGGGGGGATGGGATAAGAAGTTCCTGGGAGGAGGGGGGAAAATGGGGTAAGGGAGAACATCTGAAATGTAAATAAAATATCCAATAAAACAAACAAACAAAAAATAAGCCATGATATAATCCTACTTTAACAATATAAACAAAAGAATTAAAGAAAACATTGTTGATGTTAATATTGATTTCTTCCAGGTATGAGATGGTTAACAGATTTTTGTTTTCTCTCTTCTTTTTTTTTTTTTTTTTACTTAAATCATGATTTTACCCTGAAGGCTGCCTTGAAAACCTATGAAGAAATATTCACAAAAGACATGTCTAGGGCATCAACAACATGTCAGTGGCTCCTCTTTTATGGTTTAGTAGGTACAGAATTTAAGTGTGAGGATCATATTTCTGTGCTAAGCCCTGGCCAATGGAGTTCATCATTCTAATTCAAAGTAGCCAATCACTGAGGAATGAACTCATCCCTAATAGATTCAACTGACTGAATCTCTCCTTCTATGAATTACAGATAAATTCTATGAGGTTGGAGATGTCACTCTAACTTGTTCTGATACATTTTTTTCCCTTTTTGCTCCAAAGTAATTGTGTGACTAGAGGATAAAAATGTCACAAATATTCCATAATTTTAATTTTATGCCTCCAAAGAGCATTTTGAGACATATTAAGATATTGAAAGGTCCAATCATAAAGAAGAAATAATATCACATTACTAAATAGCTCTTGTAATAATTTTTTCTATGCAGTATCTTTGAGATGAAGGTCCTGCTAGCAAACTAAATGTCCATATAGAACCAGGTGCTTTTCATGTGAGATGCCAATCAATGGTCATCACAACATTCATTAGTTTCCAAAATCAAATTTGATCCTTCTAAGAGCTGAATCAACCTTACCATTATCTGCCTGTCTACCATCAGGTTACCATCTATTCAAAGTTCCAGGGACCTTGACAGATTGAAACATCAATGGTCACCTTAGTGACTTCAAAGCTAGAGACTCAACATGACTTCTGTGGCTAAGGAGCAGTCATCTCTCAGAAATTACTGCCTCACCTAAAAAAGAGCAAAGGAACTGGCTCTGTAGTTCAACTTCAAACTGAAATCTGGGATTCTGTCAAAAGTTAGATGAATTGGAGTTTGAAGTGGGAGATAGGAGAAGAAGGCTAATGACCTGTTTAGAAAATCCACCCTAGTAAGTAGGGTGTCACTGATGGGAATCCAGGTAAGTAAAGTACTATGCCCTCTAAGTCAGTGCGTTCTGAATTGATGAACTGGAGGAAAACTTGCTGCTAATAACTCTCAAAGACTGAAGATGGAATACAATATTTGTTTTGAAAAATGTGTGGAAGCATAATTTATCATGTAAACAGACTATATGTCGTGCTTCCCAGTCCAGTTTTTTAAATGACAGAATATAATAAAATATATTTTATTTTGTTAGTTTTAATAAATTAAACTAATTTATTAAATTTAATATATCCTAGTAACCATCATTACAATATCTACCCAGTATCACATTTATTTATTTATTTATTTATTTATTTATTTATTTATTTATTTATTTTTTATTTAAATCACATTGTAATTTACTTATTTCCAAAGAGGTTATAAACACAAAATGGCAGGATGTGGGGAAGGGAATGGCACCGGAGCATAGGTGTTCAGGGGGAGTACAGATACTTTTCAGAACAGGATATCACCTGGGTGTAGGTTCAGGGGACAGGTCACTATGACTCTGCCTATGATTCACTTGTCCTTATCTAAGTTGGTACTGTCTACCGAGGCTACCTATTTATAAGACCTATGACTACTCGGGCTGGTAAATTTCCATAGAAGCTGCCTGTTTACAATAGCTTATAGCCTTCTGTTTCAGTGTATTTCCACTGAGACCCAAGACTTTTTGTTAGCATGCATGTATGTAGGGCCTATTGCTGATTTTAGGCCTATGGCTGATTTTAGGCCTTTAGTGTATATGCAGGGCTGCTCTTGACATCTCCTCCCTTCTCTAAGTATAGAAGGGCCTTGGCGATTCTATTCTTGCAAAAGCAGGGATAGAGGCCTGACCTCCAATAATTGAAGGGGACCTTGTAATGGCTCTGGTCCTCCTGTCGTTGTCCAGTGAGGCATGAGGGCCATACCCATCCCAATGTCTTTTTTCTGGGGAGGGGAAACTTTTAACATCAACCCCTGTGCAGTCAGGCTTGTCCCTCAGGGAACTCAGATAGATATTTTTAACTTTTATTTATATTCCCTTGCAGTGCTTAGTCTCACAGCCGAAGCAAGAATTCAGATCACCAGTCAGAGAGTTTTCTGGGTAGCCTGTCTCTACTTGGTCTAGGGGCAGAAGTCCCCTCTTTTAGGTTGGGTGGAGATGGGTTTGAGGAACACCCTGGATATAAGTAACAACCTCATCTTGAGTCTCGTGGTCCTCCATAGCTAACTTATGATAATGTATCTGAATAGGTTTTGCTACCATATTATCTATCTGTTGTATCACAAAATTAGTCAGTCTATTTAAGGCCCAGGACCAAAAGAAATCAGCAAAAATAACCCAATTAATGGTCCCAAGATAGGAGGAAGTGGGGTTGACAACCATGGAGAGGTTGAAAACCAGTCCTTGTACCAGCTCTCATCTTTCTCTTTCTCTTTCTCTCTCTGTCTTTTCTCTGGGCCTTCTCCGACCTTTTTCATGTTCTCTTTAACCATCCCTGTCTTGTCTATGTAAGGACAACATTCTTCTTTAAGGGCTGTACACAGTCAAGAGCTGTACACAGTCTTTTCTATTGTAGCAGAGTAAATCAAGTCCAATAAAGCCCTTTGCAAATTTTGGAGATCATTTCAGACATCGAAACGTGGGATTTCTTCAGATTAGTGATGTCAATCTCTAGCTGTTGTGTCCTTGTCAATGGCCCATCAAAGGTTTGAGTAGTATAAGTCTGGAGGCCAGCATCAGGATTAGAGCTTCTACCAGCAGACATCACGGGTGTTTCATTTTTACCTGGAAAGGAAAAAGAAGGGAATTCTCAGGGAGATTTCTCTTCCCTGGAGGTCACTTGTTATTCATCTTATTTATAGTTGGGCCTGGCTTTGTGGATCTATCTATTTATTTCATTAAGCTTTTTAGCAGCCATTTAGCTGTGCCTTCTGTGGTATCAAACAGGCATATCAATCCTCAGCCCCATATGAGAACTGGGTCAGGGCCATTCCATTTAAGGGTAAGAGGGACCTTCCACATAGCTATGGCATAGTCTTTAGTGGTCTCAGTGATGCCAGAGGCAGTCAACAGCAGATTTGCCATGAGCTTTCAGTTTTAGAGAGTTAAAAGTAAACAAGACATGATGGAGAGTGTTTCAGGAGACTCCTTCTGGGGGGAAACAGTTTCCCCTCTTTTATTTTTAAAAACACATTTTTCAGAGTTCTTGTAAGATCTGGGCAGAAGCGCCAGCAGCCGCTTCTTCTACATTCAGAGAGTCATAAAGACACTATTTAAAGAAATATAAATCTACATTAATAATCTCTTTTATCAAAGGACTGCTATAGAACAGCCAACAACTAATCAGTCTTTATAATATATCGATTAATAATAGCTTCTACTTTTTGTAAAATTGTTCCTCTTTTGTCAATTGGTTGTTGAGAGAAATTAGGATTTACATCTCTCTCGAGAATATTAAACAGACACTAAAATTTTTTGAGGAGAGCTTAAAATAAGATCTTAGCTAATTAGTATCTCCTAGAAATTTTTGAAAATAATTTGGAATAAGTAAGCTATAGTATCACATTTATTATGATGGATTTTCACTTTATTTTTTCTCAGTCTGTCATTGAACTCTGACATGTGTTCTGACATTTAGGAAATACCTCTCAGTGAACTCCCTTTGAAATCAGGGTTCAGAAATGCCTGCGAACCTAGTATAGTTTCCAGTGTTTGGGATGTGCAAAAGGCCTCAGTGGTTGACATATTTTGTCATCAAATGTATTGATTGATAAAGCTCAAAATTTGTGTCACCTCATTAATATCCTGCACAAAGATGAGAAAACTAGACTGTATCAGCATCCTAGAGTTTCTGTAATTAGCACATACTCTGGTTATTTGTCAGTAGAAATATATGGTTGCCTCTTTTTGGAGGTAGTCCATCTGAGATCCAGGTATCATCAGAGCAATAAGAACTATAACAGCACAAGATTCCTTTCTACATTTTGGTTGTCCCTTACCCTGGCTTGTGGCACACTCCAGTTGTCATGTAGTGATTTTGCTGTAAATATATATACCCCAATTCTCCCTTTATGAGATGATGAATGCCATATTGGATTCCATGAATGCCCATGACATTCCATTATGACTAATATTAACTCATTATATACACTTTGCCAAAGCTATTTTAAATAAGGATCATATCGGGGCTACTGTGGGGATTTAAGAGGGACATATTTAACTTATTGCCCCAAACAGCAAGAAGTGACTGTCAATCACACTGCTTTTTTCCCTCTAACTGTACTTAGTATGTTTATGTATTTGTATGTCCATTTGTGTCTACATACATGAGTATTCCTCATTTTCCTGGAGGCCCATTGAGCACTTAGCAATACTAAATGTTTGTTGAAATAAAAGAATGAGGAGGGTAGATTTATGTACAACTAGGAAGCAAACATGTGGGTGGTGTTACTCCTATTTCCTTGGGGAGTTGTATACCTTTTGGCTTTTATTTTTTTCCTGCTTTGGCTGGACTCCCTGGCTTTCAGGGCTTCACAGCATTTATTAAAAATTCCATCTGGTTGGAAACTTGGCTGAGCTTCTCAGCCTTGAGATTTTAATTGATGATATGCTTATTGGAATGTGGAAGAGTTTTTTGTCTTTATGATGCCTTTTAATGCCTATATAATTTACATAGTTTAATTCCTCAGCAGACTCTCTCTGACTTGATATTGGTTTTTATAGAAATTAAATCTAGTTTTCCTAAGGACAAGGACATAGAAGTAGAAGTAGAATTAGAAGTCAGGATTGTAGAATAACTGTTGAGTCCTGGGTATTCAATTTTCTTGCAGGAAATACACCTTTGTGAGTCCTCATAAGGGAAGCTTCACCTTGCCACAGGTTGACCTAAAGACATCCACAATGTAGCCTTCCAGTGCTCCCTTTTGGTAAAGAGGTTCCTTGCTACCCTCAAGCCCAGAACTATCTGTTCAAATTCTCCTAACACTTTATTTATTGGTTAGATTTAATTTCAGCTTCTGGAATGATAGACACACATTCATGGCCTTAAATATTTTAGTGTATGGTTGTGAATTAAACATAAAATATATAATAACTTCATGCATTTAGCAAATTAAGATTTCCTGAGTACCCAATGCCAGGAAAACCATTAAAAATATGTGAGACTCTCAGGTTTTCATTAAAGATTCTATAATCTAATTGTGAAATCAATATAGGCATAGATAATTCATACTGAATAGAGTAGAAGTCAATAGTAGAGTCAGTATAGTGAATTTTCTGGACAGAGAGGAAATATTTTCATTGTCAACATAAAATGAGTTGATAGGAATTTGAAGCTAGTTCTACATGAATTTTGTGTAGCTTGGATTCATTGATATTGGTCAGATTAGTAAAGATATTGATATTAAATGGAGATAGTATCACAGAATGTATGTGACTTTTCTTGACTCTAATGACATATCTCAAGAAGTGGATTTTAAAAACATTGTAGAGATGTCACAGAAACATCCAGATCTACAGTGCAAATGTACTTCCATGGTGACAATTCTAGAAGTTCCTACTACTTTTCTTCTTTCTTCATCATGACAATAGTTATTGATATGTGCACATTGTATGGAGACTGTCAAAATAAAACCATGTAATTTCTCCATGTCACCTTTATAAGAACACTGTGATGTTAATTTTTTTCATTGTTAATATTTATTTTTTTTTCTTTTTCGCATTTTTTTAAATTTAGTTGTTTAAATCACATCATAATTTACTTATTCACACAGAGTTTATAAACACAAAAAGGCAGGATGTGGGGAAGGGAATGACACCAAATCATAGGTGTTCAGGGGAAGTACAGATACCATTCAGGACAGGGTATCAGCTGGGTGAAGGTTCAGGGGACAGGTCACTATGACTCTGCCTATGATTCACTTGTCCTTATCTAAGTTGGTACTGTCTGCAGAGGCTGCCAATTTACAAGATCTATGACTACTCAGGCTGATAAATTTCCACAGAAGCTGCCTGTTTACAATAGCTTATAGCCTTCTGTTTCAGTGTTTTTCCACAGAGACCCAAGACTTTGTGTTAGCATGTATGTATGTCAGGTCTATTGCTGATTTTAGGCCTATGGCTGATTTTAGACCTTTAGTGTATATGCAGGGCTGCCCCTGACATCTCCTCCCTTCTCTAAGTATAGAAGGGCTTTGGTGATTCTAATCTTGCTAAGGCGGGGATATCCATTATATAGGTTAAAAGATTGAGGCTTAGAAGAATATTTTTTTTGGGGGGGGGTTGTTCATAGCCCGTGTTTATTTACTTTGGTATCTTTCTTTTAAACATATAAAAATTTTAATCATTTAAAATTATGTTTAGCTTTTCATTCCTTACTATTTTTTATTTGATATTTTATTTATTTACATTTGAGATACAATCTCCCTTCCCCATTTCCCCCCATTAATCCCCTTTCCCATCCCTCTTCCTCTTTTTATGCCTTTATACTGTTTAAATTACATGCAAGTATTAAGGTCAGTTCTTGGTTGAGGAACTAGCAATATAATAGAAGCAAATTGCCAAAGAACAACCAAGACAATAAACCCAGATAGTCAAACAACACATCTGACATAAACAGAGTCTCATGATCACTCCTGTAATCACTATTCCTAAGGGCTTTTCAGGATGACCAAAATATGTGAGCCTACTTCCCTGTCCTAGCCCAAAGTCATTTTTAAGCCTGAAGCCTACTTCTTTGTTCTAGCTTAAGATTTCGATATCTGCCTATAATTACTTCTTTGTTCTAGACTAAGATTTAGATTCCTGCTTGAAATTTCTTTGTTCTAGCCTAGGATTTAGATTTCTGCCTGAAATTTCTTCTTTGTTCTAGTCTAATGTCAAATTCCTGCCTGCAGTTCATTTCCTTGTCCTTGACCTATGTCAGATTTCTTCCAAGCAACCCATTTCCTTCTCCTTGGCCAATGTCAGATTCCTGCCAGGCAGCCCCAAAGCTCCACATCTCTCCTCTTCCTTCCTTCCTTCCTTCCTTCCTTCCTTCCTTCCTTCTCTTCTCTCTCTCTCTCTCTCTCTCTCTCTCTCTCTCTCTCTCTCTTTCTTTCTTTCTTTCTTTTGCATAAACCAGACTTAGCCTGTCTTAGGTTGTTCTGACAAGAAAGCCTTCCTTACCTGTCATGGAATATGCATTATCATAAGCAATGCACATATGTCTTAGGTTGGTAAGGCTCTGTGCAGAATCTTACCTGTCCTTGGCTTGCCAGCCTGTTAAATTAATAACTCTGTCTGGGGGTTCATTTTCAGTTTCATGTCATGTACTTTGGCTGCCAACCTGTTGATGTAATTAAAAGAGAGCTTTAACACAATGGGCAGGAATAAAAGTATTCCCAGGACAAGAAGGGCTAGCATGATCAAGCTGTATATGCCATTCCTGAGGTTTGACCAAAATGGAAGTACTGACCTCAGGCCATAGATAATTTTATCTGCATTATCTGCAGCATCAAAGTTCAACAGAGCAGCATTCTTTAAATTCATAAATATGAATTTAAAGAACACAAAGTAAAAACACCTATAGAGGTGTTAGGATTATGCCAAATACCCTACAGATGTCTTTAAACTTTTTTCTAATTATGATGATAATCATTGTAAATTTTAGAAGTAACACTATTCCAATGATATTTGTCATGTCACTTAAGATGGGCTCATAACTCTTGAACCCTAAACCTCCTTCAAGTAATTTGAATAGGATATAGAGCATCAATCCATTGTTCCAGATACCTATATATATCCTTGTGTATACTCAATACATTAGTAGCATTTTTTTGCTAGATGGTTAACAAAAATAGCTGGCTTAACTCCTTGTTTCAATGCTATTACAGAAGCAGTGGTGCTAGCAATTAATGAAATTAAAACTGTTATACTAGCAAAAATCAAGCCCACTACCCTCTTGCTTCTGCTTAAAGCCTAACTCACTTCTCCCATCACTTTCAAGCTTTTTCAGGGAATCAAGGTTTTCTAATACTCAGGGCAGTAAGACAAAAGCTGGTTGATAGACCCCTGTAACAGACATGCCAGGTTTCAACACACTAACACAATCAGAAAGTATATAGTTAATGCAACTTACAATAGATACTGTAGAAGAGACAAAACCAATTTTAACTTGACAATTAAAAAAACTTTAAAACATGCACTAACCCTTGTTTGAAATCCAGATCCTGTGCCAACTTTATCTCTTGCTATCATAACATAATAGAGAACTGCAGCTAACTTCCAAACATGTCTCTGAAAATGTCCAGATCCAGTCTTCCAAATGAAGATTGTTATTTCCAATATTGTATTGATTTCTAGACCAGTACATGATTGAGTCCTAAGAATTGGTCGCCTTTAAGAAAAATACAAGAGACATTATAATTTCTCTTTTTGATTCTCTGTCCCAGAAAGTCTAAAAACTCGAGGCAAGGCAACTTGTCCCATCTGGGATATAGGCAAGCAAAGGTGGGTCAGGAACACAGTTTCCCAGTCACCCTTGTCAGGGCACTTAGCAAGCAGGTCAGCAACATTCTTTGTCTCAGCAACAGCATGTCTCTCAAATCATTCTGGTAGCTACCATGTTCCTATAGCATTCCACAGAAAAAATACAAACATACCCTCTTCCCCATATTAGATACCTGTTTGGAATCATGTCATATGCCTGTAAGTGAATCCTTCCTTTTCACCTAGGCATAAGTATGCTTAGTTGAAGGGTGCCATAGACAATCAGTAAAAAGTTTCTTGGCATCCAAATTTATTTTAATTTAAATAAAAAGTAGAAGAATCTTTAATTGAACTAAGTTTACTGGACATTTTACAGTGATTGTTGGTTATTATTCTTTCCTTTGAAAATGATGAGTAAAAAGTGTAGCTGACATAAGTAGAAAAGACAATATGCTGGATGATTATTTAGTGAATACATGGGCAAACGTGATGTCAGGAAGGACCAAGAATCCAGATGATAACATTACTGAGACTCTGTTTAATATGTCATTTTTCATGTGATGTTATGATTTTTTTCCATTTAGTAATGTCTTCTTCTCCTATCAAGTCTGAGGGAAAATCACCATATCCCTTTGATCTTACCAATAGAGGGTACAAGAATCTTTCCTAATTTATTTGAATGCTAGATTCCACTCTAATCAGCTCATTTAAGGTCAGATAACTAAGGATACAATAATAATGACATTGAAGCATTGCCTAGAACAAAGATGCTATTTTTCCACAAAGTCATAAGAATAAGAAAATCCTGGTTGAAAAGTTGGATCAGGGGTTCAGACTTAAGACTATGGATTTAACATCACTTAATTTTTCTTAGATAAGGAGTTCTATGGTTATTTTTATATGTGATTAAAATTACATTTCATTTTCACAAAAGATTTTATTGATGTTTCATATTGGCAATAGAACTAGGTTCTCTGTGCTGCCTTATCCTTGGGCCCATATATAGATCTAATTCTCTTTTCCTGTCCAAGTGATAGTTAGCCAGGACCACATTAAGACTTTGTGGGCCCAATGAACCCTTGCTATTTCTGTAAAAGTATTTATAGTAATTATTATAAATTTGCTGTAAAGATTAACTTCAGATTTAAGTAATTCCTATGGCATAGTATTCCATCTTATTATTGTAATTAAAACATCTTAAACAGTTTTCTAGGGATGTTAAAATAATGTAGGCTCTGAGCACTGTGCCTGTGAGCCTAACAGAGTAGCTGGACAGCCTGAGTTGGGAAGGCCATAAACCTGGGACTAAGTATTTTTTTTCCCATATATTCACTTCTCAGTCATTATTTTGTATCAAATTTATCACTTAGTTTTCTCCTATTTTCTGCATTCCCTTAATTACTTTTTAAATTTCTACTTTTATTTCCATGATTTAAGCATCTTGAGCAGGTTTTATGTTTGGGCGCAGAATTCCTGGGTATGTGAAAGTGCATATCTATGTGACTATATGTATTTCTAGAGATTTTTCTTTGGCTTTTTTCTTCTATTCATTTGTTATTTTTCCTATTCCTAATTGTTCAATTTTGTTTGATCTTATTTTATTATTATTCCTTATATGCCTCTTTGTCTTCTAAAGAAAGACAGAAAATGTGTGGATCTAGATGGAAGGGGAAGTGGAGAAGAACTGGAAGAAGTTGGGGAGGGGTCCAATAATCAGATTATATTGTATGAAAAGTATTTTTAATAAAAGAAAAAAATCCATGATTTCTTGGACTAATAAGAACTTCAAAAGATTCCCCATCTTGGATTAATAAAAATCCAAGCTAAGGAGGTAGAACAGTTATTTCCTGAGGTGAAGAAAGGTAAGTGTTGGAGAGAGCTGTGGAGAGATTGACTAATGGGTACATAATCATGGTGAATAGGAAAAATATAGCCTGGTGTTCTGTTATTCAGATAGTGATAATAGTTAACAGTATCATATTGTATAATGCAAATAGCCAGAGAAGAAAGGGTTTTGAACTTTCTAAGATGTCAGAATTGAGGAACAACTTGAATATCCCAAAATGGTCAAATCATAGTCAAAAATTGTGTGCCAAAATGTACATTATGTCCAACAAAGATAGACTATTATAACATGTGATTCAAAAATCTATTAAATATTATCTTGACATAATCTACAAGTGCATGGAACTTCTCTGTGTGTCAGATACATGATCCTATAGATCTGACACTTCATCTGATTTGGCTGTACTGAACTTCTTTCAATTCCTAGAATGCAGCATTACTCTTTGTATTTTAGACTCTTAAAACATATTCTTCTCTCCAGAATGTCCTTTATTCTCTCTGACTGTCAAGTTAATTAGTAGACACTCCTTACATTGCTCTGTTCAAGTGTCACATTGTCATGGAATTTTTCCCTGACCCATTTCACATAGGTGGAGTAAAAGAATATATTACTGAGGAAATTATATTTCTCCCACATGATTATTTTAAAATAAAAATATTGTACTCAATTATGATAACTTCTGTCCACTGAAGGGTAAACACCTTATCACATTTGTACATCATTCTTCATTTGCCCACTATACAATAACAATTTGATGTTTGTGAATTTAATATTGAATTAGTGAATAAAAATTTATTGATATGCCCTTAAATGTTTCCCATTTTAAAAATGCACAACAAAATTATTGAAGCCTATTTAATGCTGGTCCCTCTGGCTAGTTTTTCAGACAGAAGGCAATCATAATCACCATTATTTGTGGTAACAGCAGATAGATCAATAAGGTTTTCCACAGTTGTATTTGGTGCTCTAAAGGAATGAATGAGTCCTGACCTATATTTAGCCATTTACTTCATAATCAAATAGCTGTCTAAGTGCTAGAATTACCAATTTTCATGTTTAAGACATCTTTTTTTCCCCTCTGCCTTGACTTCATATTGAAGTTTTGAAGAAAGCATCTTAATGGCTCACTCTGTTGTTCACAGTGTGTCATCCAGCTCATGTTGGGATTCTTTCTGCACCCACCGAGCCAAAGCATACAAAACTACAGAGTTTGTAGTCCTGCGTTGGTTCAAGAAGTATTTTGGGGAAAAGGGTAATTTTACTGCTTTTGTGTGAGCTGATTATCTAAAACAGAGCGAAGTTCTGAGAAAGAGAAACTGCATCCTTAAAATAACCATAATCATTAATGTATTCATTAAATGTCAAACAAATACAGAAAGGCTACCACTGACCTGTGTTTCATCACAGAAATTATGGGTCTGTCATAGTCTAGAACTTAATGCTCTGAAAGCAGCTATTCACAGTTAGAAAAGTTGGGTATAATTTCAGGAGAATGGGACATTTAAAAAACTTTGAACAGGGAAGGAATTAGTGTATAAAATGTTTTAAAATACTGAATATTGACACTTATGTAACACGGATCTTACTTTCTATTTCGTATACCAATTTTTGGCAAACAAATTGAAAGAATAGTATTATTTAACAACTGAAAGAAGGAAGCATCCATAAAACATTATAATTTACCAGTCATGACAAATTTTTTAATGATATTTTGCAATCCACAGATTGAGTGGAAGTTAATAATCTTTGTGTTATCATGTTAATTTATCTCTTCAGTATCTATTGAGACTCTTAAAAGTCTTACTTATTTGTTCATATATTAGGACATTGTGATTTATATAGCCCAAGTCATTTATCATAATTGATGTGTTACAATTCCTCTGAATATAGCAATTTACATAATAATAGCAACATGAAGAATAAACAGAATAAATTAAAAAAATCCCTGCCTATGTACAGAGTAGAGAGAATAGACATGTTTCATAAGAGGGAGGGCCATTTGCAATTATGGGTATTCCTTAGGATTGCCAAAGAGAACTAGTTTCTTCAGTAAAAAAATTCTTTCTCTGAGTTCCAAAAAATTAAGAATACAGCCACTAGTGATTTTGTAAGGTCACCTTGTACAATTCAATGTATTACTTAGAGTCTAGAGTATTTATCCTGACACAATAAAACCATCTTAGCAGAGATATTGTGTGAGACTCTCTTCTTTGTTGTCCAAATTTCTTCTGTGAAGGGAAAATGGATTGTGTAACATTGCCCCTTCACTCATCCTACTGCAAAGGGAGAACTGTTTCTAAATGATTGCTTAACTTGTGAGATAATTATTGGACTAGGAAAAGATCAATGCTCATTAAAATGTCCTAGAGCATGCATCAGCACATTTGCCACTGCAGACTGTCTGATTCATGCAGCCTGCTGGGTGATGATAACATACCAAGATGTGGGCAGGATTCAGTTAGGAGTAACTGCTTAAAGTCAGAACCTGAAACCCATCTGTGACCCAGATTCATGAAGGTATCCTCCACTGTAACATGTGTGACTTTCCTGGCTTTTATAAAATGTTTCTTATTTCTTGTTTCCCCATCTGCAATACAGGAATAATTATAATCCTTATCTCAAAGCTATTAGTAAACATCCTGAATTAAATCAGGTTAAGGTCTGAGCAACATCTCTGGCATAAATGAGTGCTTAGTAAGTCTGTTTGGGCACTCTTAAGAAAGAGGATTGTTATGATCCTCATTTTAAAGATAAGGATGCTGGAGGCCAGAAAGGTTATGCCACATAAAAGACAGTACAACCAGTGTTTGAACTAAGGTCAGCTGATTCTAAATTCCACCAGCAAATGTTACGCATTTCTTATAGAGGAGGCAGAGAAAATAAACATACATATCTTTAAAACCTTTCTTTCCTCAAGTTTCTCCTGGGTAATGGAAGATAAGAAATAAAGGGATATTAAGGCAGTATGGTATCTGCACGTCGATTTCTACATTTGAATGAAATCAGTTAAGAAGGAATTCAAAGAAGCAAGTGTCTGTGAGGGGAGGTGAACCTGAGAGATTGTAACAGGAATCTCAGCCTTAGCCAGTCATTGGATGTCTTTCCCCAAACTCCACATATCAATAAAACAGGAAATTTGCTTTTATCTAAAAGCAAGGTGGAAGAAGTAAGTTTGGAAGCTAAAGAATTATGAAAGAAGTTACTAAGTCGCTGCAGGGAGAAATCAAATCTTCCCTGCAGCTCTGAAGATGAGCCAGATCATCGCTCATGGTGCAGACTTCATTGAAGGGGAAAAAAAGGTATGAAAGAGAAAGGCAGGGAGTTAGAGGTAGAAATAATGAGTGAGAGAGGGATTCTTATAAAATTACAGCTTAACTATTGGTCAGCAATTTGCTACAAAGAGAGAGAGTCCATGGACATGTCATGACCCTCAGATTTGTGGTTTACACCTCCCTCCTCACCTCACTTGCTTTTTCTGTCTCTTGGCTGATTATGTGATCATTTAGTTCAGCCAGATCAAAACTATGCTTGGTTTTTTTGTTTTTGTTTTTGTTTTTGTTTTTTTGTTGTTGGTTTTTTTGTTTTTTTTGTTTTTTTTGAGAAACAATTCCTCCACAGTTGATTAATCCTTATTTATAATTTAAAATGTAGAAATGTAGGCCATACAAGGTCTTAATTTCTGCAGTAATACTTAATTCACAGAGAACACAGACATTTTTGTGCAAATGAGCTAGGCATTTTGACCTGGAAATAAGCCCATCTCCCTCAGACCCTGTCATCACAGACAAATTCCGGTGTTAAAATATTGTGATGCTGAGAAAGAGATGCAAGTGCAACCTGGACCATGGACCTCTTTTAAGTACCTGTATATAGAACCCAGCTCGTACAGGCTTTCATAAAAAGGCACTGTGAAGAAATTGGTGCACATAGTGTTAAACAGGCTTTGCTCATCCTGCCAGATGGAAAGGTAATTCAAAGTAATTTCCATGTTGCACCTCATAGATTTTACAGCATTTTTCAGGTGTAAGTCATTATACTTTTCCCTTCTTTGTGCTTGCATGGTACATTGATGCAGAAGCCTCTAACAACTGAGCAAATCACAATACTGCTGTTGCAATAGTTAAATGATGAATGGGCACTGCCTTTTACTGGCCCTATGTCGAGAAAAAAAATACGACTTAAAACAGATCTGTGATGTTGCTTTAGCAAGGCTGAAGTTAGCAGTATATAAAGAAATTTCCTTGAGTCCCCAGCTGAGTCCCAGGAAGAAGAGGCTGCATGAGATCTGCTTTCAGTTTCATATTCTTGTCCTGAAACTCATTTCCATCAGAATCTCAGAGATCAGCATGGGCAAGGGTTTGAGCCATACTAACTAAACTCTTGCAGTACTTAGTTATAAATTGGTCACAGACCCAAGACAACTTGAAAAATATTCATATGAAAAATTTTTTTTCTATATTACTTTGATTTCCTGGTAAAATATCAATATGGAAAACTAATACATTTGCAATGTATTTTGTTAGCACATAGACAATGAAGGAAAAAAGTCAAAATTTTTTCAAAATTCCTATCATAAAATTATAATAGAACATAATGTCTTTGATATTACAGTAATGCTAAGGATAATACAAATGATAATAGGAAGCAGAAAACCTCTATCCTTCCTTCATGCCCTGCATTCTAGCAAAATATTGTGGGTATTTGCCTCTAGGTATATTTGTATGTCCTGAACAGGCCAGTTGCCTATGGAGGCTAGTATAGAACATCAGATTTCCTGGAACTGGAATATAGGTAATTGAGAGCTGCCATGTGGATGCTTGGAATTGAGCATAGGTCCTCAGTGATAGTAGCTAGTACTATTAACCATGGAACCATCACCCTAGCCCTACCCTCACCCACCCTGGAACACTCAGATTTCTTTGAAGTCTCCAAAGATCTTTGTTCTTCAGGCCTCATTTTATCTGTTTCTATCTATGCCTGCCATGCATGCTAATTTTATTAACGATAAAAATAAGCTTATACATGTTCTGGATTTCAAGTTTTACTGTTTATCGTAATCATGGGAATGGTCCATCAATAAATGTGGTTGATTATTGCTAATCATCATCATTTCTATTTTATGATCTACATTTAATAACAGAAGCTTCCTTGTTTGGGAAAGACATAGTCCTTGACTTTATCTGCCTGGAATTATTTTTAAGTTTTAGCTTATAGGATGCACTCAAGTTGGAAGGAAAGTCAGAGGCAGCTTTGGCTTTAAAATTAAAATCAATGATACATTATTTCCTCTTTGACAAATTTTCATGAAAATCATTAGATTAATTTCACATGTACATATGTATTCTTCACAGAAACTCTGTGATAAACACATTAGGGACTAAGTTCCAACTTCTATAGGTAACTATGTTAAAAAGTTACATATTTTCCATGGAAATGTCTCCTAGAGTACTATATAAAATGAGACAAGAATGTTTTATTTCTTCTCTTTCTTTATTATTTATAGGATGTTTATCCTTGTATCTGGTTACTGAATATCTTACTTTTCTACCTAGAAGTGGCACTGAGTAGGTCTACTTAGGAGTCCTAAAGATATACAAATGCAAACTATAAAATGAAAAGGAGATTATATTTAATTGTATTTTCAAAAATACAGGTAAATCAAACAAATTCAATAGTTCCTAGTTTCAGTTTCCCAAACTTGTTAACCGGAACACTTGGGAATCTTCAGACGATGTCCCTACTTTATCATCAATCTGAGGAGTCTCGGAATTTTTCTTTAGGAAATTCTCTGAGTAGTTCTGATGAATTACATATAGGGGACCACTAGACAAGCTTCTGTTGTGGCTTTCTCTTGACTCCACTCCCATGATAATACTGCCTCTGATCACCTTGAGAGCTGTCATGTGGATTTGCTGGACCAGGACTGTTCTATTAGAGAGAACATTTGGGCTTTTGCAAGAATATAAACCTCAAGTTTCAGTCAAGACATATGAATTCATTAATGTAATCCACTATATAAACAAACTCAAAGAAAAAATCATATGATCATCTCCTTAGATGCAGAAAAGCATTTGACAAAATACAACACACCCTCATGTTAAAAATACTGGAGAGATCAGGAATTCAAGGTCCATACCTAAAGATAATAAAAATCAATTTAATGTAAAACAATAGCCAATATCAAATTAAATGGAGACATACTTGAAGCAATTCCACAAAATTGGGACAAGGCAAGGATGCCCACTCTCCAGATAACTCATGAAATGACCACAGAGCTGGCTGTTGAAGGGATGCTGATGGCATTTCATAAATTGTAACAATAGACCTAGCTTTAAATGGAGTGGATGTTGGGAAGTTGTCTTTGTCTTCTTTTCAGAAACCTTACTAAGTCCTCTTTTCTTTTTTTTCTTCTGAGCCTTGTAAAATTTATTTTCCTGCTTGTGCTTGCTTCCTCTTTCTCTGATATATTTGCTTCATAGCTAAATGTAATTTTGTTCTTTTACCTTTCAGCTAAATGTATAGGAGAAAAATCTTATTGGCTCAAATGAGAGCTATTATTTGATGGGTGATTATGCTTTGGCTCCACACTCTGCATAAGGCTTTCTTAAATTTAGAATATATGTTTAAATAACTGTGACCTCTAAGGAGGCAAGGTCATGTAGAAGTAAATAGAAGTTGAATATATAGCTACTAGGGTTTTTTTTTTTTTTGTGGTCAGAAAAGGAATAAATTGTTCTGAATAAATTATACTAAATAAGATTTAGGCAAGTTTAATGAAACATTAAATTCACATGAAATTATAATTAGTTTAAAATACTCAATGCAAGTATGAGTCTTTCTATGTATCAACTTCACCTTTGATTTCTGTGAGAACTAATATGAGCTATGAATATTTTTATTCTATTCATAAAGCAGTATACTTATTTTGATATAAATTTATAGATTATTTTTTAATTTTAACTTATTTTTTGAGTTTTTTATGCATATATAATGAATTTTAGTCCTCTTCTTCTACTACCCACTCTCATCCACACTCCTTCCCCATGAAGCCCTTATCCTTCTGTCAATTCTTTTTCCTACTTTCATCTGTTCTTTGTGAAGATGACCCACTTGGATTTAAGCAGGGTTGTCTGAATGAGTAGGCATTGGAATTTATTTACTGGAACAATGTCAATTTCTTAATACATATACCACTAAAGAAAGTCAATTCTTTCCTGCAGTAACCAGTAACTCTCAGTGGTCCTTTAGGGAGGGATTGGACCTTAAGAGAACTTGCTCTTTGCATGGTGAAATATCAACAGGGCACATTTTAATCAGGTCTTGTGTAGGTAGTCACAGCTGCAATTATTTCACGAGTATGTTGCCTGTGTTATATGCAGAAGACCCTGGTTCATAACAGTCCTTCCTATCCTGTGATTCTTACAATATATAGAACAAGTTTTGTTATGTTGGAAGAGTGACACTATCTTTATATTTATTTATGTTATAGGATAAGTTACTTAAGACTTAAAGGTGTTGTAACTTGTTATAGTCTGAGTGATGTGAATTTGGTTGAAACTTAACTCCAACATTTTTCCAATTTAAGAATGGAAAATCTACGTGAAAACTTAACATCTGCTCTGAAAGCTGAGGCAAGATACTGTAGCAATAACCCATTAAATGCTTCTCAAATGATCCTAGCTGCCATTGTGGTGGCATGTTCCTGCTACTGGCCCCAATGCTTTATATTCCCTAATGAGAGACATACACATTACTTTTATATTTTGATGTGTCTAAAATAGCTCAATTACTGAGCCAGTTCCTAATATCCATATGGCTAAACCACCTTTGAATATTCCCAAGTTATTACTTACTAAAACCTATATTCCATCTTGGCTGCATATTTGTAGCCCTCTTGGACATATATGTGTAGCTAAGATCCTCAGTGCTCTCTGTCTTCTCCACCTCTCAGTCATGGTGTCTCTCTTCCTTCCCTGGTATGGTGGCTCTGCCTCTCTGATTTCCCCTCCTTGCCTGAAAAATCCTAAAGTCCAGCCTCTGTCTGCCCTGCCCAGCTGTTGGCAGCAAGCATCTTTATTTAATAATCAGAACCAACTGTGGGTAGGGTCCCTCAATGCCTTAAGTACAGGACAGTATAAGCAGTTTTGGGGGACATAATTAATATAAGAATACAAACAACTATAGGTTAACGGAATGAACATAAGAATACAAACAGATGTCATGTTTATTCTAGACAATCCAGTGAGATATTGTTTCAAAGAAAAGAAAACTTTAAAATGGAATATTTATATTACAAGCCTCCACTCAAGGCTCAGAGATTTTCATGGAAAAGAGGGCAGAAAGATTGTAAGAGGTGTTCAATAACTTCAAAACAAAACGAAACAAAACAAAACAAAACAAAACAAAACAAAACAAAACAAAAAAACCCAGTGTTTTCTGGTGATAACAGGACAGTAAGAAATAAACTCATGGAGTTTGTGACAGCATGCATAAGCCTCATACATGCTCAAGCCAGTCAAAGCCCCAGAATGGGGAGAGGGTGGGTGTTCCTTATCTATCTGAGCATTTGTTGACTGTTGGGAGAGTTAATTTTGTTTAACACTATCATCTCTGGCATATCAAACACACCCCAGGATGGGATCTACACTCAAGAATCATTTGCCAACATCAACTGGTTCTGATGGGATGATGATGATGATGATAATGATGATGATGATGCTAAGAGAGAGAGGAGAATACAAAGTTGTATAGAATAGGAGATAGGGATCGACCTGGGAGGAGTTGGGGAGAGGGTAAATATGATCAAATACAGTTTACAAATTTCTCAAAGAATTATTAAAATATCATCTCTTTTAAAAGAAATGAAGGGGTTCCTGGGCAGGGGGGAGGGAATGGGTTAAGGAAATAACATCTGAAATGTAAATAAAATATCCAATAAAAAAATGAAGAAAAAAGAAATGAAAATATAGCTTATTAGTAGCAATACTCCTGGGTTTAGAGAGAAGGTATGTGAATTTAAGCCAGGCATGGCCATGCTTATCTGTAATCTCACTACTCAGGAGCCTGAGGCAAGTGTAGGATGATGAGTTCAAAGCCAATGTGAGCACAGTAACAGATCACCATCTAAATAAAACAAAGATACCAAAGGCTAGGGGTATAGCTCAATGGTAAAGCTCTAGCCTAAAATTTGTAGTTCTCGAGATTAACCTAGCACCTTGTAAAATATCTTTAGGAGTCTATAAATTTGATTTTTGGATAAAAATATCTGACTGTAACAAGAAACATAAAAAATAATTTATATTCTGTGAAAGGTTATGTGTCTATTCCCTTTATTTCTACAGTATCATTAGGACTGGATATGTTTTATGAATTAAGGTAAAATTGCCATTCTCAGAAAGGTTAGGTTGTATCAAGATGGTTAATGTAATTTTCAGGTTAAATTGCATTTAACAAAGAAAATATTTTTCCTTTGTTGGTGTAATTTTAGAGAAGGAATAAAGTCCACAGTTCCCAGGCCTCTGTCTAGCTGATTTTCACTAAGACCCTTAGCCATGGTCATTCTATTCTTTCCTCTAATGTTCAATGACTAAGGAAACTGGAGTCTTAGTGGAACATTGACTTAGAGTAGCAGATTCAGGCTTGTCCCTCTTTCATTCTTCAATTGTCACTACTTCTGTGTCCTTACCTATACTATGTGGTGTGATTGTGAGTCTCAGTCTCTCACTCTCCTTGGATTGTACATTTAGGCTTTTGTAAGAATATAAACCTCAGGTTTCAGTCAGAGCATATGAATTCATTAACATAATCCAATGTATAAATAAACTCAAAGAAAAAAATCACATGATCATCTCCTTAGATGCAGAAAAAGAATTTGATAAAATACAACACCCCTTCATGTTAAAAGTACTAGAGAGATCAGGAATTCAAGGTCCATACCTAAATATAATAAAAGAAATTTAATGCAAACCAACAGCCAATATCAAATTAAGTGGAGAAATATTTGAAGCAATCCCACTAAAATCGGGGACAAGACAAAGATGCCCACTGTCCCCGTATCTACTCAATATAGTACTTGAATGGCTAGCTAGAACAATAAGACAACAAAAAGACATTAAGGAAATACAAATTGGCAAAGAAGAAATAAAGGTATCATTATTTGCAGATGGTATGATAGTATACATAAGCAACCCTAAAAATTCTACCAGAGAACTCCAGCTGATAAACAACTTCAGCAAAGTGGCTAGATATAAAAATTTTAATATAATGATATGTATTGAGAAGAAGAAAACTCTTTTCATCTAGAGGCCAGTAATCCAAAGTCCTGCCTGGGAAAAAATGTGTGGACATTATTATTATGTAACTCATTATTAAACAGGATTAAATAGGCTATAGTCACTGTTTGAAGCAAGTTACTAACAATATTTAATCAAATTCATAAAACAATAGTTGGAAACTGCTAATGTCCATCCACTTGTAGTAAAATCATAAAGAGAATTATTAGTGACTGCCACACAGGCATTAACTGTTGAGCCTGGATTCACGTGACACAAATCGAATCCATACTTCCATAACGCTGTGTAGCATAAGTAAAAATAACATGTCACTATACTCCCTGTAGTTATGTAAGGAAAAGCTTCAATGTTTAGACCTTTATGTGGATTACATGTTGAAGTTCTATTGTTTACACAAATTGGTCTTTTTTTCTTTCCTTTTCTCCTTTTTAGAACCGAAAAGCCCAGTATGCCAGAAACTCCAAGGTTTTCTTTCAAAGCCTTTAATATCTCATGTGCTTATGGGGTAAGTTCATCTGCTATTGCAGTTTAGTAAGTAAACTCATTCTTATTTCTTAAAGGCTATATACTTGCTCTTTTTGTTTCACCCCCACTGTGCATCCATTATCAATTCATTGAGAACATTAGAGCTCTTCTCTGGAATCTGAAGGGGCTGGGATCTCCTTTGTTAAAAGGAGCAGAGAAATGTAAGAGATTTTTGTCCTCACTGGAAGGAAGCTACCCAACTCAGTGAACCTCAGATTATGCTTCTTTCTTGGATGTATTCATTACCAATTCTGTCTGGTTCTCAGCCAAGCCAAGGCTGAAACCTTGGCCAACCTTGTCTGGCCCCTGGGTTCCATGAGACACTGCCAGCAGCAGTATCAGCTGTAATCTTTGTTTGGGAAATCATGAAAGAGAAAACAGGACTGACTGGAATTTAGGGAATGAATTTTCTCCAGTATAATCATGCTTGTTAATTAAAGCTGCTCAAATTGTCACTATGGGAAGTTCCAGAAAGATGGTTATTGCTAGGGAGAACAAAACCCTCAAGTAGGATTGACACAAGTGTTCAGGCAGTTTTTAACAGGGGCCATCTCCTGAACACATCACAGCTAAATATATGTGGGTCTATAGGTTTCCTGCTTTGTGATTAGCAAGGCTCAAATCATTATGATACCTTTAGGTCTCTGTAAGAACAGCCCATATTCTGAGGGATGAGGAAGTGTTGAGAGATGGCACACACATTCTGGAATTACTATTGTATTTCTGGTAAAATCTTTTAGTAGCTGTCACCTGCTACAGTTTAAAATATGAAGTGGAGTCCAGTGCCTTCTGGTTTGACAATGACTCAGATACTACCTAGTTACATTATTTTCAACAATAGACTTAAACTTTCTGAAGCTCTACAATGCTAAAAATTGAGGGCATATGATTACATATGTCCAAATCTCTAGGACTAAATGAATAATGTATGATAAATTTCATAGTTAGCAGATTTTTGATACTTACTGCTTTTAAAAAATTTTATGAACTACTTTAAAGAATACCTTATATTTCATAAGAAACAAATAACATATATAGTAGCAACATGTGGGTATACTTTCATTTATCTGTATGACACAATATTCTGAAACAGTTAAAATTATATTTGAAGAATTATTTAATGTCATGAGCATGTTTATATAATAAGGTTGTAGAAAAGGTAAGGTATCAAATTATGTCTAAAGCTGATTGTATTTTTTAAAAAAACATTTTATTATTTTTGTTGTTGCTTGGGAATTTAAAACACAGTATATGATATTTCCAAATGGTTATCCAATACTAAATGGTCAACCCTAAAAGCATACATAAAAGTAACATTAAACAGGCTGAGTAAGTTGTATTTATATATTTAGAAATATGGGCATATACATTATATATAATATATATCTATATATCTATATCTATATCTAATCTATATCTATCTATCTATCTATCTATCTATCTATCTATCTATCTATCTATCTATACAACTAAACACAAAGGAGTCCACGAATTTATAAAAGAGCAAGAAGGTGTATATGTGCTGGCTTGGGAGGAAGAAAAGGGAAGGGGATGATGATATAATTATTTTATAAAATAAAAACTAAAAATTAATAACATGATTTCATTTCCTAGTTCTGGTCCTCCAATTCTTTTTCTATTCACTCACCATGTTCCCCTACCAAGTTCATGTACTGTTTTACTTTTAAGCCCTTGAGTCCACCCATTTTTTGCTGCTTATATGTGCACAAATGGAAGAACGTATATTGAAACATAGGTAGCCTTTTGGGTGCTTCATCCCTGAGGAAAACTGATCCTCTCTCACAACACCCATCAGTTTCCAGTAGCTCCTCAGTTATGGATGGGGCCTCATGAGGGCCTCCCCCATATGGGACTTCATGAGTCTGTCCCCCATATGTGCTGGGACTTTGAGGCTTGATTTGGTTCAGGTATTATATATGCAATATCTGTAAATACCCCTGTGAGTTCTTGTGTGCAGGTGTGCAGCTGAGCTGTCATGATAGGCAAATTCTGTTTCATTGCAGACATCCATTACTCATAATTTTTACACCCTCTCTTCTGTGACAATCCATGTTCTTTGGAGGGATGGAGTTTTCTATAGAAGACCCATGCAGATGTGAGTGTTTTATCATCTTTTATTGTTAGCCAGCTCTTAGGTTCTATAGCAATCACTATTTACTTCAAAGAGAAGCCCCTCTGATAAGGATTGAGTTGCACTGATCCTTAAAGATAAGACATTAACAATCATTTTGTAATGGTGTCCACTCAGTAGGTGACAATTGTTGAGGGAAGAAACTCTATTTGACCAAATGTACATGTCTTCTGCGAGTTGTGCAGGGAGCTCAACACATAGAGGTGTTTTTTTTTTGTGTGTGTGTGGCCATGAATACTGTAATAGACTTTTGATGGTGTTGCTGCTTTCAAGACATTTTAATGTAAATGATTTCTTAACTGTTTCTCCTATAGGTAGCCTCAAGATATTCACTGGGTCATGGTGCTATACTTGAGCAGAATAATTTCTTTGATGTTTTGTATATTCCATGTCTGGGATGAATAGATATTGGTTCATGCCTCCCACCAAAAATCTACCCAAAACCTCCCAAATAATCAAGATTATAGAAACTTGGTTACCAGGTGATGGGCTTTGGAAAAGTGTTTGAATAAATGGCCCAGTGTTAGGGATGGGATATCTCCTTTCAAGATGTTAATCAGTGGGTTTTCTCTATATATTACAAGTATACATAGAATGAGAGGCAGTAGAATGTTCAGCCCTAAATCATACCCCCTTTTTCAATGCTCAAATATCACCATGGAAAGTGGGTAGTGGTGAGAAGTGTAACAGCTAGAGGCAGAAGATTACTCTGAGGAAGTAGTGTTTTCCAGACAGAACATGGCAGCTATATATGTAAATTCATAGCAGTTGTGACAGTATGAACAAGACTTTTGCATGCTGAAGTCAAATGCAATCCCATGAATGGGAGACATAGTTACACAGCCCAATCCCTAGCTGAGGAGTTTCTGACAGTTGATAACTACTACAAGAGGGACTCAGTACTGTGAGAGGGACTCAGTACTATGAGAGGGAATCACTACTATGAGAGGGAGTCCTTTAGCCTCTGTTAAGTTGAGCATGATCTAGTGAAATATCAGCATATACAGAAGTATATCAACAACACAGATTGTACTGTGTAGACTGGGTAGGCTAGGAGAGAGAGAGAGAGAGAGAGAGAGAGAGAGAGAGAGAGAGAGAGAGGAGACTGGAAATTGAGAAAGAGTGTTGAGGTGGATTTTACAGGAGTTTGAGAGTGAATATGACCAAAATATATTATAAGAATTTCTTAGAGAATTAATAAAATAGATTTCTCCTTTAAAAAAAACACTAGTATACTTCTCTTTTTCTCAAAAAGGTACCTGAATAATGCTAAATAGAAGTAATCATCTGAATTATGTAGTTAGACGATTATAACCTTAAATCTAACGCTACCTAATTTATAATTAATGAAATTCTGAAAACAACTCTTTTTAAAATCTACAGAACAATGAGAAGTATAATAACTAGTTAGCATGGTTGTTGGGAAATTCTTTGCTTGTGGTGCTGAAATGTGAAATGTCCTCTTCTACTCTTGATGACAGCCTAAGCTCTCTAAGAAGGCTACAACTTAAAGATACAAATCTAACACCAGTTATCTCATTTGTCAATTTCCAAATCGATGGATGATACCAAAAAGGCAACAATAGAGGGTTTCTTTCTCTGCTTTACAAACATAGTGCCTTTCTGAAATTCACCACAGCTGATAAATACTCATAATACTTGAAAAGGTTTTCCATATAAGGGATATGTGCAGTAGCTGTGTAACAGGTTTATTCATCCATGCACAGAGCTGACAGGTGAAACCCCAAATTCCATTGGAGCATCCATAAACTCCACCAAATGTATGATGGAAATGCTATATACTTAGGACGTGTCTGGGGTTGGAAAGTCACTCCTTTGCTGGTTTTCTGCCAGCACATACTCTGTACTCAACAACCAAGGCCTCTGATGTATAGCTGGTATAGGATTTCTGTCTAATTTTCCTAGAGATCAACAAATGAATAGATTGGAAAAGAAGTGAAGAACACTAGAGATCACATTTTTCATGCACTAAGATCATAAATAATTATTTTATATGCATTTTCTCAAGTGACCTTTACTATTGCTTTTCATCATAGTTAAAGCTAAAGTTTCTCCTCTGAAAATTTGTGAGCAAAAGTCATTTTTTTGGGCTGTCTACTTCTTAAGATAGTGAACTGAAATGAGTGCTTTATGAAGAGACTTTCTTTTTCCCTCCAGCTATGACAATAGTGCATATTGTGATATTGGATTCACTAAGACTATAGCTCTCAAGTGCTTTAGGATTGAAATAATCATCCTTCACTTTATTTTTCAGAGACCCTTTTTTCCTTCCTCAGAGGTAAGACTGTTTGGCCTATAAAATGTCCTAGGGAATAAATAATCATGTGCTTCAGAAATGAAGCCTGGGAAAGATTATAGATTACAGAGAGGACGTGCAGACTTCCTTCTCTCCAAATCACATGTCAGCAAAGCGTAAGCCTCTACTTAACTTACAAGATATGACAGTGAAATATAAACAAATGAGACTCTTAGTTAAAAGTTGTAATAGCAATCATCCCCAGACAACATAGGCATCCTCATCTTTGAATGTAGGCATGCCACTCAGGGTTGAAGAATGGTACCATTTTCCTTGAGAAAATTTGTTAAGAAGTATATCTTAAAATTAACCACACAGTAGATAGGAACTGAGATAACTTAACCATTCATTAAGTCTTAAATCATTGAGGTTATCAGAATTTGGTTGTACCACTTACAGAGTGCCGATTTTATATTTCATACTCTCTGGGTTGATATGCCATTAAACGCTCAAATTCTTTTGCAGAAAATGCAAAAATCAAAGCAGAATCACATATGGCAATTGGTTAGCAAACTCTTTTATTGCAAATTTCCGATTTGTTCTCTCTTGCTGATAAACAATGCTTCTGGAACGGGAAGTGGTCATGATAGCACTATCCTCATCACTGATCATTGCTATTATTTGTTATTATTGTTAATCAAGGTTGTCACATGCTTACATTCTCTTTTGTTGTTTGTCTCAGTTTTTGTCTGTGTCCAGGTATTTAGTGCTCTATGAGACCCTGCTTCTTTATCTGAGAAAGGACTTAGTTTATAAGAATGCTGTGATGGATAAGTGAGGCCATGCTGAGCTCATAATGCAATGCTAGACTTCTTGTAGATGCACAGAAATGTGCTTGTACTATGTCAGTGTTGCTAGGAAGTCAGACAGAGGAATGACCTCTAAGAAAGAGTGATGGAATATGCAGAAAGAAGAAGCAGAGTGTGAAAATGTGACAAAACAAAATTCAGAACATAGCCTGCTAGACTCTGGGATTTTTCTAATTAGTTTTTAATTTCAGTACATTGGTTTTCTCAGTAATAATAATAATATTAATAATAGGATTTCAACTTTTGTTTTCATAATATTTTTGTTTTGTTTTAATTTTTCACTTTTGCTTCATAAAGTGATGACATTCATTTCAATCTGAAATATATATTATTTAAACCTTTTGAGTCCTTTGAACAATTATTCTTATCTCATACATTACATCCTGACTGGTTTCCCCTCCTTTCACTCCTTCTAGTATTCTCCCATCTTTTTCCCCAGACTTCAAAGAAATAAGTTTGAGTTATATGCTTCTTTCCTGAAAATATTTTGACTTCTTGTGATAAGAATGTTGATTGTAAAGTACTAAGGGCTCAGAGTGGTAAGACACAAGCTGACATTTATGTATAATTCAAATCTTAGGTGGAAAGACTAGCGAAAAACAAGATCTCAATCCCTCAACAAAAATCCTGGAGTTCAGGGCTGTAAATTTCTATCCCACATGCCATATATGATATACAAAGTGTTAGTTTTCTTGAAACAACGACAGCAATACAACATAGACTCATGAGTGGCTGTGTTCCACAAAAAATTACAAGTTGAGATACAAAGCATGGGGCATAGTGAAGCATATCTTTAATTCCAGCACTTGGGAGGCAAAGGCAGGCAGATATCTGAGTTCGAGGACAGCCAGGTCTACAGAGTGAATTCCAGGACACCCAGGGCTACACAGGTAAACTGTCTCAAAAGAACAACAAACAAATAGATGAATGAATGAATGAATGAATGAATAAATAAATGTTATTGCATTTATTTACAGCTGGTGTGGTGCCGCATGTTTTTAATTCTAGCAATTCAGAGGTGGATCTCTGTGAGTATAAGGCCAACCTGGTCTACATAGTGAGTTCTAGGCTATCTGAGGTTACATAATGAGACCTTCTCTCATTAAACAACAGGAAAAGAGAAAAGAAAAGGAATGGGAAAAGAAAGAAAAAAGAAAGGAAGAAAGGAAGGAAGGAAGGAAGGAATAATGAAAGAATGAAAGAACAGATGGAAGAAAGAGAGAAAATAGAAATAAGATACCAAGCACATATGGCCACCGAAGCCAGAGATAAGGTCAGGGAACTGGTTGAGAATCAGTTACAGAAGTTCTACTCTTCATTGTCTTCAGTGCAAGGTCCTATGAGCTACTCAGTACTCTGGAGGACGACTTGTTTTCCCCTCAATAGACTACTTTTTTTTTTTTTTTGGCCAGGTTTTAGTTTAAAACAGAACAATTAATGTTACAGCTGTTTCGCACATTTTCTCTGAACTCCCTACATAAGGAGCCCTCCACATTATCAGTTTATACCATCAGAATGGCACATTTGTTACAACTGATGAACCTACACTGACACATCCATGTAAGTTGTTGTTTTGGTTACAGAAGTTCCTCTAGAGATGTTTGACTTGATTCAAGTACAAAACAGTTGTGTAACCCAGAGCAATCTCTCAGACTCAGAAATCAGCTTTCCATGTCTGGAGAATGGAAGTGAAAATGATTTATACATAGCATCATGATCTTAAATTGATTTTAAACTGTATATACCCTGTGTCTTAGTTGTTATTTACAAACAAAACTAATAGAAGACTGCATGTCTTCTAAAAAGAAAACAACGGTGGGTCTTTGATGATTTGGTATGATTGATGGCTATAGATAATATGTGAGTGTGGTTGTGAATGACTGGGAAAGCTTGTGTCTCAAGCAGTACAAGAACCTAAGTGACCAGAAAGGCAGATCTCCTCTAGATCCCAGGAGGAATAGTGCCTGAAACATATGATTAGTAAAGGACTTGGAAGAACAAGAACCCATGATGCAGACATCCGTTGTAGGCTTAGATTTTCCAAAACCTACTTTTAATACGGGTTCTCAAACTTTTGGACCCTCTTTTAGCTCACCATCCAAAGGTAGGGGAGAAAGATAATAAATAGGACAAGGGGATGTGAACCTATTTAAAAGTAGTTCTTTGGGACGATCCCAATCTCCATTGTCAAGATCCCAGCAGTTTAGTTTGGTAGTGTTAGGATACCACACACGAATCAACGGTGGTGGCACAATCTAGTAGAAACAGCCAGACCTCAGCCAAATCTGCAGGAATCAGTAGAAGCAACGAAAAGAACCTAGAGTGCAGGGAGAGAGTCTCTGCCATGTCTCTCTCAAAGATATGAAGATCAGTGAAGACTCAAGACCAAGAAGTCTTGCAAGACTAGCTCTGCAAGTGCCGTTAAGTTCAATTTGTATTCTCTCCAAACATCACGTGTCCTCCTGTGGGTCTTGCCTCAGCAAGACACCACGTGTGTCTACACACAGTCATGACACAACCAGAAACTTCTACTTCAATCCTTGAAATTTAATTTTATGGGACAGGACTGCATTTAGGATGCCCAACTAAATATTATACGCAGATATGTCTATGAGGATAGTATATTAGCCTGCTGACTGTAACAATCTGTTCACTTCTGATGTGAAGGGTATCATCATATTTACTTTTGTCCTAACATACAAAAAGACAGAGGAACTCATGGCCTAAATGATTGAGGTGAGATATCCTTGCTCTGTTCTGGACTGAGATTTAGGAGTTTGGATTTTAATTTAATTTTGATATGTATACCTGTGCTGTGTGAAAGAATAAACACTCATGTTGACATGTGTGTGGGTGCATGACAGGTGTGTGTACATGTATGCAGATTTATGTGGAGCTTATGGTAGATATCTTCCTCAATTGCTCTTCACACTAGTTCGTGAGTCAGGATCTGTCAATGAACCTGGCACTCACAAATTCTTGCTAATCTTGCTAACCAGATTGCCTTCAGGATCCCTGTCTTTATCAAGCCTGACCAGCTTTTACATGAATTCTACTGATCCAGACTCTCTCTTACACTCGTAAAGCAAGAACTTTATCCACTTCAGTATCTCCTGAGGCCCTGGACTAAGATTTAGATCACAAGACTTCTATCTCTTGAGCCTGCAGACTCAGACTGGAAAAGCATCACCAGCTTCTCTGAGTTTTCGTCTTGCCACACTCCCTAAATCCTTATTTCACATTTGTAAAGTGCCTGTTTTTCCAGAGAACCTTGACTAATGTAGCCATTACACATGTCATTCATCAATATTATGTGTCCAGTATGGTCATAGGTGCCACAGGGATAGAGGGTAGGGAACAGATATGGTCTCTGCTCTCATATTGTAGCCATGAATTATAATACTAGAAGCAACAGAACTCTCAGAGGCAAAATCAAGATAGAATTCAAACATGTATGTACAGATATGGGCAGAAAGGAAACTCCATGGTGACAGATGCTGAATTGAAGGAAACCGCTGAGATTATTAGTTACATATGTTTAAAGCACAAAATAGGTGCCAGTGGAGAGATAGAAATGTGCTCATGATGGAATTCTAATTTATGTGGAATATTTCAACAAAATGACAGTATCTTATATATCATACTCAATGTTGTATTTAATGTGTTATATTTTAATTGTTAAGTCTTCAAAAATCTGCTTGTTTTTGAAAGAATAGTCAATTATACTGATAGTAGTCAGATTAGGAGTCCCAAAACAAAACCAAATGTTCAGTTAGTGTATTTCCTAAATTCTCCAAAGACTTACAGAATGGAAATAGAATGCTAAGTAGCTTTTGTACTATCCAGGATTGTACAGGAAATCAAGAGGAAATATAAATAATTGTCTCATAGCACCTCTGAGTGTTTGGTTTCAGATTCCTCCATAGATACCAAACCCCTGTATATAAAATACTCAAGCACCATATATGAAATGCCAGAGTATTTGAGTAGAATCCACTCATACCTTTTCACATACTTTTAAATAATCTATATTATTTCTAACATCCATTATATTATAAATATGTCAATGGTTTCTAAATAGATGTTATACTATATTTCAAAAAACAATTATAAGAAATTCCACATGGTTGATATTGAAATCCCCATAATTACAATTAAATTTTATTTCTGTTGTTGGATGTATCTATGAATTTGAAACTCATGGCTGCAGAAAAAAAATGAATATAGGAGAGCATTTGATTGGACTGGAAAGATAGCTTAACTGTTAAGATCATTGGCTGCTCTGTCTCAGTTTATAATATGCACAAGGGGGTAGGAGTAGGAATCACCACTGCCGCTATGGCTTCTTGGACTTTTGGCTAAGATCAAATGTAGAAATCACCACTGCTGTGCCTCCAGCCCCAGAAGATTCTATTCTCTCTTCTGGCTTCCCCAGATACTGTACATTTGTGGTGCACATATAGAGAAACAAACACGAAAATACAGAGAAATAACAATAAACAATTTAAAAACTAAAAGAAAAATCTTGAATATCTAAATACTTTTATCTATATATTATCAATCTGTCTGCCTGACTGAGGGGATAGGGATTTGTTGTTGAAATTGGCTCACGTGCTTATGCATCCTACAATCTCCATAATTCACTTCTTGCTCTATGAAAGCTAAGGTTATGTTCTAAGAATGAAAGATCTAGTCCAAGGTAAATAGAAATAAGATATGTGGTTTAAACAACAAAGCAGGGAGAAAACAAGCATCTATTTCTCACTTCCTGATTTATGTAGTAACCTGTGATCACATTGTACCCACTGTAATGCTTAACTTTGATTGTTAGCTTGATTGGATCTGGCTTTAATTAAAAGTCTGAGCAGTTATCCTGGAAGGATGAACTGAGGGTGCATATAGGGAGATTCTCTCAAAATAGATGTCACATTCCAGAGACAGATCAAATTTTGGTTCCTGTCTACTTTTATCTGCTGTTGGTGAGTACAACTACCTCTTGTTACCCTGTTACTGCCTTCTTCCACTGACATCCAAACCTAAGGTTGTTTTTGGACTTCCAATGTGACCTGAAGACCAGTGGCTTCAGGAATCCTCCAAGCCTTCAGTATATGATTTGAACTGCTAAGACATCCAGCCTTGTGGCAGAGTGACTACTAAGTTCTCAGCTTTCTCAGTATGCTGACAGCCATTGTTTGAATATCCAGCAGGATCTATGTAAGCCAATTTACCATAACTCCCTTTAACATATATCAATTTCCATTGCTTCCTTCCTCTAGTGTATCTTCACTAATATACTCACCTACTCAGGAGAAGGTAATCTGCTTTACCCAATTTCTTGTTACAAATTCTAATCTCATTGGCCATACTCAGAGAGAATGTTTCATCTGGGAATCCTGTGGTCAGCCAAGAAGCTACACATAATCAGCTTTCCAAAGCTGTATTTGCAGCTTCAGAAAGTGAGGCACAGGTAAGACACAATCAGGCTCAGTCATTTGAGGGTAGACTATTCTGCAAGATAAAATGCCAAGGCCTGCTATGATCCCCTTGTGTGGCACTTATGTCTGCATCATAGCTGAGGGAAGATGAGAGGCAGGCACACTTTGTACTTTGATTGTCTGTTTGGGGAAAGCTTTTGATGGAGCTACTAATAACCTCAATCTGGTGGCTCTATTTGCCTCTATCCCAAGCCACCCCTCCAGAACTGCAACTGTTCACTTCTGCAGATACAATTGTGAGCAGAAAACAAATAAAATGAAATTTGGTGCTTTGTGTTATTACAGCTTCAAGGTGAGGAATCAGCAGAAAGTCTGAAATAACAATTTCAGTGTTTTCCTACCTCAGATGGTCTTAAGCTCAATTGCCTAACATATCAAATTGGGATGATAAATTAAATCTCATTGAAACTTCATAACATATTATTTATGTCCCACTATGTGAACAAAAAAGATTTCAGAGTAATATCAGCCGTAATATCCAGACGGACATGAAGATGGAGGCTTTACTTGTACATTGAAGCCTGATTAGATTTTGTCTAAGATTAAGCATAAAGAAAAGGGTTTGAATGGAAGAATACAAACAGTAGTTGGAAATTTGGTACAATGAGCAGATAATTTGCTTGATCTTAAAGACACTTGTTTGTTTTTATATTAGAAAAATAGTAGCATTTGTTTAAAGAGGTATGTAAAATAGAAACCCCAACATATAATTTAATGATGGCAGCTTAAATTTTGAATTAAAAAATGAGTATTGGGTAGACTAGAAAATTAAACTATTCAGAGGGTAAAAGTGGAAACAAAGTGGAAACCTGGAGCCATAAGAAGGTTTTATTATTTATTTTGTTTTGTTTTGTTTTATATGTGGGAGTGTTTCAGGAGTGTTGCATGTATATTTGAGCACATTGATACATGTGGGGCCTGAGTACATCAGAAGAGGACATCTGATTCCCTGGAACTAGAGTTTCAGAGTGCAGCAATCTGTAATGGTGGTCCCGCAAACTGAACTTGGATCCTCTGCAAAGCAGCAAATGATATTAACCACTGAAGCAACTCTTCAGTACCAGCAAACAATGTGGCCTTGTGAGTTATACACAGAATCTTCATGACTTTCTGCTTATGTTTTTGTGACTTCAAAGTCAATGGTGTAGAGATGTAAAGCTGATGGAAAGCAAGCAAACATACAAGCAGAAACTCCTGCTCTGATACAAATGTGTTTTGTAATGCAGTGTGCCTGTGCTGTCTATCTGAATGTGAAGTCAGCATTCCTCTTAGCCTTCAAAGCCAGGAGTAGGTATCCTTCAAAACAAAAATTCTCATTACATTTAGATAAAGAAGAAATTATACCTAGGTCTTTACTTATGAGAAAACAAAATAATTTTGCTTGGATTTAGTAGGGCATAAGGCAACACTCATGTGAGATTTTAAAACACAATTTAGTCTCCCAGAAGGATGATTTAGGTTAAAATGGTTATGAATGAGAATTGTTCCAAGGAGCCTTGAAGAAGCAAATGCAAGCACTCCTAGGAGTCTCTCACCTTTTTCAGACAATACAGGAAACCTCCCAAATGCAATTTTATAGAATATGAACTCATTATTAAAAAGTCACATAAATAGAACCAAATATGGTAGAATCTTATTCTCAAAAAGATGAAAAATAGGTATATTTATATAAAATTATCTTCACTACATTTGGAAAACTTAAAGAGGAAATAAAACAAATAAGTCAAAGGCAAAAATTTATTGAAAATTAAGTTTAGAAACTAATATGCATAATTAAAACCCAGATTTTTTATTTTTTAAAAATTAATTTATTATCTATCATCTATCTATTTATCTATTATTTGTTTAATGGGATTGCATTTGTTCTAAGTATATGCAGGAGCCCACAGAGGTCAGTCAGAAGAGAAAATTAGATTCTCTGGAATTAGATTTATAGGTAGTTTTGAGCTCTGTTGGTGCTAGGAACTAAACTTTGATCTTATGCAAAAAAAGTAAATGCTCTTGACCACTGAGCTAAACTTCCCAGTCAGAAACAGATATTTAAATACTCAGAATGATAGCATAAAACTGTAGATTAATAAAATTGATAATCACTGCATCTTAAGGTTTTATTTCTGTGAAGAGGCACCATGAGCATGCCAACTGTTATAAAGAAAAACATTAATTAGGGCTGGGTTACAAGTTCAGAGGTTTAGTCTCTTATTTTCATAGTAGGAAGTATGGTATCATGCAGCAGATATGGTGATGGAAAGGTAGCTGAGAGTTCTACATCCGGATCTGGAGGCAGTAGTAAGAGAATACCACACTAGGCCTGGCTTGAGCATCTGAGAACTCAAAGCCTGCACCCAGTGACACAGTTCCTCCAACAATGCTACACCTACTCCAACAAGGACACACCTCCTCATAGTACCACTCCCTACGATTTTGTGGAGGGCCTTTTCTTTCAAGCCACCACACATTCTGGAACCAGAAAAATAATTATGAAGTAGATGACAACAGTGTTCAATGAGACATTTTATTTCAAAATATAGTAAGCAACATACTCATACTCTTAAATTTCAGATCACAAAAATAAATTATACCTATTGAAATTATATATATTCCTTGAAATCCCTTGTTTCAGGAAACTATTAATTTAATTTTTATCAATGCCTAATGTACTAATTCTTTATTATGTAATATTGGGCAAAACAAATGGTAAGAACATGTAGCATTGTTACAAAAATTACTATACAATAATAAACAGTGTTGGAAGTAACCATACTTAAATTAATAGAGTTCACCCCTCCCCAATTTTAGTTGATAATAGCCATTGGGAGGTAGTGGTAGAACAAGAAATATGTAGAACCTTACTATACCAGATATTGTGAGAATTCCTTGAAGACAAAACAAGAAAGTAGTTAAGATGGAAAAAAAAGTCTGTGTCTGTACCATTTAGCTTTATTGTTAGCTTGTCACACTATAGAATCATCTGGGAAGAGAGAATTATAATTAGGAATTGCCTCCTCCAGCATGGCTTTACTGTGTCTGTAGTCATTTTATTGATTGCTAATTGATGTAGAAGGATTTAGCCCACTTGTGTGATGCAAAACCTGGAAATGAGTTCCTGGGCTTTATGAGAAATTGGGCTGAGCATGAGCCACAAGGAGCAAGGCAGGAAGCAGTAAGCACGATTCTTGCATGGTCTCTGCTTCAGTTCCTAGCCTGACATCCCTCAGTGATAAACTGCTTCCTGAATATATGAGATGAGATAAAATCTTTTCCTCAAGATGTTTTTGGTGATGGTGTTAGTCACAGTAAGAAAATAAAAATTAGAACAATATCAAGGCAAAAGATGTTCAAACAAATTGAAAGGGGAGACAAGTTCTTTGTTACAAAATAGAAAGGTCACAAAGGACAGAAAGAACTAGAAACTAGAACTCCTCAGAGCTAGTTGTCTGAGATGACATGCTTGGTTGTCTTGGCTAAACTGCTATGTCTTCAGTGTTTTTATGAGTCACAAGATCAGCTGTGACCAACAGTGAGAGTGGAGACAGTCTATAGAATTAGAACAGGCTCAAACTCACAGCAAAAGTATTAAATAAAATAGAACAAGGAGACTTAGGAGTGAATCAGATGTAAAAGTTGCTTTAATGTCTTATCAAATGTATGTGATTCTCTACAAAACATGGCTACCTAAATTTTATAGCACTTTTTCTAGGGAAGTAGATCTGTGCCTGGCTCAGCCATCATCAGAGAAGCTTCCTCTTGTAGCAGATGAGAACATACAGAGACCCAGAGCCAGACATAATGCAGAGAATGAGAAATCTTGGGACACTTACTCTTAAACAGGATATCTCCATCAAATCCCTCTCCTCAGGGGTCAAGAACCCCAGAAGAGTAGCAGAAAGGATTTAACATCCAGAGGAAGAGCAGAAGAGTTTGATAGCCCGAAGAGATGGAGGAAACCAAGCCGATAAGGCCCTCTAAATCAACATGATGAATAGACATGTAAACTCACAGAGACTGAGGCAGAATGCACATGGTCGGCATGGGTCTGAACACTTGCTTTAGTGTTTTTGTGGGGTTCCTGACTGTGTGACCAAGTGTGTCTCTATTTCTTATGCCTTCTTTTGGCTCCTTCCTTTCCCTCTTTCACAGAATTCCTGAGCTCTACATAATGTTTGGCTATGGGTTTCTGTATCTGTGTCCATCAGTTGCTGAATGAAGTCTCTCTGACAGCAATTATGCTAGCGTTTGGTCTATGAGAATAACAGAATATCATTAGGAATGATTTCATTGACTCATTTGTTTGTTGTGTATGATGCTTTCCTAGGTCTCTGGACTATCAAGTCTCTGATTTCTGGTCCACTAGTCAGAGTCTAGTGTATTCTCCCTGTTGTGGCATGAGTCTCAAGCTGGACTGGTTATGGGTTAGCCACTCCCACAATTTCTGTACCAACTTACCTTAGGATATCTTTGGAGGAAGGATAAATTGTATGTTGATGGGTTTGTGGTTGGATTGGTGTCTCACTTCTTCCATTGGAAATCTTGCCTGGTTACAGGAGATGGCTTATTCAAGCTTTTCATTTCCATTGATAGATTTAGCTAAGGTCATCCTTGGAGATTCCTGTGAGTTTTCATTATACTAGGTTTCTAGCTTGTTCCCAAGATGACCCTCAATTCAGTTGTCTTTGCCAATACTCTCTCCCCAATTCCTCACTCATGTGATAACTTCTGTTCCTGTCCCCATCAGCCTCAGTCTACCCAAAAAATCAATTCTATTTTTCCTTGCCAGAGAGGTTCATGAGTTTCCTTTTGAACTCTCCTTATTACTTAGCCTCCCTTGGTTTGTGGATAGCAGCATGATTATCCTTTATAGGAAATATACACTTATAAGTCAGTATACATCATGTCTGTCTAACTGGGTCTTGATTACCTCACCCAGGATAAGTTTTTTTAGTTTCAAATACTTGCTTAAAAATATAATGACGTTTTAATAACATCTGGATAATATTATTGCTTATATGTACCATTTTTTCTTTATCTATTCTTTATCCATATCTAGGTTGTTTCTAGCTTCTTGATATTATGAATAAAGCCACCATGAAATAGTTGAACAATTGTTTTTGTAATGTAGTAGAATAGAGTATCCTTTGGGCACATGTCCAGGAATGGTATAATTAGGTCTTGATGTAGATAAATTCCAAATTTTCTGAGAAATCACCATATTGATTTCCAAAGTCACTGTACAAGTCTGTACTCTTACTGGCAATGGCGGAGTGTTCTCCTTGCTTCACATCCTTGCTATCATGAGACATCACTTCTCTTTTTGATCTTAGCAATTCTGAAAGGTATAAGATGGAATATCAAAGTCACTTGAATTTGCACTTCCCTAATGGGTAATGGTGTTGAACATTACTTTTTCTTTCTCTTTCTTTTTCTTCTTTTATTTTATCAAAAATCAAGTGTCTACAGGCATTGTAGATTTACATCTGAATTTTCAAAGTGATTCCATTAATCAGCCTGTCTTTTTTATGCTAATATCATGTGGTTTTTATTACTATTGCTCTGTAGTACAATGTGAGATCAGGGATAGTGACAACACCAGAAGATCTTTCATTGTAAAGGACTGTTTGGGCTATCTTGTTTCTTTTATTTTTCTTTCCTATGAAGTTGAACACTGTTCTTTCAAGGTCTGTAAAGAATTGTGTTGGAGTTTTGGTAGGGATTGCATTGAATCTGTAGAGTGCTCTTGGTAAGATGACAAGTTTTACTGTCAACCATACTGATCCATCAACATGGGAAATCTTCATCTTCTGATATTTTCTTCAAGTTATTTCTTCAAAGACTTGAAATTTTGTCATATAGGTCTTTCACATACTTGGTTAGAACTACTCCAAGTTATTTTATATTATTTTGTGGCTATTATAAAGGGGTTTTATTAATTTTACATCCATCTACTTTGCTGACAAAAGATGTTTATTAGCTGTAAGCATTTCCCTGTAGAAGTTTTTAAGTCACTTATGTATGCTATGTTATTATTTGTGAATACTGATACTTTGCATTCTTCCTTTACAATTTTTATCCTCTGATTTCTTTAGTTGTCTTATTGCTCTAGCTAGACATTCAAGTACTATATTGAATAAATATGGAGAATATTTATGTAATTATCTTGTTTTGATTTTAGTGGAATGGTTTTGAGTTTCTCTACATTTAATTTAACTATAGAATTGCTGTAAATTGCCTTTATTATGCTGAGATAACTGGCTCTTGTAATTTTTTAATCTCTCCAAGACAAAATCCAAGGATTGTTGGATTTTGTAAAAGGCATTTTCTGTATATAATTTCTTATAAAGACACTTAGTGCTATAAACTTTCCCCTTAGTATTATTTTCATTGTGTCTCATAAATTTGGATATGTTGTGTATTCATTTTCATTGAATTCTATGAAGTCTTTAATTTCTTTATTTCTGCCTTGAACCAGAAGTCATTAACTATAGAGTTATTCAATTTCCATGAGATTTCTGTAGTTTCTGCTGTTGTTGATATCTAGCTTTAGTCTATGGTGGTCTGATTGGATAAAGAGAATTATTTCAATTTTCTTGTTTCTGTTGAGACTTGCTTTGTGACTGAGTATGCGGTCAATTTTGGAGAATGTTGCATGATATTCTGAGAAGAAGGTATATTCTCTTGTGTGAGGGTGAAATGTTCTATAGATATCTGTTAGGTACATTTGAGTCATAACATCTAGTAGCTCCACTATTTCTCTGTTTACTTTTTGTCTGGACGATCTGTCCATTAGGGATAATGGGGTGTTGAAGTTTCCTACCATCAACATGTGAATTTCAATGTGTGATTTAAATTTTAGTAGTGTTTTTTTTTTTTTTTTTTTTTTTTATAAATGTGGGTGCCCTTTGATTTGGGGAAAAATATTCAGAATCAAGACTTTATCTTGGTGGATTTTCCTTTTGATGAGTGATATGTCCTTCCCCATCCCTTTAATTAATTTTAATAGAGAACCTTTTTTTAAAAAAAAAAAATTGTGATGGCTACTTTAGATTGCTTCTTAAGTCCATTTGCCTGGAAAATCTTTTTCCAACCATTTATTCTGAAGTAATACTTATCTTGATGCTGAGCTGAGTTTCTTGTATGGAGCAGAAGGATGGATGCTAGTTTTGTATTGATTCTGTTAGCCAGTGTCTTTTTATTGAAGAATTGAGTCCATTTATACTGAGATTAATAATCAGTGATTGTTTATCCCCATTGTTTTGTTGTTGTTGTTGGTAGTGGTAGTATTGTGTTTTTCTCTCTCTGTATGTATATCTGTCTGTCTGTGTGCACTTTCTTTTCTTTTCCAATATTTTTAGTGGTCTGTAAGCCTTTTGTATATTTATAGGCCTGTCCTTTTTAAGGCTCAGAAATATTTTGTCTTATAATTTTGTTAAAAAAATCTGGGTTTTTGAACTGAGATTTTTTTCTTTCTATTTGTATGTCTTAGATTTGGTCTTTTCATGGTGCCATAGATTTCCTATGTTTTGTGTTTGAATATTTTTAGATTTACCATTTTCTCTGACTAATGCTTCAATTTCTTCTATTGTATCTTCTACACCTGAGATTCTCTCTTCCATCTTTTCTATTCTGTTGGTGATGCTTGCATTTGTATTTCCTGTTTGCTTATGAAGATTTTCCATCTCCAAGTTTTCCTCGGTTTGTGTTCTGTTTATTGCTTCTATTTCTGTTTCAGGTTCTGAACAGTTTTCTTCACATGGTCATTTGTTTTTTTGTTTGTGTTTTCTTTTCCTTTGTTTTTTTTTTTGCTTGTTTGTTTGTTCTCTTGGCTTTCTTTATGGGGTCTCTTCCTTTACTTCCATTGTCTATTTGTATTTTTCTAGATTTCATTAATGCATTTATTTATTCCCTCTTTAAAAACCTCTATCATCTTCCTAAAACTGGTTTTAAGGTCATTCTCTTGTGTTTCTACAGTGTTGTAATATCCAGGGCTAGTTGTAATAGAATTCCTGGGCTTTCATAGTACCATGTTGGTTGTTGATTGTGTTCTTATGCTGGGCTTTAGGCATCTGGGTTTGGAGTAATTATAGGTTTAGGTGATCTTTTCAGAGTTTGTCTTTGTTGGATGGATATTTCCCCCCTTGGTTTCCATAACTTTTCTGGTCTTCTAGTCTGAATGGTCTGTGGTTCTGCTGACCTGTAAGTCTTCAGGGACAGTAGTGTGTTTTCACTGGGGTTTTGGAAGCCAGTGTAACTTTTTGGGTTTGGGGGCCTTACATTACCTCTGGGGTTCTGAGGTTTTAAGAGGTATTATGGTCTCTGAGGTTCCAGGTTCCATCATGGATTACAGGGTCCTGGTAGAGCAGTAGGCTTCTGCTAGAGGAGGGAATTGTGTGCCATTGGAGAAACTGGGTGGTTTCTGGGGCAACATTGAGTATGTAGTGTTCTGAGAACAGATTTGAGTCTCTGGTAAATCAGTGGGCTTCTCCAAGTGTTGTGGGCTGGTGTATAGAATGAGTGCTTCTGGGGAAACTGGGTAGGCTCTGATAAATCTTTGAGTATTTGAAAGTGTAGTTTTATCTGTGGTTCCACCTGCAGGCATGCTCTCTGGTAAAGCAGTAAGCTTCTGCCAGAGTTGTAGAGTAGGTATGGAACCAAAATCCCCTATTTTCAGTAAGAGGGAAAAATTATATATTTTATTAAGTAGAAGATAGTTTGGTGAGTTTAACTCATACATATGAAACATGTCATCAATAGAAACTTTCTCTGAGGGAGAACAGAGATGATCCCAAGTATATGCACATTTGTTTCAGATCTGTTTTATTTTATGTGTATGAATGTTTGCCTGCATGTTTATATATGTACTGCATGTCTATTTGGTGCCCTCAGAGACTAGAAGAGGGCTTCAGATTCCCTGGAACTGGAGTTATAAGCAATTGTGAGCTGTCATGTGGTTGTTCAGACATGAACTGAGGACCTCTGTAAGAATAGGTGCTCTGAACCACCGAGCATCTCTTTAGCTGCATATACATATGCATTTTGTAGTAAGAGTGGGAAATGGAAAGAGATGTATAACAAACGATTTAAAGAAAAGCATGGTAATAATCAGAAGTTCCCAGTAAAGATTTCCAATGTACGAGTTGGAAATTGAATTGAAAACACTATAAGATCACATACAGTATAATTAAGTTGATAACATTTTAGGAATACTCACAATCTGCTTACATTTCTCCATTAATTTACCTCACTTTAGACAGGAGATGGAATTTTCTGTCATTGAAAATTTACAGGATTACTATTTTTTCTGATGCCCAGAATCTTGTACATGCTGTATAAAATCTTTTACTGTATATGCCAATTAAGAATGTAACAATAAACAAAATAAAAAATTAAATGACTCAAAAGGAAATATAGTATCTAAGAATAACATGTATATAATTTGAACTAGTAATTATATTCTTACCACAAATGAAATTCTATATCAATACCACTTCAGTGGACAGTTCTATAAAATACAGAAGAAGTGAAAATAATCTTTTTTAATCTTTTGTGGAAAATATATAATTGGAAATAAAAAGAACATTCTTCATGAATGCAGATACAAAACCACTTAACTATTAGCAAATATAATCTAATCCCATATAAATATAGTTATTATAAAGACAAATGGGACTTACCTTTGGAGCATATGAGACTTATCCAAGAATGGGAAGGGAGTCACATTTACATGCTACTTAGCATATTCACAATATTAATAAATCAAAGGGCAAAGTTACACATTTCTCTCAGCAGGTTGCCAATTGAAAGAATCAAAACTAATAATAAAATCTTTTAGAGTAGGTTACCAAATAATAGAATCAAAATCAATGATAAAACATTTACAAACAGTAAATAAAATGTACTTTGTTCTTTTACATGTGAAAAAACAAACATGTATGCCAAAATGTAAGACACTTTTCGTTTGCCCTAATGTTGGGAAAAAATTAAGGGTAGCCCCTCTCTCTTGTAATCTCTATCCTGTACTGAATCATTTACCAGTGGTTGAAATGAACTGAAGGAACAAATAGAGAAGGTTGTAAATAAAGAAAAATTGTCATTTACAGGTAATGTGACCCTATGAATAAAATCTTAACCTTCAATAAATCTACATCTGATAGATGTATTTGTAAGAGTTCCAGGGCCAATTTCAAAACTCCTTCATATATTTGTTTCTTATGAAGAGCCAATGATCAAAGTATAAAAAAATTCAGACCCAGTTGTGATACTATAAAACATAAAAAGTACATAAAAATTTTAGAATTTTAAAATATAAAGGATCTATGACCTTTTCTTGCAGAAGGTATCAATCAGAGCCTAATATATCTGGGGATATGCCAAAGGCCTTAGATAGAGAATGGTTTTGGAAGATAAATCAAATGACCAAACCCATCCTTTTCTGTTTAAAAAATTGATCATGAAAATGACAGCAGTCAAAACAAGATGGAGTAACATAAAAACAAACAAATGGTCAATGAAACACAATTAGTTTAGAACTAAGTTCTAGAATTATTGTTAATTTATTATTTTACAGATTTTTAAATGATAATAAAGCTACACTATCAGTTTCAGAAAGTCAAGTTAAAGAGGAGTGCCTGAATCTCCCTGGGAAGAGGAAATAGAATAGATTCTACAGTTGGACTGGGGTGGGTGGGTAAAGGATCAGAAGGGATCACCTGAGGGTCATTGAGGTATGGAGTGCAGGGACAGACAGCTGGAATTAAGGGCATTTGGGAATAGTATGGAAACCTAATGCAGTTGAAACTTCCTTGAATCTGTGAGGGTTACACTATTGAGGACTTCTATAAATGGAGTCTGAACTGTTCATCTTTTGTAGCCAGGCAAGGCTTCTGGTGGTAGGACTGGATTACCTTAAGTTGAGTTGTTGGCAGAGAAGGTTCTATGAAGATACTAAGAAGGTTGTATGAAGATACAACCTAGTCTGATGCTAGAATATAATCTCTGAAAACTGATATCATGGTTCCATTGCCAAGGACAACTTATGCACAACTCATTGTGTATAAAGAGACTGAGCTGGTGTAAGCTTGGAAGATTCACCACTATGTCCTACTCCTTTTGTTACAAGAAGATATTCTGTAAGCTAACGAAAGTGAAATCTGGACAATAACCCAGCAACAAAACCTTTTATCTATAATCCATTCTTCCTGCAATATTTGCTAGGGCAATAGAAGCATAGATTTATGAAAGTAGCCAACTAATGTTCCATCTAACTGAAGGCCCATACCACAAATGTGAACCTATCATTGGTTCCCTCCCCCTCAGAAATCTGGGAATCCCTCAGAAGAGGGGAGAAAAGACTGTAGAAGTCATAGGGGATAGAGGATACCAGGATAATGTTTCCTATCCAATCAACTAAGCAAGGCTAACATGGACACAAAGAGTCTGAAATGGCAAGCATAGGTCTAGCATGGTACTCTGCATATATGTTATTACTGCTAGCTTGATATTTTTGTGGGACTCTAAACAGTGGGACTGGGTGTATCTCTGACTATTTTTCTTGCTGTCAGGACTCTTTTACTCCCAACGTCTTGCCATATTCAGCTTTAATGTGAGACTTTGAATTTTGCCTTACGTGGCTATCATCTTTTGAAGGTCTGCTCTTTTCTGAGGAGGAAATGGAGAGGAAGTGGAGCTTGGGGAGAGGTGTTGTAGGGGCTAGAAGTAGATGGAGGAAAACTGTGGTTGAGATGTATTGTATGAGAGAAGAACATTTTCAATGCAAAAAAGTTTCAAAACTTTGGGAAATTTATAGCAAGGTTTGACAGATTTAATTATATTAGGATGGCAGAGATCTCTTTAGCAAACCTATTGCTGACAGCACAGTTATCTACTTATATCCCATGTCTATCCTTGACTTAACTGCTGTGTCATTCAAGCTGGAGAGTGACTTATAGGGGAAAACTGTGATATATTCAATAGACCAAAGCTGACAGAAACAAAAACAAAATGTAGAATGACTTTCTGATAAGAGCTACTGTTGTCCAACACACTCTGTCACTTATTTTGTTTTAATCTTGTCTTCTTGACTCCTACTTGTTGAAATTTGCTCAATACCACAAACTGAATATAACTTCTGACAGAGGGAATCAATTCATATTTCTATTATAAAATGTCCTACTGTAGAATATTCCTGCTTTTGATAGGCATGTTCATACAAGACAAATCTTGCACAAATATTTGCTGCCTCTATTTCTTTTGTTAAGGACTAAAGCCATTCTTACAAAGGGAAATTAAACACAAACATAATTTCTTCTAATTAATGTATAATATTAAAATAAATTTATTAATACTTGTAATGACTAATTCAGTAGACATCAATCGGCAATCCTCAAACTGTTTGTGGTGATTGGTCTTCAGTACAAAATTTCACCTGGAGATTTTGTCAACATAATATTTTAGCAGAATTTTCCCTGACCAATCAATAAAACAAGAATCCTGTGATTGGACAAGGAAAGGGGAGGCAGAGCTAAGAGTTTCAGAGATAGAGACAGAGACAGAGGAGAAGGAAGATGGAAGAAGAACAAGATGACCCAGATTCTGTGTGGCTTTAAATAGCCACAGGTAGCTATGTCTTATCTAGGTGGACAATTTATATCATTATCAATTGGCTCTGAAGTTATTGTAGGCATCTTGTGAATTGAGATTTTATTGATATATAAATCTGACTGTTTAATTATAAGCTTCATGAGGTTTTATTTACTGGGTTAAAGGGATTTGTAGCAACTAGCTACAGGGGGATAGATGTCTGAGAAGGTACAGGCAGCTCTGAGGCAGGCAAACCAGAGCTGGGAAGATCGCAATAGTCGTGGAGGCGATGACACTGAGACGCCAGGGCAGAGAGTAGCGGGGAATAGTGCGGAATGGTGTTGGTTTATTTAATATTTCTTGCTACACAATATTGCACATATATACACAGGCGCACCAAGAATATGTATATTTGTGTAAATCACTCATGTACTTAGGGAAGAAAATGCAAAAATTGTAATAAAAACACAAACCAAATTACTTCTCTGAGTATTGAAAAAAATGTGCTTATAATACAGCCTTTTGGCAAAACTTAGAATTATACATTTTTAACTAATTATATATATATAGATATAATATATATACATGTTATGTATATATACATATACATATATATGTATATATATTCTTACAAGAAATAATGCTAGTTCACCATTTCCAAAAATATGAAAACAAAACAAAATAAAAATCCTACCTTCCTTTATTCTTTTGAGTTTACTTTTACTTGATCAATTGTAACCAGGCAGGTGTCTCTCAAGAATTATTCTGTGATATCAAATAGGTTCCTCAGCTATGCTTTAAAGCTATTAGTTTTACTTCCTGTCTGCTGGCTAGATTTCATAGTGCTGGAAAGTGCTATGCAGGCTTCTGATGACAAACCATCAACTGTCTTACCTAGCTGTGAACCTTGTGAGTTACAATAATGGCCAGTGTGGCAACATATACCTATGAGGCAATAATGGCATAATGTTCTGGAGGTAACTAACTCACTCTATAAAAGAAACAACTGCTTGCTACTCTAAATCTGACCAGGAACCCATGGTTAGGACGTCTCAAGCTCTAGGGGTTAACCTATTTTTATCAGTTTGCTAAATGGACATAATGTCAAACTGTCCTTTAAATTTGTCCTGCCATTCCCATAGGTTAGTGTAGCTCTCAGATCTCATCAGAGAAGCTTCTTTGTGCGTGGACAGTAGTTAACACAGAAAATCATAACTGGTCAAAATGCAGAGAATAAATATCTGTGTAGTGCTCAGCCTTAAATAGAACATATACATCATACACCCTCTGTCTAAAGCTCAGAGACTAGTTTGAAAGAGGGAGCCAGCACGATTTTTTAAGACAGAGGTTAGAGAGGATCAAATCAAAATAGTGGACTATGGGTAGCTGATATCCAAAACCTATGAGTATGACGACAGCACAATTTAATTTAATAAATTGCAGGGAATCATTGAATTGGCATGGCCTAGGTGCCTTGAGAGGCATGTGTCATAGGTTTTTCAGGTCAGAGTCAGTGGCTCCTTGGGTATTGTGTGGCTTTCAGTTCCTGAGAAAATGAGGCAGTCACTAAGGTGGTAAAACATTCAGGCTGCCAGTATTGTTACCTGTGACTTTAGAAGTCAGAGAAGCAAATAGAGGCTTGAGTAGACAATAACTTTGACATGTTAATCTTGTATACCCTGTGCAGTTTGCAAGCATAATTGTATCTTTGCAATTATAATTGTATTGATCCTGGTAACAGCCTCCATTGTATTCTGTTTCTGATAAAGAATAAGAAGTCTGATTGCTTGAATAAACTTGTCATAGCCCTCAGTTTTGCTGTGATTTCTCCAACAACACAACAACAAAAAAAAAAAAAAAAAAAAAAAAAGAAAGAAAGAAGAGAAAAAGGTATTTTGGTAATCTAGAGGGAACAGGACATTATCTTCTGAAAACAGATAGTTAGTACAAAGGAAACATGAAGTTAGATCTCTATAAAATCAACTCAAGATATAATCACTAATCTGAATATGTTAGCTAAACTATGAAATTTCCAGGAGAATACATGAAGGAAAACAAACCTAATGGATGCAAAGATTTCTTAGGTTGACTGCAAACACCTTATTCCTAAACTGGATTTCATTGCATCGTAGTGATTTGTTCAGTTTCCATGTGTTTCTAAGATTTCTGTAATACATGTTGTTAGTAGCACCTTTAATTGTGGTGGTCACATAGAATTAGGGATGCTATTTCAAATTTCTTGAGTCTGTTGATACTGGTGCACAAGTATGTGTCAATAGAGAAAGCTCTGTGAGCTGTTGAAAAGAATGTATATTTCTTAGTGTTTGGTGAAATGTTCCATAAATAATTGTCAGGTCCATTTGATTTATAGTGTCTGTTAGGTCCCACATTTCTCAGTTTAGTTTATGTCTGGGTGATCTGTCTATTGGTGAGAATGGGGTATTGAATGATACCACTATCACCATGTGAAGGACAATATGTGATTTAAGCAATAGTAGTGTTTCTTTTATGAACTTGTGTGTCCTTGTGTTTGGATGTTATCTGAATTATAATATTTCACTTAAAACATAGCATAAAATAAAGAAACAATGCATTTTCAACATGGGAATATATAAACTTAACGTGAGGAGAATATATAAACATATATAAATTAATACTTTTATTGAGGAGAATATATAAGCCTTGAAATGTATTAGTAAAGAAGTGGTTCCTCCACCCAAATATTGCAAAAAATGGTATAAATATTTATCTAAAGGAACAAAAATAATGAGCTCATGAAGAGACGCACAACATCATGCTCATTAAGGATTAAATTACAAGAAGTGACTTCATTATTAAGTTGATGGGCTAAGAGGTATTTGTAACATTATGGAGAGCCTGGGCTCCTCCATTTACTGTTGTTATGGAGACAGTGGTATTCTGGGCACATTTCTGTGATAATACCACATACACTCTATAGCTTCATATACAATTAGAAAACATTCTTTGTATTTTCTCACAAAGTTAAATATAGATTTATTTTCAATATAACTCAATCACTTGAGAAAAACTTAAATATTCATTCACTTCATAACCAAAATGATATATGTTTATAAGAGGATGCTATCAAGAACTAAGAGAAAGTATTTGCTATAATTATATGACCTAGGTATACCTTAAGAGCATCTTGTTAAGTGGAAAATGACATATGCAAACACTGTTTACAAGTGATGGTTAATGCTCATTATTACTTTAATTGCTTGAAGAACACCTAAGAACACAGCTATCAGTTTTTCTATGATGCTGGTTTCAAAAAAAGATTATAGTGAGAATTCTAGTCTAATGGGCACTTTGATCCACTGATGAATGCTGCTTGAATGGGCTCATGGCCATTGATGGAATGTGGGTATGGGTCTCTTAAAGAACCTAAGTCTCTAGGGTGTGTTCTTAGTGGCTATATCTTGTCTCAGCCTCTTCTTGCTGTTCTTGCCCTCTACTTTCAGTGATTTCTTTTCAACAATAAGTACTCAGTGTTGTGAGCAGTTTTACTGGAAACATGAGTGCTTCACCATTTGGATAGAATTATGTTAGCACTGCCTTTGTCCTGAGAAGCCAGGTTACTTCTTTCATGGTGGATCTCTATTAATTGAGCTCCTTGTCTTCCTTTCTCTTTTTTTCTTAACTAATTTAGCAAAGCATTTCCTTTTGTGGTTCTCTGAGAAAGAGGCTATATAAAAAGTAAAAATTTTAAAGAATTCAGTCTGACAATATCTCAACTAGTTTTATAATTAATATTTTGGATTGGAATAGATTTCAGATCAGAAATAATAAATATGTTGGAATTACTCTATTGTTTCCTTAATCCTGAAGCAGTGATTAAGGTGTGTAATGTTTGTAAAATATTGTTATGAATCAATCTGTATCTACTTGCCTATCTGTCTATGGATATTTCTGCCCCTACAGTTACAAAATGCCCACAAAGCAAATTAGGTCATTTGGTGTAAGTCTCTTTTATTCAATACACAGAGTGATTAATGGACCTATTCACTTTTAGAACACACTTTTGTTGTTCTGATAAAAATTCTTCCATTATTTTATGAGCACTTCCTGGATCCACTTCTTAAACTCTCTCAGAATCTGTTTAAGGCTGGCTGATAGATTACTGGGCCTCCTAGATTGGTGATCTAGTTTTTGTGCCCTTCTTTCATTTACTTCTCCCTGCTTGGTGACTTGCAGGGTGCAGAATCCCAATTTCAGATTTCCCTTTATTCTCAGATGACTTTTGATATGTTGCTCTATTGACATCTTAGTTACTGCTGCATTGCTCTGAAGAGAACCATGACAAAGGCAACTCTTATAAAAGAAAACATTTAATTAGAGGCTTACTTTACAACTTCAGAGGGTTAATGAGTCAATTATCATCATAGTGGGGAGTGCATTAGCATGCAGACAAGCATAAGACTGGAATAGTAGACCATAATTGCATTCTGATCTGTAGGCACCAGAACCAGGAAGAGAGAAACTGAGTCTATTATGGGCTTTTGAATCCTCAAAGCCCACACACAGCAACACACTTTCTCCAACTAAACCATATCTTCTCCAACAAGACAACACCTCTCAATCCTTCTAATCCTTTTAAATAGTGTCAGTACTTGGTTAATAAGCATTTAAAAATATTAGCCTATGGGGACCTATATCATTCAATTGTCTTATAGCTTTTATAAATTTCTCTTCTGTCAATGAATCTGAAATGAAACAAACAAAACTAGAAAAATATATCTGCTGGAATTATTTAGATAGCTATAATTCTGGGGACTGGAATAATTATTCAATGTTTAATAGCACATATACACTTCCAGATGACCTGAGTTCCATTCTTAGCACTTAAATTATATGACTCATAACCATGTAACTCTAGCTGCAATGGGATCTGACTCCTTTGGTCCCTGGGGACATCTGCACTCACATGTACAGACACATGAACATATTTAAATATAATTTTAAAAATTAATAAAAAAGAAATCAAATACCTGAGCTTCTCATCTTCTGTAACCAGGCAAGACTTCCAGGATCCTAACCCACAAAACCTTGAGCCTATAATATGTTCTGGTTGCAAGAGTGCTGAGGTTAAGGTGGAACAAAACTTGTAGGAATGTGGACAACAAGTAACTGACCCTTCTTGAGACTCATGCCATGAAAATGAGTCCATGTCTGACAGTGCTTGGAGAGCCAGGAATCAGAGGGTCAACAGCCCAGAGTCCTAACAAAGAACCAAACATGACATGCAAAACGAAAAGTTAATAAATTGTTTCCTAATGTTATTCTGCTATATTTGTAGTCTAAAGCCTAACATAATTGTCATCAGAGGGACTTCATCCAGCAACTGATAGCAAAATATAGACCTGCAGACAAACTTTATGTACAGCTCAAGGAATCTTGTAGAAGAGGGAGAAGAAGGAGGATTGTAGGAGCCAGAGGCATAAAGGCACCAGGAAAAAAGCAAAAAAACAAAAACATGGTCTCATAGGGGCATAAGAGACTGAACCAACATTCTGGAAGCCTGCATGCATCTGCATTTAAATTATGGTTTCATAGCTTCATCTTCTTTTGCAACTACTAACAGTGGGATCAAAGGCTGTCTCTACCTCCTTTGCCTTCTTTAGGGACTTATTTCCTCTAACTGGGCTGCCTTGTCCAGCCTTAATACTAGGGGCAGTACTTAGTCTTATTGAAACTTGATATACCATGTTTGGTTGATATCCCTGGGAAGCTTGCCATTTTTTTTTTTTTATATATATATATATTGGAAACTTTTTATTGGAAAATTTTTTTTACATTTCAGATGTTCTCTCCTTACCCCATTTCCCCCCTCCCTCCCAGGAACTCACTATCCCTTCCCCCCTCCTCCTGCCTTCACGTTGGTGTACCCCCACCCACCCTCCCCCGTACCTCACCTCCCCACCTCGAGTATCCCCCCCACGACGTCCATCTTCATGGGACCAAGGATCTCTTCTCCCACTTATATATAGCTCCTTGCATATATAACTGGAGCCATGGGTCCCTCCCTAAGCGCTCCCAGGCTGGTGGTTTAGACCCTGGGGGCTCTGGTTGGTTGGGATTGTTGCTTTCTCATGGTGTCACGAATCCTCTCAACTCCTTCAGCCTTCACTCTATCTTCTCCATTGGGAACCCCATGCTCAGTTTAATGGTTAGCTGTGAGCATCTGCCTCTGAGTATGTCAGATCTTGCAGACCTCTAAGGAGACAGCTATATCAGGCTCCTATCAGCATGTACATCCTGACATCCACATCAATGTCTTCCTTTGGTGACTGCACATGGGATGGATATCCAGGTGGAATGGTCTGTAGACGGTCCCTCCTTCAGTTTCTGTCCTGCACTGTGTCTCCATATTTGCACCCTTGAGTATTTTGTTACTCCTTCTAAGAAGGACTGAAGCCTCCCCTACTTGGTCAGCGAAACAAGGAGTAATGGATGGGGCAGGGTGAGAAGCCATGAGGAAAGAGAAATGGGATCTACATATAATATACAAGAGAAAAATAAATACAAAGAAAAAGAAAAAAAGAGGCGATGAATTTGAAAGCAAACAAGCAGGGTAATGGGAAGACTTGGAAGAAAGAAAGGAAAAGGAAAAAAGCAATTGTATTCTAATCTCAAAAACTTTCATCAACAAATAAACAAAACAATACAAAACAAAACAAAAAATAGTACTGAAATACTAGGAGACACAGGGTCCAGTGATAACTATTTAGTATCTCAGGAGAAGAGAAGGGCATAGCTTGTCATGTGGAAGGCCTTTCTTGAGTCTTAGCATTAAATAAATAAATTAATTAATAAAATTAGGTTGTCTTACGCAAATATTGTTAAGTTCAGGCAAATGGTACATTTGTGGACCCAAAATTCACTGTTTGCTGTCATCAAGAAGTTGTAGATGGAGCAAAAATTCAAGTAAGAATCCAGGATATTGCCTTTCAAAAGGACTGACTAAAGTTAAAGATACTCATTTTGGAAAGGCATGAGTCCAACTCAGTCTGTTTCCTAGTTTGGTGCTCTGAATCAAAGTGCAGCTAATTTTTTTTTCTTAGTTCACACTCTCCAATTAACAGTCATACTTTTCTCTAGCTATTTTTAACACTAAATTTGTGGTTTTCATAGAAAGCACAAGAATATCAGAGGAGTTTTTTGTTTTTTTTTTTTTGTTTTTTGTTTTTTTTTTTTTGAGACAGGGTTTCTCTGTGTAGCTCTGGTTGTGCTGGAACTCACTCTGTAGACTAGGTTGGCCTTGAACTCAAGAAATCCGCATGCTTCTGCCTCCCAAGTGCTGGGATTAAGAGGACTTCTTGCTCTTCCTCTCTGTCTTCAGATTTAGAGCAGTCAGGATACTTTTCTCTAATGGTCTAACTTCCTTTGATATAAGACTATGTATACCTAACTGTTGCTGTGTTACAAACTATCGCTAAGCATTATGGCTTAAGCATCAAACACTTATTTTATTAGGGGTTCCTGTGTCTGAAAATTGGAAGCAGAAGCTTCCAAGGTTCAGATTCTCCCACTAGTTTTCAATAGAGGGGCAGATGATTCTGGAGACATACCAGGATTTCCATATGAGAAGAGACTTCTAATCTTATATTCATGCAGATCTTAAAAGAGTTTCTAGTTCACTTACATTATTTCTCTGCCGAAGTATCTTCTGGTCAGTGTAGAGAATAAGATAGGACAAGGATGGAAGCACAGTCTTACACATAATTTCTCAAGTGGCATTTTATTATGTTTGCCATAAAGTCATCTGTGCACTAGAATAACATTCAATGGCTCAGTACAAACTAAAGAGGAGGGAATCACTCAAAAACACACATTCCTGGAGGTGGAATCCTTGGGATTTCACTAGGAGCTATCAAATACTAAATGTTATCTGATTCCTAATTCGTATAAGAACCAGGGTATAGATATATTTATCTTGCTTATCCTTCCTGCCCTCACAGAATAGCATGCTTACATCTGAGATAAGGACCCTTAGGCATTCTACTATGATAGAGTCCATTTCAGGTCCATTCTTTAAGTATGGGAGGAAAGGTACAGAAATTTGAATTGATCATTAGTGGTCTTGCCTATGCAGTGGATCCTCAAAACAAATGAACAACGGATGGAGTCATGAAACCGTTTAGAATCCTGAAGGGAGGCTTACACAGAAAGGGCATTGAAATCCACTAACTTTCCCTACACCCACATTTTTCATCTGCTTCTTGCATTCTGTATCCTGCTTTAGTAAACTGATTGAAGTCACTGAGGCCAAAGAAGTTTGTGGTCACAAGTAGTGGGGCTTATGGTTGACCCTTGAAATGGTGCAAACAGTGTTAAGGTTTCAACTTGTGGTATCTAGTACTAGCGGGATGGAACAGTGTTAGAACAGAAGGACCCCAAACTTGCAGTTTTCCTGATGTACAGAGAACCTTCTTCCCACAAGTTCTATCAGAACTATGTTGGATAAAGTAGACACTGAACTTGTTTTTCTACTCAGTGTGGTAGTCTGTGATGCCAACTTTGTATACACAAAAGAAGATAGGATCTATTCATGGAAAGAAAAAATACACTGGGAGAAATTTATAAATTTGTGTTAAAGATACTTTTAATTAGGCTAGCCATCTAAGCAGTGTCTGGCATGGGCTGGCATGGGCTTTCTCTTAAGGCACAGGCCTCAAGTAAAATCAGACATTGGTTGGCCAGTCCTACAAGTCTTACACCACCATTGCCCCACCTTACAAGCTCACCTTACAGGAAGGATTGTCATAAGTCAAAGTTTTTGTGGCTGGGTTAGTATCCTCGTTTTATAGTTTTTACTTTCTCTTTTTGTAGTGTTTTTCTTTTAGTAGTCAGCATCTTCCTGAACCAACACTAGACATTAGAATGTGGGATTGAAGGATCCATGCAAGCACTAGCTTGACATCTTCACATTCAATGAGTTCTGTGAGTGTTGTCTTTGGCAATTTGGTCCTGAAGTCAATTTTCAGAGAACAAACCTCTGTCCTTGAATCAGCTAGGATTGTTTGTTGATCTCCACAGTGCCACTTAGGCTAAAAACTCAAGCAAATGCAACTGATTCAAACCACTGGGAGATGTGCCTCACTATAGGAAATGACCAGTTCTGAATTAGTTTTCCGTATTAATAGGAATCCTTACCAGGACTACTTTAACAGACTCTCGTAGACTCCAATAAGACTCTTCATACCCTATTCTCCTGTTCCTATACCTACTAGCCCCTAGTTCATTTCCAAAATCAATTTTACTTCCCCTTCCCAGGAAGGTACATACCTCTTTACCTAATCTCTCTGGATGTACATATTATAGCTTGGTTATAATTTACTTAAAGCCTGATATCTATTTATAAGTGAATGCATATCATATTACTCTTTCTGGGTCTGGATACTTCTCTGACAAATTTTATCTCGTTCCATTCATTTGCCAGAAAACTGTAGGATGTCATTTTTAAACAGCTGAATAAAACTCAAGTTTATATATGTATCACAATTATTTTTATGTATTCCTTTGTTGAAGACATCTATGTCATTTACAGTCTCTGTCTACTATGAGAAAAGCAGCTATGAATATAGGCGAGAATGGAGTGTCCTTTGGGTATATGCCCAGGAGTGCTATAGCTAGGTCTTCAGGTAGATCAGTTCCCAATTTTCTGAGGAACTACTCTACTGATTTCCATAGTAGCTGTATAGATTTACAACTGACTAGCAATAGAAGAATGTTCTCCTTGCTCCAAATCCTTGACAGCATGAGCTGGCACTTGTGTTTTTGATCTAAGCAATTTCTACAGGTATAAGATAGACTCTCAAAGAAGTTTTGATATGTATTTCCTTGATGCTTATGGATATTGAACATTTCTTTAAGTATTTCTATGCCATTTGTGGATCCTCTAATGAAAATTCTCTGTTTAGGTCTGTGCATCATTTTAAAATTGAATTATTTGATTTCTGATATCTAGTCTCTTGAGTGCTTTATATATTTTGATATTTATCCTCTCTCAGATGTGGAGTTAGGAAAAATCTATTCCATTCTTTAGGCTGCCACCATGTCCAAAGATGCTGTCCTTTGCCGTATAGAAACTTTTCTGTTTTATAAGGAGCCATTTATTAATTGTTGATCTTTGTGCTTTAGTATCATTATTTTGTTCTGGAAGTTGTCTCCTATGCCAATTATTAAAGACTATTTATTCCTCCTTTCTCTTCTACCACATTCTGTGTACATTGTTTTATGTTGAGATCTTTGATTCACTTGGACATTAGTTTTGTATGTGCATATATACATACACATATGTATATGTATATACATATATATGCACATATTTTGTACACATATATAGTTACATATATACAATATATATTATACATGCATATATGCATGTTTTTTTTATGTACACATATATATGCATTGTATGTACATATATACATACATATATCTATAAATATATAGACATATGCATACATATACACTTATATACATAACAAGTAAAAGAGGTTGTTGAACATCCTGGAACTGTAACTCCAGGTGACATCTTTGATTTGGGTTCTGGTACTCACACTTAGGTCTCCTGTGAAAGCAGTACATCCTCTTAACTGCTGAGATGCTCAAGCTTATCTCCCTTTTCTGTTGTTGATTATTTTGTTATTCATTTGTTTTTGTTTTCTAAATTTATAAATTACTTTTAGAGGCACTAAAGGAATATAGCTGTAGAGTTTTAGCATAAGAGTAAGTTTTGCATTTCTTACTTTCCCAGCATAATGTCCCCCTTCACATATCTCATCTCACCTAATTTTAATGATAAACAGACCCAGCTTACAAGAGTGGAAAAAAGCTAGCTTTACTTATACGTGTATGGTTGATTTTGAGACTGCTTTGAAAACTCTCACCAGGGAAGTATTTGACTTTAGAAAACAAACTTATGTCTTCCTTTATAAAATTTAAGTGAATTTTGGGGAAAAATCAATTTCAAAATGTGTTTTCTTGGTTAAATGTGGCTCCACTCCAGAAGCTACTAAAGCTTTGTGCTGGTTGATTTTGTGATGATAAAAATTATATTTAATAGTTTAACATTATGGTGCTTAACTGAACTCTAAACCAAAAATGCCTATAATTTGTAAGCCCTAGTTGCCCAAGGGCAGTTAACTTCCTAGAATGCTGGGAGAGGGCTGTTCTTGTAATTGCCTGATCTTGAACAATTGTAGGAAAATTGTTGTTTGTACTACAACAAATCATGTGTTTTCACTTATACAAATAAGTTGCTTGTCCTTGACTATATGTAGGTGAGATGTGTGCCTGATTATAGACAGGCAGAAAGTAGGCCAGGATGAGTGCTTGCCTCTGATTGTACAAGGCAGAAAGTACATGGTTTTATAAGTTTTGCCTTTATAAACCTTTGACTAATGTAATTTGTGACTGCATCTTGAGAGTGTTCTCAGATACAGTCCTGGTACCTGGCGTATCAGGGCTCCAATATCACCAATAAAGCCTCTTTTTTGTAAAGATTTATTCATGATCAAACTTGTGCATCTCTGAATGACCCCACCCCACCCCCAAACACACATAACAATATTAGCCTCAGATGAAGCCAGCTGGGCTTTGGTAGTCACAAGTTTTCTGGTGACCTATCAAAGAGGTTGACATCTATGCCTAACATACATAATTTATTAATTAGTCAAAGGGGAACAATGGGATGATATGGAGGTCTGCGGCCTTCCTAAAATATCTAACATTTCTGGTAGCATATTAGTATCTTAGTGGTTGTTTCTAAATAGTTTGAAAGTGAATGTCACTTCTCATTAGTTAATTGACACTGAAAGGTCTATGTGCCTAATAATGGGACATTCAAAATAGAAGTGGTGTTTCTGAAACCTTTCTGGTTCAGCACAGAAGAGTGTACTGCTAGTTAGCCATACAGTTCTGTATAGTTCCCAGTAATGGGAATGGAACACAGCAGCTCTGATACCTGAAGCATTTTTGAGAACTTACCTACTCTCCTTGAATAAGATACTTGTTCTTTTCTAGTCTTTATTTCCTTAGTTCTAAAGATAAACCACATCATAGGTTGCTTTAAAAAATAAATGTGATAATGCACTTGTAGCTAAACTAAGCATTCAACAAGCATACTTTTTCTCTTCTGTAGTGACCTGCTTACTTTAAGTAGGTTTTTGTATCTAACATTGTAGCTCTGGCAATAATCTGGTTGTTTATTTCTAAAGATCACACAGGAGAAATGGGGGAAAGTCATACTTTTTGTGAAATTCAGAAATTTTTCCTGGGTTAAAAATAGAGAAAATACTACTAGGAATGAGAATAAAGGAATAGAAATCTATGCCAAATCTTAAGTTAATAAACACATAGTTGCCGGGCGGTGGTGGCACACGCCTTTAATCCCAGCACTTGGGAGGCAGAGGCAGGCGATTTCTGAGTTTGAGGCCAGCCTGGTCTACAGAGTGAGTTCCAGGACAGCCAGGGCTACACAGAGAAACCCTGTCTCAAAAAAACAAAACAAAACAACCCCCCCCCAAAAAAAAAAAAAAAATAAACACATAGTTGATCTCCCTACACTTGTACTATAAACAGGGACTGCACATTAGTAAATTATAACATATTGCAAATAAACAATTTTAGATCTTTAAGTGAAGTCCTACATTCTATCTAATTGCCTAGTTCCTTTTTAGGACACTCGATCATATACCTCAGTTAATCACATCAGAAGAAAAGTAAGAGCTACAATTCCCTGAGGATGGGTTCAACTTGGATTGAAGCTTACTCATCAAGTACACGAATAGATAGAATTCTGAAAGACAGGATAAAAACCAGAAACTTAGGTCAGAGAGATCTGTCTGTATTTTTGTTCTTAATTTTCCTGCTATGTGATATTGGCCAAAATACTAAATAATGTAGATCTCAGCTTCTCTACTGCAAAGTTGAATCAATGATAACTGGTTTGTAGTAGCTCATGCGGTGTATGTTGTATGGATGTATGTGAGGCATTTGGCATAGTGCCTGGTACACATTTGGTAGACTCAGAATGAGAAAATAAAACTGCATGGACATTAGGTATTAGGACTGTATGATAAGATTTTTCATCTTGTCTTTTGGTAAATGTGCATTTCATATTTGATATTATCATTTTTGGAACAAGCTTTTCCTGCTGAGATTTCATTATATATGTAAATCTGAGTTATGTTTATCTACCTCCCAACACGATTAGTGCTTTGCCTAGTTGCTAATTACTGAATTAGCAAAAACAGCTGGTTTAAATCAAATCATTGATGGGAATCAAGGTAAGGAATAGCAATGTCAGAGAAGCATTGATCTGAACAGCAGACAAGCATGCCGTGTTTAACCTTCAAGCTCAAATCACATTGTTAGAAAATCCACCATGGATGCTAACTGAGAGGAGGAGAAAATCAAACAACCCATTTGCTTAGTGAAAAAAAAAAGTAGATCAGCATTATCAGGCAATGACCCTCTTCAAATGAATTGTGTAACACAATTTAGAGTCTATGGAGCCAAAAGCTCAAGGTCCATTATAGGTGGATAGTTACTCTTAAAAAATCAGCTTCCCTGATAACTCTCAGTTTTGTCTCTGTTGAGATGACTCTTGAGAATCTTTTCTCTAGGGATGTTAGTGTAATTGCATGGCTTGTCATTTTATGGTTTTGAGGGGGAAAATGCTTTGTTTTTTTCCAGTTCATAAATATATAGGAGAGAGGTTGTTAGACAGTTAATTCTTAAATGACCTGAGATCAGATTTAATCCTTAATACCTTAACTCAAGGATTTTATTCCTTCTCTCTTCTAACTTCAAATGTCCTTGAGACTATAAATGATGTCAACCACAGTATATTTATTAGAATGCTAAGAAAATAGTTCCCAGAAAGGGTCTCAAAAAAAAAGAAAAAGAAAAGATTGACTCTACACAATAGAGAGAATTCCATCTCACTGAGAACTTGAGCTAGGGCCTTGCTCTTCTTGTCTTGAGACAGTTGGGAAAAATTATACCACTGGCTTTTTATGTAGAAATCATAGCATCAACTCTCCTCATTCTTAAACCACAGACCTTTTACAGAAGCTGTCTCATGGATTCCTGGGATCCAGCTTGCTAGTCATATGTCATGGAACTTGTTAGCTTTTGCATCCACACAGACAATTTTCTTGTAACAAATTACTCTATTACTCTGGAGAATCCCAACACAGTATGACTCCCAGAATTACCTATATAAATTCTGATAAAATAATACTAAGAATACCTTTATTCTGTCTCCTTTCCTACAATCATGATAAGGTGTATAATCCCTATAACCATGATGTGAGATACTTGTCACTGCCAATAAGAGACTGGGAACCCTATGGGTTAATTGATTTCTCAGAACTATGCAACTATTAAGCTAGAGTCTAGATTCAAATTTCTGCCCAGGAACTTTATTTGGCTACATGTAATGTTAACTGTTGAGGAACCTCTCTTACTATACATATCTACTCACTCATATCTTGATTTACAAAAATCTAATCTGCAATTACTTTTGAGAAGATTAGCATAAAGAGATTACTTTTCCCCAGCTCTACCTAAATTCTCTCAATAGTGCTGAAGTTTGTGAATGATGCCAATATAGGGGACATGGGAATATTCTGATTGTATCCTCCCTGAAGTAACAGGACTTACTCATATTGTTGTGAGGATGGAGACTGCTGCCATTGTTCTCATTGACACATTTTTTGAGAACTGACACAAGAGATTTACCACCAACGTATTCTTCTCAGGCAACCTAATAGTACAACTTGTTCACAAGGAGCTCACTGCCTCACTCTGGACCACACAGAGGTATCAGCATGGTTTTAGAATTCAGAGTGTAGTAATCTAAGACCTGCCTTAAAACTTTACTGTAACCCAAGAGCTCTTCCTTCCAGCTGATCTTTTTCCCTTTGTGGATATGGATGCCAAGTCCATATCCGAGGAATTCTTTGTCTTTTAATCTCTATCACAGAATCTGTTTTCTGGGGATTTGAATTTTTAAGAGTAACAATGGTAATGAGCTACTTAAGTGTGATAACCTGTAATTACATTGTTTTCTTAGTTTGGTTTCTGTAGTGCATAGTTATATACAATAGGGGAATGAGACTCTTGAAGCACAGTGGAGAGTATGCAGAGGAAACTCTGATCTCACTGCTAAGGAGATTTTTTTTTTTAAAGGGTGTTTGCAAAGGTAGTCACCATTTCCACATAGTCAAATTTACTTTTAGAGTAGTGTGCTGCTCCTGTTTTAATGCATTGTTGGAATGTTCAGATGGGAGAATTGCGAAGAAGTTTAGTACATCTAGGAATACATAGTAAGTTCTATCCCAGCCTTTGATACAGAGTGCAAACCTGCCTCAAAGAGAAAAAATCTTTATATTAGATAAATATTTAATTTCCTAAATATCTCTTTAGTTAGAAATCTACTTACAGCAAAAGAGATAGAAGCTAGGAGTAAAACACTTCACCAGAGCCAGATATCAGTTTTGCTGCTCATATGCAATTGAGCTGTGAAGCCCTACTTTATGGTAAGAACATAGAAGGCATGAACCAGTTTCAGTTACTGGTTTGTCTTCTGTCATAGATTTTGACTATGCTTTTGCAATTGTGTATACCCAACTGACATATGAGTCAGATGAAGAAGAAAGAAATAATGATTCTGGAGAAAATTTCTTTTATCTTGTGATCGGGATATCAATAACAACGATCCTTTCTGACTTTCAAATGAATACCAAAATAAGATTGAAGGATCATTTGCTTTGGTTTGTTGCTTTATATCTTTTTACTTCTAATTTTATTTATTAGTATTTCATGAAAAAAGAAAACAATATATAAAGAATAATAAATAAACAGAAGAAAAAAATGAAAAAATTAAAATCAAAGTGGCATATTTGCAATGTGTTAATGTAAATACTCAGTATGATGAATATGTACACACGTGTACCAGAATGTCAGTATCATAGCTTTTGTAAACACCCAAGAAAGACCTGAATGCTACATGCAGCTGAAGATGAAGGAAATAGAATTTGCTTCTAAACTCACTGCTCTGGAGAAGACAGATGACTTCTTCACTGCAGTAAAGGATCTTAATTGTTCTTCACAATTGCTGTGGATTGATCAAATCTAATTTGGAAACTTAAAGCAGCATTAGCGAAAAGTAAATGTTTAAATTGGGCCATGAGAGATGAGAAGTTCTTTAGGTGAAGAATAGGTAGATGACTATGGTGGGAAAATAGTAGTGGCAGATGTCCAGTGAGGAATCTGGGTCAGACTGTAATGCCATTTATACAGTGTAACACCTGGAATTCCATGCAGAAGATACAACAATGTTTCTGAAAAGAACATTCCCCATTTTGCTTAAATTTAATTAACTTAAAATTTTCAGCCATATGATGAGACACAGATACACATCCAATAAAAACCATATATCAAATTATGTATTTTGATCTCCCCCTGGGCTGATAAGAAGCATGCCCCAGTGGTGGTAGGCATTAGAAGTGACAGCTGCCTGTCAGTCAGACAATCACCAGGGATATAACCTATATTCTTTAGCATTGAGTGGCTAAGCTAATTTGTTTGGTAGTTCAAGTGTACTAATTCATTACTGACTGATGACATTTTTCTCTTAAAAGGAGTTTGTTGAAATTTAAGTCTATTGTATGTTAAGGAGCTTTGCACTTCTCTACTTAACATCCCATGCAGTCCTAGCATCTTCAGACCATGTTCCAGTGCTATGATAAAGAAAAGGTTATATATTATGGGTGATGCAGAAAAGGGATTATAGAATTTCCTGAGAGTTCTGATTTACTGTTCTTTGTTTTATGTTTCCCTAACACAACTCAAGTCTGCTTTGTGACAGTGGCAGAAAAAAATCACAGCAGCAGTCTTCAAGGACTGAGACAAATCAAATCCCCATGACATCCATAACTGAAGACAGCTACCCACTTTTATTCTCTCTCTATTTTTAACACCAAAACTTGACGGTCTTGTCCTGCAAATGCAGTTAACAATAATATAATTTGAACATGCTTGGGTCATTTACTCTTAACATCTTCATTAACCTCAGTTATGGTGGAATTTGGGAATTGAAATATTCTCAGTGCTTCAGTATGTAAATCCTTTCTGTCATACTCCTGACAAGCGTATGTGTGCACGATGACATACTGGAGAACCCATTTATTTCTGTGAAGGAACTCTTAACTTTACAGAAGCAATCCAATAGTTATAGGTCTCTTTTTCTCATCCTCATTTTTCAGATACTGTGTAACTTCTGTGGCCATGTATTACCAACCACGATATGCCAAACTTATATAATTCAAAGTGTGGTTTCAAGTCATAAATTCTCAAGCCAAACAATTCATGGGAAAGGTAAAGTTTTACTTGCTAGTGTCCAGACTATTTACTTGCCTTTGGCTTGTTGTTTCAAGTTTTTTTCTATATGTTCTCCCACTTTAACTTTATTCATATCCATGTCTCTTGTGTTTACATATAAAATATCCCTCATAGCCTCATGTATGTGTACACGTAGACTCCAGCTGATGATGCTACTTTGGGAGCCTGTGAAATATTTAGAAGATAGAGGCTTCCTTGATGAAGAAAATGTGCCACTGTGTGTGGGACTTGGGATTATTAGTGAGCCCTGCTCTCTGTTCCATCTCTATGTTCTATTCCTCCTGGATGTGAGTCTCATCTGCATATCCCAGCTGACATGCAACTTATTATTGCCATACATTACCAACATGGCATGCGGTGAGTCACAATAAATCCTCTCTAGCTTATGCTGCTTCTTGTCAGATACCAAGTCATAAAAAAATATAACTATTGCATATGCCTTTTGACATTGGTGATTGGAGATTCACATCTTCAAACTAGGAGTCCTTCTGACCTCCAAACTTTCATATCCAATTGTCTTCCATATTGGTTCTCTGGAATGTCAGCAATATAAGTTTCAAGTACTCAAACTTAACTGATCCTTTCCTTCTATAAGGTGTTTTATTCTTTCTACATTGTGCCCATTCATGGGATGTACATTTACCTTCTTGGCAACTGGATCTACAAATTTGCCATTTATAAGTCGTTGGTGATTTTTTTATTTTTAATGAACATAAAACAGTAAGATTGGTGATTTTTAAGATGGAAAATCACATTTGCATGTTGGAGATTCCAAATGTCTAGAACATTTAGAGACTATAATTTGAAGAGTAAAGTTTAAAATTTATCCTTGTCTTTTAGCTATTCATATATCTAGGTAGCTTTATGGAAGAAACACAGTCTATGGATTCAGAAACTCCGAGTTTAAATCATGGATCAAATCAACAATATTATTAGGCTCACAGACAATCCATTTAACCTCTCTTCTGTTATCACTGACTTTTGAAATGAGGGTGTCTCATCCCATAAGGGTTTCAAATCATATAAAGTGGGTAAAATGCATGCCTCAGCATCTGCCATACTGTCAAGACTCAAAAGAGCCACTATCTGTCCTGGTTCAAATCAGAAACCTAATAACAATAAATCACTGATAGCAACTGATAGTAATGTTGGGTAACAACATTTCCTTGCAGGAGAGAGATAGTGTTTCCAGGAAGATGGAAGCCACACTAAAACTGGATTACAGTTACAATCATTCAGTCAGAAAATGAGTGAAATTTAGGTAACATTCTGTAATCCAAGGTACAAGGTGCCTGAGAAAGAAGTGGTTTCCCTTTGAGAAGGGAAACTCTGTCCCCATTTCTAGAGCAAACCTGCATGAGTCCTAAAAGCCAAGGACTGTTCTGTACAACCAACTGGTTTCTTTAATCATTTTGCAGATTAGGAAGGAATCAGTTTGTGAAACTCATGGTGACTTGGGGTACCCTAGTGGCTGCACTATGAAGAAAAGGAAATAGAAGTGAAGAAATTTGGTGGAGAATTGTGTATAAGGCTTTGCAAGGCATGTAGACTAGTATTTGCAGTAATGGGCTTGACTGGGCATTTAACTTATTTCATTATAGGAGAGAGCTAAGAAGAAACAACACATATTAGAGGATAAGAGAAAGTTTGTAGGACAGAATGAAAATCACTCAAAATGTTTTCATGTCAGAATATGTGGATCATCATTTTTCTTCATATGTCTTATGAAGCAAACTGTAATGAAGATTTATTACAGTTTACTTCAATGCAGTTTTATCATTGGATTATTGTTTAAAGTAATTAGTATCCACTTGCATGCAATGCTGTGCCACTCTCTGCATTTCTTTTTCTCCATGTGAATGAACTTGCTGTTATATATATATATATATTATATATATATATATATATATGAAAAATTACACTCTGTTTTACTCCTTTTATATAAAAAAAAAATTTCACCCAAAAGAAGGATTTAGGGCACTTATTTTTATTGTACTATGGTAGTTTGCTAATTCACCTTTTATATGTTAATCTGATGAGCAAATCTTCTTTTAATTATTTTGAAATTGCTTGTTGGTTTCTTTGATGTATATTTGTTAGATTGTTTTGTCTGTTAAGCTCCTGGAAGTATTATTTCTCTGATACTTATCTATTTTGATTAGTCATATCAAAACATATTTGCTTATAATTTTAAGTTTTTCAAAAAGGAAGTTTTGATATCAATTTATCTTCAATTTCCGTGTTATTTTTGGTAAGGATTTATCCATAAATCCGTATATAGTATAAATTTATAAAATAAAATATTGTTGTTGCTTCTTGGACTGTCTTGTTGAGCTAAAATACAGTTACTTCATTTTTTGTTTCACCTAATATATAACTATGTGTACTAATATCATTTTGTTTGTAACTATAGTATTTTTATTAATCAAAAGTATTTTAGTTTCTACTTGATTTATAACTAATTGCTTGGAATAAATTTGTTATTATTTATGATTTTTTTTTGAGATTGAGTCTCATGTAGCACATGTTGATCTCAGATTTATTATGTAGGTAAACTGAATTTGAACTTCTGTCTGATCTTCCCTCTACCACCCAAACCTGAGTGCAAGGATTACTACCATGTACCAGGAGGACTGCTTTATTAAGGTATGATAATTTTAGAGAGCTATTCATGGATAATAGACAAATGTTCTGCCAATGAGGATATTTACACACCCTAGAATATTTTTCTAATGTTCGAAATTTTCATAACTGCATTTAAGGTGTTTTGATCAAACCTACCCTCTCATTCCCACAGCTCCAATTCTTGCCGATCCCCTGCTCCACTTTCCTCTCTCAACTTCATTTGATTTTAAAACCAACAGCATCACCTCCAAGTTCACTTAGTGCTGCCTTTATGTGCATGAGTGCAGGCCATCTACTGCAAAACAAGTCCATATCCATGAAGCAAATTAACTCATTCTCTCCTAGCAACCATCAACTGACAATAGTCCTCCCTCATCCAAGCAGAGTTTTTTCTTGTCTGGATATGGAGCAGGTATACATGTAGTCCCAGCCACTTTGAGTTCATGTGTGCAATGGTATTGTCATGTCATGCAAATAGTATTGTACTGCATCCATCCGTTACTTATGGTTCTTAAAATTTTCTGGGAGAGGTGGTTTCTCCCATTGTAGTGTAGCTTTATTATATGTGATTGTACATGTAGTGTAGCGCAATGTGGCATATGATATTAAATGTTTGTTTACTCTGGCTGATGAAGCAATTTAATAGATTTAAACTTAGAGAATCTAACACAGCTATTACTTTCCCCCTCTGAAAATGAAGTAATTAAATCTGAAGGGTCTTAGTCTTCACTGAGGTTCCAGGGAGAAGTCTTTGTATCAGAAGCTGTATTCCTATTGAACATAAAACTAAATCACAGTGAAAAATCAGATACCTCTGATTTCCAGAGGTTGATAAAGAAAACCTGTGAAAAATTGAGTAACCAAGACAGAAAATATAACATGCACACATGTACATGCACATGCACATGCATACAGGCACATGCACACACACACTCATAAACCCCAAACCGAGAATCAAGTTATTCAAAATCCCATTATTCCTCAGCACTACTTCAGCTTCTAAGTTCATGATTTTTTTCTAAGAACACCCCATATCCCCACCCCACCCCTTTTTTTACAGGATCCTTGGTCTTCCAGTCCCCTGTTGCTTTAGTGAAAAAGTATGGAAATGAATAAGGTCAGACAAGAAACTCTTTTCAGATCAACAGAGGTGGGGTACATGCTGACTGACCTCAATCTAAGTCAAGGCTGGTGAACCCATCAGCAGAATGGCATTGTCAGACATGCTTGTGTTAGAGAGAGGAGAATGGGTTTTCTGCAATGCTAGTAAAGTATGAAATCAACAGTTTGGGGAGTACATGCAGGAGTATCTGCCTTTTACAAAGTGGAAAATGCATTGGAACCTCATCACTAGTGCATATAACAGTAGAGGGTACAGTGAGACGTGTGTGGTCTAGGAGGGTTATGTTGTAGAACAAGAGATAGCCACTGTCCTCACAAATAGGAAGAAGTAAGCTATTTTCAGGCTATCAAAGACAAAAATAAGCTTGTTTCTAAAAATACTTGTCATGCTTGTTTTACATGAGGTAGACATTTCTAGAATATTCTTCTGTGTTGGCTTGTTCATCTCTGCAGAAGGGCCTTTGATTCACTTAATTAGAAGAAAGTGGAGCTGACTTAATAGTGACCTCAAGTTTTTGACAGCTTGTCAAATAAAGACTAGTGGCTAACTGCTGTCTATCATTAAATTAAGTACATCTGGTTTCCTTCTCTTACAGGAAACAAGGAAAGAACATACAAAGTTAAAATACTTCTTTCATGGGAACAGAAGCAATTCTATTTTAAAATTGTTTCAGGCTTACAGATCCTGCTTTTATGCAGATTGTAATTTTCTATAATATCTGGTTATATATTGATGTCATGGGGGCATTTTATAAAAAAAAAAAGACAGCATGGACAAAGGGTATCTTTCTTTAGTTTATTTAAGGAGTGAGTTATATTTCAGTCCTCAGAAGGCTGTGTGCAAGCTTGACATGAAGAAAATCCATGAACAAAGTAAGTCTGTTTCATTCAAGAGCTCCACTCTTGGTGAGGCAGTGGATTCCATGGTCACAGAGTTTGAGGGAGAGCAGGGCACTTACGGTGGCTCATACTGAAAGCCGTGGAACACAGGAGAACTGTGACAAGGATTTGTCTTTTAAACTAAAACCTGATCCGTTTTTCATATTTTTGTGTGTTCATGTGCGTATACATGTGTATGCTTGTGTGCACACACGCTTAAGTGTAGAAGCCAGAGGTCCACATCTGGTTTCTTCTTTAAATTGCCTTCTATCTTTATCTTTATTTAGAGGCAGACTGTTTGGCAGGGGAAGACTGCTGCTTATTTTTTTTTTTTGTAAGATAGATAATATCTGATTTTCTCTTTTAAAAATATTTATCTTTAATCTTTTTTTATCTCTCTCCTGGTCTGCCCTCCAATAGTTCCTCATCCCATTCCTCCTCACCCCTGTCTCCATGAGAATGTCCCCACTCCCTACTGTCCAACCCCAACCTCCCTAACCTCTGACCTCCACCCACTATCCCACCCCTATAGGCCTCCCCACTCCCTGGGGCCAGAGAGATCTCTGTGGTCAGGGTAGTTGAGACTATCTGTCTCCTATGAGGTAGCCTCTTCCTCAGTTTCTTCCAGTCTTTCCCTAATTCAATCACAGGGGTCCCTGACTTCAGTCCATTGGTTGGAAGAATCTGCATCTGTTCAGTTAGTTGCCTTGGGCCTCTCTGGAGGACAGTCATGTAAGGCTCCTCTCTGTAAGCACACCATAGCATCAATAATAGTTACAGGCCTTGGAGCCTCTCCTTGAGATGGATCCCAAGTTGGGCCAGTCACTGGACCTCCTTTCTAGAGGCAGGTCTTTTTTTATTGGAAATTTTTATTGGATATTTTTACATTCAGATGTTTTCTTACCATTCCCCCCTCCAGGAATACTATCCCTCCCCCCCTCTGTCTCCACGTTTGTACCCACCACCGTCCTGTACTCACTTCCACTCGAGTATCCCCCACGACGTCAGCCTTCATGGACAAGGATCTCTTCTCCCACTTATATATAGCTCCCTTGCATATATAGCTGGAGCCATGGGTCCCTCCCTAAGCGCTCCCAGGCTTGTGGTTTAGACCCTGGGGGCTCTGGTTGGTTGGGATTGTTGCTTTCCTCATGGTGTCTCGAATTAGAGGCAGGTCTTTTAATGTGGAGTTTATTCATTTGGCTAGGCTGACTGTCAGAAAGCCTCAGAAATCCTCCTGCTTGTCTGCCCAGATTTGTATATGACGTTAGGTATCTGTATTAAAATGGTGTCCATAGATAGTTGTGATGGCTGAGTCTACTTAGCCTGATGCTTACATATAAACTTTATAAAGTGATTATGTTTGTACCTTTTAACTGCCATTAGAAATATAATTCTTGCCTTATGTTTATGATGAATTTGTCATAAAAATTTGCTTTGTCTTTCAGATTGATTTTATATAAGCCTTTTTGTTTATGATATTTATGGGGCACCAAAATAGTCTTTTATATCATTTTTAAAAATGAATTCAAAATTCTGGTTTTCTCTGTGTGAGGTTTTGTCATGAAAAGTTCACACATTCCTGTATGTTTAGAGTCATTGGAAATGTATTTACAAAGTGATGTTTGCCATATGAGTTGTCATAATCTACATTTTTTGTTTTTAAAAGAATCTGTATTGTTTTTAAATTTAGTTGAGACAATTTTGACAAGACAAATAAATATCTAGTCAAATAATTAACACAAACTATCCAAACAGTAAGTTCTCATGGAAAGAATTCTATGACAGGCATATTTTTGTGACAAACATCATGATATGTAGATTTTACATTAAATATTCATAACTGTAAAGTTAGTTGATCTTTGGCTTTTAAAACATTTTATACTGGAAAATTCTTTATCACTAACAGAATAGAAATTAAATCTTAGAGGAACACTATTTTATAATAATTTTATAATCTAATTAGATTAGGTTGTAGAGGGAGAATCCATAATGGTGAGAGAGAGCAGGAAAGGCAAGAGAGCACACTTTCATTACAGACAGGAAGCAGAGACAAACGGAAGTGGAGGGAGTCTATAAGTCCAGACAGCTGCCTTCCAGTGATTGACTTTCTCAAGCAAATTTCTTAAAGATTTGCTTGTAAGAGTGGCATTTCTCTTGCAAGCAACCACCCAAGTCAACAAGGTTTTAATTAAAACTGAGTTTTACGTTAAGAAACCCATGCTCCACACATGGGTACCAAAGCAGGGGTGAAAGAGAAAAACAGAACTAATGATAGAGGGGTAAAGAGTGTTTGGCTTTCAAGGTTGAAGGGATTGTGGGTGAAATAGCTTAACAAGAGTCTTTGCTAAAATTGGGCTCCATGAGCCAAAAATAAAGAGACTTGGGGAGACCTAAGGAGCCTGAATAAAGTTTGTTCAAGAAAACTTTCATTTGTTTGGATAGATAACAAGGGCATATGCTCCACTATGCTCATAGCAGCCTTATTTATAATAGCCTGAAGCTGGAAAGAACCCAGATGTCCTTCAACAAATGTGATACATTTACACAATGGAGTATTACTCAGCTACTAATAACAATGAATTTGAGAAATTCTTAGGCAAATGGATGGAACTAGAAAATATCATCCTGAGTGAGGTAAGTCAATCACAAAAGAACACACATGGTATGCACTTACTGATAATTGGATATTAGCCCAAAAGCTCGCAAAACCCAAGATACAACTCACAGACATATGAATCTCACAAAGAAGGAAGACAAAGTGTGGGTGCTTTGGTCCTTCTTAGAAGGAGTAACAAAATACTCATGGGAGCAAATATGGTGACAAAGTGTGGGACAGAAACTAAAGGAGGGGTTGTCTGGAGACTGTTCCACCTGCGTATCCATCCCATGTGCAGTCACCACAGGTAGACACTGATGTGGATGTCAGGAAGTGCATGCTGACAGGAGCCTGATACAACTGTCTCCTTAGAAGTCTGCCAGAGCCTGACATATACAGAGGTGGATGCTCACAGCTAACCATTGAACTGATCATGGGGTTCCCAATGGAGGAGTGAGAGAGAAGACTGAAGGAATTGAAAGGGTTTGCAGCCCCATGGGGAGAGCAACAATACCAACCAACTGGAGCTTCCAGGGTCTAAACCACCAGCCTGGGAGCACATAGGGAGGAACCCATGGCTCCAGCTGTATGTGTAGGAGAGGATGCCTTGTCGGGCATAAGTGGGAGAGGAGGTCCTTGTTCCCTTGAAGGCTGGATGCCCCAGTGTGGGGGAATTCGCGGGTTGGGAGGTGGGAGTGGGTGGGTGGGTGGGCAATCCTCATAGAAGCAGGAGGAGGGAGAATGGGATTGGGGGTTCCTGTGTGGGGGAGAAATGGGGAAAGGGGATAACTTCTGAAATTTAAATAAAATATCCAGTAAAAAAGAAAAGAAAACTCTCCTTCACTGCATAGCACTTTCCATCTATGTGCCTTTTACTACCTTCAAAATATAGAGAAGACTCAACATTCTGCTAGAGCAGGAGCTATAGCAAAAGATATAGTGGATATCAGTATACTGATGGCAGGTTACTACTCACAGAATAAAATACTCTTATTAGTACTGTGGCATTGGTCTCTATCTCATTACTGTGACAACACCTCACATTATTTTTATTGTCATACCACAACCTGTAAGAGAAGAGTCTATTTTGCTTTCTTTTATATGATCAGCTTTGGATCTTTATTAGTATAAATTAATTTTAGATTAAGACTGTCCAATTCTGCAAAATGACCACCAGTGAAACATTTCCTGGAATGCTGGTATCAAGTACTCTTCTGAGGAGAAATGGATTTCTTATTATACTGATTCATATGTCTAATGAAATAAAGCAGGCATTGTCAGAAAGTTTCAAGTCACATCATACGGTTGTGAGAAAATGATGAGTTCCATCTTTTATGGTCGTATTTGAATTTGTGACTTGGTGCTCCAATATGACAAATATATTCCTCTTTTTTTTTAATTTCACTAAAGACTAATAGATTATTTTATTCGTGAGTAGTCACATGCCATCAATATTTTGATATGTACTCTTCCCTTTCCCATATCTCCTACTATAGCAGGATGTTGATGGTTCTTCACTAGTATTTGAACATTTCCTTACTTTATGATACAATATAGTTCAGATTCTCTTGGGATTTCCTTGCCCAGATTGAAATCAGAAATATTTGAAATAGTTCTGATTCTCTGTTCTTTAGAAAATAAGAACTAGGTGTTAGCTTGGCTTTTACTACTAGGATATCCATGTGTAATACTCTTAAGAAATGAAATTAGAAATGCATTCACACAAGCATACCTATTCTTACACCTATGATTTGCTATAAACTAACTTGTGCCAATTTCCCAGATTTATATGATAAAAGTTTTATCCCAATATGATGATATTTCAATGTGGGATATTAGGAGGTAATTAGGACTTAAAAGGAGCTATGAAGGCAAGCATTGTCTGATGGTACTAGTGCCTGTATATGAAGAGAATATGTTCTTTCTTTCCCATGTATGAAGATACAGATAAGGCTACTAATTCCTAAAAAGATGGGACAGTAAATTTCTGTTTTTCTAGGCTACCCAGTCTATAATAGTGTTTTTTTATGGATAAGTAAGATGAATAAGACATTTTGCATACATACATAGATACATACATATGTACATATTGTATATGTAAACATATGTTTTATATATGTTATGTAAAATATTGTTTATTACAACTGTGATATCCCTGTGTGTGTATAACATATATCTATACCTATATCTGTCTACCTGTCTGTCTATCTGTCTATCTATCTATCTATCTATCTATCTATCTATCTATCTATCTATCTATCTATCTATCTACTTATCTATCTGTCTAGTGTGTGATACCTTCATTCTAACACAGGACTACAATACTAAATTTAATTCTTTATATCTGCATGTTTGTGATCTTCTTCTTTTCTTTCTCTAACAAAGTACGGCATGGATATTAGAATTTTAGATGTTTACTCAGATTCCTTTGCCCATTTGTTAGTTTTTCTGAATTTGTCCATCATTGGTTTTTGAAAACTTCTACTATCAAATTTAAGACATTTTCCCCTGACATTTTGAAATTGAGACATTATGTAAAACATTTTCATTCATTTCATAATTTAAAATTCTCACAGAGAGTTTCTTTGTAGTCAGTATTTATTATCTGAAAAGTTTTATTCAAGAATGGTCATCTCCAGCTCATTGGAGCACTGAGTCAGGGAAGACAAGAGCTAAGAACCTTCAAAGTTTGTCAAAGAGGGATTCTTCATTTACATTTTCTAGTTAAAGACCTTCTAAAAGGGAGATTACAATGTCGTTCTGCTGCTTCAGCTGCTGCCACTATTAGTTCTGTTGTAAGTAGAAGCATTATTGTGCAGTCACTTGTGGTCCAGGACTTGTGCCTAAAGAAGAAAGCCAAGAGCCAACCAAAGTACAAGATTTTGGGGTATAACACTAAGCCCACATTAGATTTCAGTGTGGGTACTCCTGTTTGCTATGGATTTTCTGCCTTTGGACATGTTCACTTGTAGATTCCGCTAAAACATAATCCAAGAAACTGACATAGCTGACCTTCTTCCAAGGATTCCCTTTCTGTCTGTCCCTGTATCTTCCTGAATACCAGACACCAACTGTGAAAGAAGATTCATAGTTCCTAATTCCTTTATTTTTATTTCTTCCTTTCAAATTTCTCTCTAGGCTCATGCTCATATTCTAGTTCTATTTGAAGATTATCAGTGAGGTTGCTGAGACTCTGCTTTATCATTCCCTTCTGACCTTCCTCTTGCAGAGTACATTCATAGACATCTGTGTGAGAATTTGTCTTCCATGGCCATATGACAGTCTAGTCTCCCAATATTTCCTTATATCCCCATCTTTGCCAGTCAGAATATCTCACCTTTCCCAGAGTCTTACATCATTACAACCAGCATGTCAGCCTGCTTTGAACTTTGATGTAACCAACATGGACATTGATCCCTTTTTGTATTCCCCATTATGGGGAGTGACCTTTCTTCCTCTTGACAAGGCTGTATGGGGAAGATAGTCACTGGCCTGACTGCATTTATGTCAGCAACTGTGACATACCCTTCAACTTTTCTTTTGTTCTTGAAACCACACCTCAGGTGACCTTTGGGAGCTTCCAATGACCAGCAGCTTTGGGCCATACTTCTGGTATCCTTGTTTTATTGGTTCATTTGTCACTGCTTCCCAGGCTTCTATACCTAAATATAAACAGCTCACAGATCTAGAGATTTGCCTTCCAACTCTGCCTTCGAGTCTGAAGAGATAGATACAGATACCATGCCTCCTTGCTGGTTTGGTAGCTTCTTATCATTTAATATCTTTACTAAGTATTTTTATGTATCTCTCATGCAGATTCCTTGCTTTGTGGACTTGCCATTCTGCACCAGCATTGCTGCAGCTACAATACCCACCAGCTATTTAGTGCCACAACAAGAACAATTTCTTAACCCGTCTTTGAGTTTCCTGGTGGACTACAGCGTGAAGCTACCAGACCTTACAGCTCTTTTTAGAATTTCAATGCCCCCCACCCCCAATCTCCAGGAATACTTTGGTGCAGCCTAACAAGCTCCTGACAGCTCCAGAAGCTTGTCTTCTTGATAGTGCACTGTCAGCATGCCTGCTCACATCCACTGCATTTGGCTACATATAAGGTGTTTTCTCTGTCAACCCAGGCATTACTATTTCTGTCCTTAGAGTTCTAACCTGTTTGCTCAACACTGAGCATCAGAACACATCTTTGACCAATATCAGTGCAGGCCCATGTTCATTCACAATATCTGTAGTTCATAAGGATATGTTCATGTTTGAGGTTAATTTGGCTGCCCTGGTTCTGATCTTTACGTCTGGGAAACTCCATTGGATTAAGTGCTAAATGAGACACAAAGCACCACTGCTCACATTAAGGAAGCTAAATTGACAACTTGGGTCTCATCCTGAGTTGCTGTTAGAGAGGTTTGTTCTATGAAAAGCACATCTGTTCAGGAAGACATTTGTTTTCCTGCTTGTTGTCAGAAGCATGCCTGTTACTACTAGAGGAGAGAGTGTTACTAAGAAGTTGTCAACGGCTCTGTTCCTCCTTTCTATCTAATCACAGGAGACCCTCCTGGCAGCACTGTAATTAATGGTGTTTGGAACCTTTTCTCTTCTTTTGCCTTGGCAGAGCACATGTTGAAGTCCTCACTCTTCAGTTAGAGAGTCTAACACCAGATCAGTGTTTGGAGATAATCCAGTCCTTGTCTGCAGTAAAGAATCGAAGTTGTAGTAGTCTACAGTGGCTTAGAGTAATTAGAGTGAAGCACACTATATGCTGGTGTCTAGAGACCCTTTTAATTTCATCTCTATGAAGTGTTTGATATCCACCATCCACCTGTCAGAGCACCTGTTGTACAATGTGAAGCAACAGCACCATACCTGAGATAGGAGAACTCTGAGCTCAGACCTTCTGTTGACTCACCTGCTGCCCACCTGACTGGAATACATCTTCTGATGTTGAAGGGCCATTACTGCAACTTGCACTTCATGATACACAATTTGTGGCTGTGCTCAGGGCACTTGGGACTACCTATTTGGAATGATAGTAGGCTATACACAAAGAACATCCAGCACCACACTTCTGCTCGGAGACAGTGGTGTTCTGGCCAACCTCCAGAGCACTCGAGGAGTTTGTGGCCAGAGTACATTTGTTACAACAGTGGAGAAAGCATCTTAAATATTATTGAGATATTCTGGTCTGATCTTTAGTTATAACACTAGTAGTCAGTGTATATCCCTCAGTTTTAGAGATACCTGCACTGTTGTAAAGATATCAGTACACCTTTGATCCAAGTGACTGCTTCCATCATATACACAACAAACATCGTTTTTTTTTTTTCCTTTAGGTCATAGTTTGTACTTTCTTAGGACTTCATTGGAAATAATTGTTGGCCACAAATACATTCACTTTTTCTAGCACAAGATACAGAATTTCATCAATTTAGAATAATATTCCTTTAGAAATAGCTTCTAGTTATATCAAGTAGACTGGTACAGCCAGTTCAAGACACATTTCCTCTGTATGTAGGACAGGATATGGTTCAGATAAGGCAGGGGGAAGCCTGGAATTGGGGCTTCTCTCTCTGTAGAAAATAGAAGAATAGTGATTGCACCATCTCTAGATTTCACTGTTTGCTTGTCTGACCTGAGCTCTGAACCAGGTTGCTCTTGTTTTGAAACAGGCAAGTTGCTTGCGATGCTTATATCTGCTTTCCTCTGTAGGCTCATTTCTTTCCTTTTCCTATTGTAAACCATAAACCCTCTTTTTGTTAAATCACCTTTGCTTATACAGCCTTGCTCTTTAACTCTAGTGTGGAGGAGGATTTGGCACTCGAGTGGCAACAGGTTGAGCCCACAACTTACCAGCGGTATCTTCTTTGAGTCACATTTGGAAGCAACCACAATTTGTCACTACAGGTACTGACTTCTGTGGTATATGGATGAGGGACAAGTCACAGAGAAACCTGTGGGTACTGGCTCTGACCTATCTGTGATTTTGTGCTACAATCTGATCTCCCTGGAGTTCAGTCCATTCCTAACAAAAGTTGGGGGACAATGCTTAACAAAATATAGTCTCTCATGTTTGTTTATATACTCCTTTGTGCCCTTCTATATAACCAAAAGTGTAGGCCAATGCCTGCATACCCTTACCTCGATAATTACATTTAATCTCCAGGTTCTTGAGCCTGCAGACACAAAGGAATAAAGGGGCCACTCTTCCTCTGAAATCAATGAAAGTTTAAGTAAAGGATGGAACATTATCAGTGTAATGTTTATACCAAGAATCTCCTGCCTCAAGTTTGTACAAACAATTCTTACCATTTATTCTCTTCTCTGTCTTGTCCAAATGCTTAAATGCTGATCACCCAATGGCTGTGCAGAAGAGTGAATAAAGAAGTGGCTGTGCAGAAGAGAGAATAGAGAAAAATGTTTTCTAGCTGAGGGAGGGGAGAGAGAGAGAGAGACAGAGAGACAGAGAGACAGAGAGAGAGACAGAGAGATAGAGACAGAGACAGAAACAAAGAGATAGAGACACAGAGAGACAGAGAGAGTTTCAGATCAATCAGGAGAATGGAAGAACTGGAGTCATGAGGATGGAATTCCCAGAGAGATGATAGAAATGTACCTGAAGCCCAAAAAGCCAGATCAATAATAAGAGGCAAATATAATTGTTCATGGCTGTGAGGTAGTTAGGAGGTTAAGGTAGATCATTTAACTGCTCAGCTACTGAGGTGTAGCTTGAAATAAATCTTGGTTTCTCTGTATGGTTATTGGGGACTAGCATAAGTTAAAGAAATACAGCTGCCAGATTAATCTATTACTTACATTTATATTAAATTAATTCACTTAACATCACAGTTTCATCTAGATCCAGCTGTTCTTCGATTTCTGTGTCTTTGTTAGACTTAGCTGATGAAATATAATCTTCAGTACCCCTCACTACCCTAGGGAAACACTTTAAGATGGGAATGTAAAAAAGGCAAGCATTTACAATTGTAGTAAGGACATAATGACTACACTAACAATTACAACACGATAGGGTGAGTGGCAGGGTGATGGTATAAAACAGGAAAAGGACATAAAGCTAAGTTGAGGAAATAGGTCTAAACTTGTGCAATGACTTTTGCTTTGTGTAGAAAGTAGAAAGGAACATGGCTTAAAAAAAATCCTGTTACCTTGACAATTACTCTATGAGAACAGAAGATGAATTAATTCCCAAATATAATGTGGAAAGCTCCAAGATTTCACAGTTTCTCCAATCTTATTCTACATAACTAGAAATGCAAACAGTCCTCCTTATTTTCTGAAGCAAGTAGACAGTAAAATGTTAGATAATATACCCGAACCAGCAGGTTTGAATCCTGATTCCAGCACTAAACTGCATGTTCCTCATGACATGATTAGTCTTATATAAATGGAACTCTTAATGGTGTCAAACTTATTCAGCTTTTTTTCTTTTGAGAAATAACTTATTCTCCATAAGGTGCTTAAAGGACTGCTTGTTCTGAGAAAGGTAAAATATACATGTTTGTTATTTATTTCACAATGTGAATCATTCATAGAATTGCTAACATGGGTTTTAGTAATACATGCTCTCTTCAAAATTGATATGATGGTGCTGCAAACCTAAGAGCCTAGTTAAGATTTCATCAGCTGGTCGAAGAGGGAAAATAAAGGAGCTGAAGTATACACCTTTTTCTTCTGTAATTACCAATTCCACTCGACTCTGCAGGGAGCAGAATAATTTCTATTATAAAGAGGTGACAAGGCAGTAATCATTACCTTTTGACAGACTTCCCTCTGTGGGAAAATTCATCTCCAAGTGTGTTTGTAAAAAACATCTAAGTGAAATCTGCACACTTGGGTGCTAGAGACAATACCTACTGAGGGCTAAGGAAAGGAACACACATTGCAGTGGGGTAGATTCATCTCTCATTTTCTGGGAGAAGCTTGTTAACAGAGTTACATGCTTCTCACTACATGGTCAAGTGCAGATGGTCAAATGTGACATCAAAGATTGATTTGACATTAAAGGCAATGAGTTCACATATCTGTTGTTTCTCTTGGTAGTTGCTAGCCATTATCTGGTGCTGCTGTGATATGTGCCTTTGGGTAGACATTTCAGAGTTAAGCTATATTCTGGGCTCAAGAAGAAACCTCTTGAGTGAGAAGATGGGACAGGCTAAAGAGAGATAACTTTTTATTCATCTTGTATGCATGTACTGTCTCCATCCCATCTCTCTCTCTCTCTCTCTCTCTCTCTCTCTCTCTCTCTCTCTCTCTCGCTCTTTCACTCTCTCTGATCCCTGACAAAATGAGAGAATACAAAATTGTGGCTAACTATGAGAGATGACTGGAGTATCGTATAGTCATATTATCTTCCAATCTGTCTACTAGAAGTTCTTTTCACTGTGCAAATCCATAATACAAAATAGAGTCTTGCACGTTAATCTCCACTCATGGAGAAGAAGCATGGACACACAGGTCATAAGTCCTTGTTCCAGAAATTGTCACTCAGCACTAATGCTATTCAGCAGCCTATTCTATGGTTAAGACTTTTTATGTTTAAAAACTGCAAACTAAATGTCCAAATCTATCTTTCAAACTCCCTTAACTCTCACCACCACTGACCAATCGGAGCTCATAAATTTACACAAACTATAAAACTATCCAATTCTTTTCACCTAATAGAAGTTTAAACATTGCCTTTGTCTCCCAGACATATTAGAACCAACCTTGAACTTTACATCTGTTTCTCATATTCAAATTTTCTATTTAATTTCCAACTAAAAGTACCTTTGTTAGAGCTTTGTTAGATATCTTTATATCTACCTTTCCTATATCTGTTTGGGCTTTTGAATCAAAATCTTACCAATATTCCAGGTTGCTCTGGATCTGCAAATTTAGCTTAGACTAGACTCAAACATGCCCCTCCTCTCTCTGGAATGCAGGGTAACAAGTATGTGGCACAACACCTGACTTCATTTCTCTGTACTTACTCTATACTTTTCCTTTCATAACAACAGAATTATACTTCTTTTCTTTTAAATTTTTAAATTTATTATTATTATGATGATGACGATGATGATGATGTGTGTGTGCCTTTGAAAGAATGCCATGTGTATACAGTTTCCCATGGAGGACTGAAAAGGGCATCAGATCCTTGGATCTGGAGTTATATATAATATAAACTGCTGGTCCTGGGTCCTGGGAACTAAACTCTGGGCCTCTGAAGAACAGCAAGGACTCCTTACTACTGAGCCTTTTCTCCAACTCTGATGTTGATTCTTAAGAAGTATCTCTGTTGAATTATAGTATCCCGTGTATGTCACCTTGATAGGGGAACAATATGGTTGTCAATCATCAGAAAGTTTTCTAGTGAGCCACACCCATTCATTATGCAAAATTTCTGCAGTCCCTCCCACCTTACAAAAATGAGGAGACAGTGTGTGCTTAACAGAAAATAAAGGCATATATATATATATATATATATATATATATATATATATATATTTGAGATTAGAAACTTAGTGGTCACTTGAAGACAGAAAGGTACTAATTTAACAGTTTGAGTTACTTACAGGTTTTCAAGATCAATGCTTCCATGTCCTTATTTTTGAATTATCTAGAATAGTGGGGCTCTGCAGAAAACCAGGTAATCTTCCTGTAGATCTCCTCTTCTGCCTCCATTCTCCCAGATCCAATCCTCTAGTTTCATGCCCATCTCTGTAGCAGAACACTGCTAGCAGCCTTCCCTGTTCTCCTTCTTCCATCCTCTGTGGATCCCACAGTATGCTCCTTTTAACACCCCTCCCTGCCCCCAACCCCATCAGACACCCACTGCTAGCCAAGGACCACTACTTTCAAGGTAATAAGTAGGCAGATGGATAACCTATCCTTTTGCTCCTCTAGTTCCAAGCCTCCCACCCCCCAATTTCATCTCCATCTCTGTAGTAGAAAATCTGTTGCAGTCTCTATTTCCTCTTTGACCTCATGTCCAGAAAAATACAAAGACCATCTACTTTGTCCTTCTTTTCCCCAACACATCCCAGTATATCAGCCTCAAGACACCAGAAGGCCCTCACTTTGAACACATCAGCTGGGCATGCCAGGAAAACAGGCAAAACATAGTATATTCTTTCAATTCCAGAGAGGAAACAGAAACCTGGGAACAAAACATACATCAAACAAAGACAAATTCTGAAATCACCTACACCTATAATTATACCAAACTGAGACGCCTAGACACCAGAATAAATACATAATCTAAAGCCAGGACAGTATGTCACCACTAGAGTTCCGCTATCCTACCACATTAGGCCAAGAATAAACTAACATAGCTGAAGCACAGAGAAAGACTTTCAAACTGACTATATAAAGATGATAGAGGTCTTTAAAGAAGAAATGAATAAATATAGGAAATAAATATAGGAAAAAATAAACAGAGGAATCAACAAAAGACTTATTTAAAGAAGATAACAAAATACAAACAAACAGTGGACAAAATTGTTCAAGACCTGAAAATGGAAATAAAAGTGTAAAAAAACCCCACAAACTGAGGGTATTCTGGAAATGAATAATTTTTAAGAATTCAAACAGGAACCATAAAAACAAGCATTATCAACAGAATATAAGAGGTGAAAGGGAGAATTTAAGTTGTTGAAAAACAAATGGATATATCAGATATATACAAAGAAAATATTAAATCTAAAAACCTTTCACATAAAAATACAGAAACTCTGGCACATTATGGAAAGACCAAACCTAATATGAATAGAGGAGGTAGAATCCCCACTCAAAGGTTCAGAAAATGGTTTCAACATAATAATATATGAAAAATTTTCTAACCTAAAGAAGGAGGTGCCTATGAAGCACACAGAGCATGAAATAGATTGAATCAGAGAAGGAAGTGACTTTGCTACATAATAATCAAAACACTAAATGTACAGAACAAAAATGAATATTAAAGAGTCAAAGGGAAATGACCGACTAACATAAAAGGTAGACCTGAGAGAATTATACCTGACTTTGCAAATAGAGACTCTAAGATCCGGGGCCTGAACAAATGTACTCAGAGAGACCACCGATGTCAGTCCAGACTACTATACCAAATAAAATTTTCTATCAACATAGAAAGAAAAAATAAAATATTCCATGATAAAGTCAAATTTAAACAATTTCTATCCACAAGCTCAGTCCTACAGAAAGTTCTAGAAGAAAACTCCAACATAAAAAGTTTAACTATACCCATGAAAACACAGATTAATCCCACAGCATCAAAATTAAAAGAAGAGAAGACCACAGACAACCATACCACTACAACCACCACCACCAGCAGCAACAGGAGTAGCAAAGATATAATAGAAATTAATAATCATTGCTCATGGATATCTCTCAATATCAATGGTCTTAATTTTCCAAGGAAAGAAATATAGACTAGTAGAATGAATTCAACTAGTAGAATGAATTCAAACAGGGCATTTGGATATATCAAGAAACATAATTCAATATTCATGATAGATAATATCTCAGGATAAAACATTGGGAAAAGATATTTCAAGCAAAAAAGCAAGCTGGTATAGCCATTTTAATATTTAACAACAAAGACTTTAAACCAAAACTAATTGAAAAAGTTAGGAAAGACATGACATACTAATGAATAAAGGAAAAATTCTACCAAGACAGTATTTTAGTTCTTAACATGGGAAATAAAAGATAGACTTAAAAATCAAACAAAAGCACTCATTGAATTGAAATCCCATGTTGATCCTCACACTCTGAGAGAGACTTTAATGTTCCACTCTCACCAATAGATAAGTCTTCCAGACAGAATCTAAACAAAGAAATACTGGAGCTAACAGATGACACAAACCAAATTGACCTAACAGATATTTACAGAATGTTTGACCCAAACACAAAAGAATATACCTTCTTCTCTGCATCTCATGAAACTTTCTCCAAAATGACCACATGCTAGGGCATAAAACAAGTCTCAACAGATAAAAGAAAATTGAAGTAACTCCCTGCATCCTATTGAGGTGCCACTGATTTAAAGCTGGATATCAACAACAACAGAAACTACAGAAAGTTTACAAATTCATGGAAATGGAATGATTATTTAATGAATGAAAAATAGTTCAAGACAGAATTAAAGAAAGACATTACTTTCTAGAAGTCAAAGCAAATGAACATACAATGTACCAAAATTTATGGGACACAGTAGAATTGATGCTAAGAGGAAAGTTCACAGCACTAAGTTTCTACATAAAAACAAATTGTAGAGATCTCATAATTGCAACTTAACAGCACACCTGAAAGCTCTAAAACAAAAAGAAGTAAGCTCACCCAAGAGGGCTAGATGGCAGGAAATAATCAAACTCAAGACTGAAATCAATAAAATAGAAACATAAAGAACAATACAAAGAACCCATGAAATAAGAGTTGGTTCTTTGAGAAAATTATCATTATCCAAACTCATTAAAAGCAGAAAGAGAATATAAAAATCAATAAAATCAGTAACAAAAAGGACAACACAACAACAGATAACTAGAGAATCCATACTATTATAAGGATATACCTAAAACCTATATTCCACCAAATTGGAAATTAAAAATACATGGATAATTTTCTCTCAATAGATACCATGCACCAAAGTTAAATCAAGATCAGACAAACGTTTTAAATAGTCATATAACCCCAGTCAAATAGAAGCATCCATTAATAGTCTCCCAACCAAGATCATTTTTAGTGCAGAATTCTATCAGGCATTCTAAGAAACAATAATATCAATACTCTTCAAATATTTTAGAAAAGAGAAACAGAAGGAATATTGCCCAACTTGCTCTGATAACCAAAGCACATAATGAACCAACACAGAGAATTATAGACCAACTTCCCTTATGAACATAGATGCAAAGTACTCAATAAAATATTTACAAGCCAAAGTCAAGGACACATTTAAAAGATCATTCACTATGCTCAAGAAGCCTTTAACCCAGAGAGACAGGAATGTTTCATTATGTGAAAATTAGTAAATTATCTCACCATATTCTCAAACTGAAAGAAAAAATACAATATGCATTTCTACATCTCACTGGATGCAAAATGGGCCAGGTCAAAATCCAATACCCATTCATGTAGTTGGAAATTTTTTCTGCAAGTTGAGAAGAGCTAAGGTGAAAGCAGTAAGGAGAGGAAGAGGAGAAGGAAGAGGAGGAGCTAGGGGCAGAGATATAGGAGGATGGAGAACCATGCTTGTATCAGGAGCAGTCCTGGGTAACAACTTATATCTAGGTTAGTTACTTGGGATACACCTCTAATTGTGTGAGCATCTTGTTTATTGAGCATTACCAAATATATAAAGCCTTTGGTTAATCATTAAGCATTAGAGTTTAATTCATACTGGGTACCACGTGGATTTCGAGATGGTCTGGGCTTAGCCCAGCCTTGTGGAGACAGTGTGGATGATTGGCAGAGCCATCTCCCATGCTGGTGTCTCATAGGTGGCAGGGCCGGTGTTTCTGACTGCCCATTTCTAGCTGTGGCACACGCATGACCTCTGACCACTTCCAACTGCAGAGCACTTGGCTTCAGGCTGCAGTGCATTGCAACCTGAGATAAGCATAGCTGCCACCACATAGATAGTTGGTTGGTCCAGTGGCTTTCTTTAAAAATCTAACTCAACACTTTCACAATAAAAGTCCTGGTGAGATTAGGGATACAAATGACTTACCTCAACTTAACAAAGGTGGTCTACTGCCTATAGTCAATTTCAAATTAAATAGAGAGTAATCAAAGCAATTCCACTAAACCTAAGAACAAGACAAGATTGTCCATTATTTCCATACCTATTTAATATAATATTTGAAGCAGTAATGATACTGTCACTTTTAGTATTGTATGATAATACAATACTGAGCAATAATGATCTTGAGGAGACAAAGGGGATAGAAACTGGAAAGAAAGAGATCAAAGTCCAGTAACTTGCAGATGAGAGTATACATAAGTGATCCTAAAACTCCACCATGTAAACTCATATAGCTGATAAACACTTTCATTAAAGTACGTGATTACAAAATTAACTCAAAAACCTCAGTAGACCTCATCCTATATCCAAATGACACATAGATTGAGGAAGAAATCAAATCAAGGAAACAACAGCTTTTACAATAGCCTTGATATAATATAAAATATCATGAAGTAACTCTAACCAAGTAAATGAAAGTCTTATATGATTAAAAAAAAAAAACCTTCAAGTCTTTGAAGAATGAAATTGAAGAAGATATCAGAAGATGGACAGCTAGCTCTCCCATGCATATAGATCAGTAGGATTAACATAGTAAAAACGACCATTCTACCAAAAGTAATTTACATATTCAATGCAATTCTCCTCAAGCTTCCAACACAATTCTTCATAGACATTGAAAGAACAATTCTGAAATGCACACAAAAAAAGCAGGATAGCTAAAACAATCTTTAAAAAATGAAGTAACTCCTAAATATATCAATATCCCTGCTGTAGTAATAAAGCCCACATTGGCATAAAAACAGAGACATAGTTCAATGGAATCAAACTGAAGCCCCAGCCATAAATTTACATATCTATGAACACCTGATTTTTTAATAAAGGAGTCAGAAATACACATTCTAAAAAACGACAACAAATGGTCCTGGTCCAAACTGATGTCTGCATGAAGAAGAATGCAAATAAACCCATACTTATCACCCTGCACGAAAATAAAGTCCAGCTTGATCAGAGACCTCAACATAAAATCAGATACACTGAACCTGATAGTAGAGAATTTGGGAAATAGCTGTCAACACATTGGCACAGGAGACAATTTCTGAACCGAATAATGATAGTGCAGGTGCTATGATCAACAATTAATAAATGAGACCCTATGAAATAGAAAAGTTTTTGTAAGGTATAGGATACCATCATTTGGACATGGTGGCAGCCTACAGGATGAGAAAAGATTTTTACTAACTCCACATTATAATAGAGTTCTAATTTACAAAATTCATAAAGAACTCAAAATCTTGATATAAAAAACCCAAGTAATTGAATTTTTAAAAAAGTGATACGGATATAAACAGAGAATTCTCAATAGAGAAATGTCAAATAGCTGAGAAACACTTAAAGAAATGTTCAACATTTCTAGTCATCAGGGAAATACAAATCAAAATTAATTTGAGTTTCCCTCTTAAACCTATCAGAATGACTAAGATTGATAAAACAAGTGACATCTCAGGCTGGCGAGGAGCAAGAGGAATACTCATTCCTTGTTGGTAGAGTGCCAACTTGTACAACCACTATGGAAATCAATGTGCCAGTTCCTCAGAAAATGGGAACCAATCTACCTCAAGGTTCAGCTATACCCCACTCTAAGGCACATACCCAAAGATGTTTCTCAACAGAAGTTAAAAAAAAAAATGACATGAAATTTGCAATCAAATAGATGTCACTTAAAAAATTATTTTGGGTTTGGTAACCCAGATCTACAAAGATAAAAATGATGTATTCGCTTACCTGTGGATATTACCCACTATGTAAATGATAATCAAACTAAAATCTGTAGACCCAGAGAGGTTCTGTATAGAAGTCTCTAGGCTGGACATATGGATCTTGCTGGGTGGCTAAAATAGACTGGATTTTGTAGGTTGACTAAGGAAAGGTGGGGATAAGAATGGGAGGATCATGTGGGGAGTGGAATGAGAGATGCGTTAGAGGGAGAGAATGAGCAAAGTGACAGAAGAAATTCAGGGATATTTGAGTGATGATGGGCAAACCTAGTGCATGGGAAACTTACTAAAATATATCAAAATGATCCTAGTGATGTCTCAACTGGCTATCTCTTGTTAGGAAAGGAGGCTTCCAGTGGAAGGTCTAGGTTATAGTCAATAGAATTATTGGCCAAGTGTGTCACATGAAAATACCCATACAATCAAGCCTGATGATAAGACAAGGGGTTGCTCTCCGAAAACTGACAGCTGGATCCTGTGGTTTAAAAAAAAAACATGGGGATGGGGGTGGGGCGGCCCAGGCCCCGGCTGGGCCATGCCTACACTGGACCCAATGCGGCGAGAGAGGCTGTGGGCTGGCAGTGGATCCAGGGTCTATGGGTTTTTCCTGCTGCAGTTCCCACAATGTTCCATGATGCTGGAGGCAGGCCCAAGAAGACACGTGGACTGAGTTTCTAAGGAGTAGCTTTATTGATCATGGTGGGATAGTTGGATCTGGATGATGTGCTCTCCCGGGCAAATGCCCAGAGGGGCTCCCTTATTTTAGGGAGTGGGAGAGAGGAGGGGTTAGGGAGGAGAAAACCTAATTAACTATGTCCCCCGACCCTATTAATATGTAAATAGGACTGTCAGTCACTCCCCATACCTGTGTCTTACGTGACTGAAGGTACAGGTTAAATGGAGACTGTGAGTCAGAGCCCGGGTCTGGGTGTGGTGCGTCAAACACCTGCAATCTCAGGGTTCCAGGCCCGACAGGCCATACCTTGCAAGGATAAACCATAAAGCTCATTGAAATGGAAGTCCTACTGTGGCCTACATTGCCTCTCAATCCTATTTCTTGTGTGCTATTGATCAAAACGTATCCTGCGGGCTACCAAAGGAGAAATGGGACACATCCCAGCCTCAAAACCTACAGCACTATCTATCACTAACTTACAATGAATCTTGAAGGCTGTTCTGAAGGCTATCTGAAGCTTCCTCATCGTTCTTTCTATTAGAAACATTCACTTGAATTTCATCTCTGGATATCTTTCTTAGAAAAATTACTAGGTTTATTTATCATTAACATACTCAAAATAGCTTCTAACTGAAGGTTTATTTATCTAGCAACATATCATAAAAACTTCTGGGAATGACTAATAATGTCACTGCCATCAGTATCCAACTATTGGGAAACTTAACTATGGTGACGTGCAAGGGCTATAGCCCAATGATAGAGATAAAACAAACATGTCTATCTTTTAGTGTCACTGGATTAAAGTTGGATATCTCATAGGTATTGGATAACTCAAGACAGTAATCCTTTTGTCAAGAATAATACGAGTCACACTAATATCTGAATTAATTCGCTAGTGATTCTTATCATGCCTTTCCTTTAGAACTCAGGACCAGAAGGTCACATAGTAAAACAAGTGTATGAAGACCAGGGAAACAAGGCCTTTGAACATAATCAAGCCATATGAATTACATGGAGAGTAAAGGATCTAAGTGGATGTCTCTATCAATTCCTTTTGACTCTTAGGAATAGGGTAGTATCTTCTAGAAGAAGACTACTACTGGGGTTGATAAATTGAGTGAGGTTTGATTTAGTATAACATTGGATATAACCTTTGATTTCTAATGAATCAGAAATGGAAGTTAGAGGAGGAAGATAGTCGAGAGAGTCATTACATAGGTCTTCTATGAATATATTACAACTTTGAGCTTAGTATTTTATGGGACTCATGAGCGTGAGAATGAGTAGGTCTTTAATTCTTATGTCTGTTATTAGGACTCTTTTCCTTCTGCTGGGTTGCCATGTCAAACTTTGATATGATGGTTTTTGCTTTATCTTATTATATTTTATTTTGTCCTTTTTTTGTTATATCTTGAAGCCTGTTCTTTTCTTATGAGAGATAGAAATGGAGTGTATTTGGGAGGAGGAAAGGAGATGAGTAACCAGAGGAGTAGAAGTAGGGGAAATTAAAATTAGGATATACTGAATGAAAAAAAAATGTTTTTAATACAAGAAAAAATGAAATAAATATTTGAAATATTTTAAAAGTAAAACAAAGCAAAGGAAAACAAAATAGTGGATCTCCAAGCACTATCTCCATCATCAGAACTTACCAGAAGTGCATCTGAAGGCTGTTTATGAAGGCTATCCTGTTACACTTCCTGCATCCTTCTTTCTTATATTAGAAAAGCATTTGCTTATAATATTCATGCTCTGGATATCTTCTCTTAGCCTATAACCTGGAGGTTTATTCATCATTAGACAACTCAAAAAAATCAGCTTCTAGGACTGGTAAGATATCTCTAGAGGTAAATTTTTTGCCACCAACTCATTGTACTTGAAGTCCCATCCCAGGACCTACATGGCATAAGAAGGGAAAAAAGATTGACTCTTGAAAGTTGTTCCTTCACATCCACACATGTGCTATGGCATTAGGTCTCTCTCACACGCAAATAATTATATGTACTAAAATTTATTTTTTAAAGTATATATTATATTCAAAAAAATCACCTAAAGTACACAGAGTATGAAATGAATTTGATTACATATCAGATCAGGGTAGTGGGAACAAAGCAGCACATTATGTTTTAAATTATGTTTGTCTTTAGAAAAATGGTTAATAAATGGAAGTAGCAAAGAGAGAGAGAGACACAGAGAGAGACAGAGACAGAGACAGAGAGAGACCTAAAACCTCTTGAGGAACATCTAAACAGAAGAGAAAGGTTTCATAATCCCCTTAAGATTCAGCTGGTAGGACTTCAAGTTGGTCTATTCTTCAATTATACAAGCTCTTGAAAGACACTATTAATCTTAACATTAACAGAGTTTCCTTATTTTCTAGGGCACAGGGTGCAGTCCTGGAAGATAGCAGTGAGCTTGATGTGTATTCTGGATGTATCCTAGTTTCTCAGTTTATTGGAACTGAGCTTCATCAAGGTTAAGCCTAAATTACTTAAGGTTCAGATTTTTATTTTTTATTTTTTTTACATAAATTGTCTGAGACGTAATAGACCATTAAAAGAGAACCCCATTCCCTTTCTTTCATAGTGTTGCCATATTCTTATGGTATTTTATATTCTCAAATGGGCCCTCGAGCAGAAATGTAAAACCTTTATCATGAGAACATTCCATCTTGACAAATTGTTGATCCAAGGTACTTAGGACAACAGTGTTAACTTGCTCTGGTATGGGTCTTCCTTAAAATGTATAATATTATCTTTTTTTTTTCTCCTGGTATAATTGTCATCTCAGAGGCTTACTGCCTCTGTCTGCTAACCTAAGCCTAGTCCTGGAAGCTGCTAGCCCCTGTTCAATCTGATCTATGTCTAAAACATTTTCAGTCTGAGACATCCTGCTGAATTAGATCACTCTTTCTAGCTCTTTCTGAACTCTGAATGGCTGGTCCACTTGGCTGTTCTGGCTCTTTCTCATTCTCTGTCTCATTTTGTCTTCACCTGTGTCTAACTTGTTCTCTCTCTCTCTCTGCAACCTGTCCCTGTACAATTGTCCTGGTAAAACTGCCTCTTAATCTTTCTTGGAGCTGTTCTCTCTTAAGTCATCTTTCTTTCTTCTCTGTTCTTGTGAATATTGGGTCTACCCAATTCTGTTAAATCTTTTTCTGATTCATCACTTTGTCACTTAATTAGACATCACTTTCAAACATGGGTGTTTCCTTCTAGAAACTAACTTTACCTTTTTTGTATGGGATTAAAGGTGTGTGCTAAGGCTGAGTCACACCGTAATGAAAAACAGATTTTTTTCCAGTAAACTACACAATCTGACCATTCACAGTGTGATCAAATATCCTGCAATAAATATGGAACATATATACTTACTCTTTCTTTCAGGAATGAAATGTGCTGTGCTATTACTCAAAGATACAATGATATGCAGACATAGAATCGTAAGAAGATATATTGGTAATGAAGCCTGGTAAACATTAGCTAGACATCACATAGCATGTACACTGATAAAGTTTGAGAAATGTAAGTTGGATATTCCTTATCAAAAATGTTTGAAACCACAGCAATTTGAGTTTTAGACTATTTTAAAGATTCTGAAATATTTCACAAAGGCAATGAGAGATCTTGTGGATGTGAAATAAGGAAATCCAAATTCAAAACCTTAAATAGCATTCTGCTTAAACAAAATGCTGGATCAGGCTAAACAATGAATTATGTGTACCAGTTTCTAAAAGCAAGGTGGGTATGATGAAGCTGCAGAAGTAAAAAGGAGGAAAGGAAAGATAATTGGTATTAAGCTATCTTCTTCCCTTTTTGAGGTAGGGTTTTATTTTGTGGCCTAGGCTAGCTTGCAACTTACTATGTTGACCAGTTTAGTCTCTAATTTCAGGTAATCTTTCAGCCTCTGTCTCCCAACCACTGGGATTACAGATGTGCATGATCAAACCTCCCTAAATTTTTTAAACTTTTACTTTATATTAAGCACTACATGAACTCTGGCATTTAATTTCTATCAAGGAATTTTCAAAACTATTATTAAGCTATAACACTCACTTAACATCTACAAATAAAGGTTAACAAGTAACTTAAAGTAACACAAAAGAAATCCCCCAATAAGGGGAGGGGTTAGAATGTACTTCAGCGACACTAAAAATAAGTAAATAAATTAACAAAAAAATTGACAAATGTCCAAAGAGAGATGGGGAATAGTATGAAGTAACAACAGGATTTGAATGTGGTGTAGAAAAAATGATTTGTCACAAAGAAACTTACAAAATTGAAAGGAATAGTAACAATTCAAGTTCAAGTTTATATCAAAAGATTGAAAAGGTAAGAGCCTCAGAATAGCCATAACCATAGGTATCCGCAGTGCTGGCTTCCAAGGGAGTTATGGGAAGCTGATCAATAGTGAGGGATAGGGTGGTATTTTAGAATCTCTCCCGTTCTCTAGTAGGTGATTTCATCTGATTGACAATCTGCACACCAGGAACCCCATGGTCTGGTAAATCTGCTCCATGAGTGAGATTATGGATTCATGAGCGATATATTTTGTTTTTCCTGAATTGTGGGGCCTAATTCTGTTACTTGAACTTGAGGTCCATAAAACCACTACCTATTTTTCATGTATTTTAAAGAAATTAAGAAAGAGAAATCAGTACATTTTGAAGTTTGGCCAAAGCAGGATGGTTACTGTTGGTGTCTTTCTCCAGACTATGCTTGCGGTTATTCTCCAATTAAGAAAAACTATAGACAAAGGCTAGAACAGGTCTAACTTCAACTGTGAAACAAGCAATGAGTCTTTTCTCTGAGGAAGGGGATCTGGCTTCATGTTGCCTCCTTCTATTATAAGCAATGGATTTTAATCAAGCTCAAGTCTAAGAAAGTAAAGTCTTAAATGTGCCCCAGGTTTGAAGAAAAAGAATCTCAGGTTTTTATGGACTATAAAATTTACCGTCATTTGTGCCTGGCTAACTTCACGGGCTTGATAGAGTTCTTGTCCATAGCCCTCTTCCCCTGGCAGGTGGAGAGTGGCAAGTTTCTCCTTCCTCTTCTTTGGAACAATGCCCAGAGGCCAATGTCACTAATTATGCAAAGCATAGTGTAACAGCTAAGGAGGGGCACACAGTTCTCTCTTTAGGATGTCTCCTCTCCCACCCATGCTTTGGCAGAGGATCATGTTTGTAGTCCCCTGAAAGTGAAAAAAAAGTTTTTATAAAGTGGTTGAATCTAAAATATTCAGGGATAGAATTTAGCTTTTAGTCCCCCTATCCCCAACACATATTTGCTGATTACAGCTGATCAGACCGTTAAGAAGAGGAAGGATCTAACTTGACTCACAATTCCAGTGTGTGTTTGTGTGTGTGTGTATTATGCATGCTTGTAAGGAGGTCAAGATATAACCTTGTACAGTGACTACTCTTTCTACCTGTCCAAGGACTGAACTCAGCATACCAGGATTGTGCAGCAAATGCCTATACATGCTGAGCTAACTTACAGGGCCAGATTCAATAATTGTTTGGTGCTGTAATTTTTGGCCATAGTAAAGCAAAATATGATGAAGGGATCACACTTTAGAGCAAAGTTCCTCACCTCATGGATGCAGAAACACATACAGAGCAAGAGAAATCAAGAGGTCATTTTCCCTCACATTGGCTCATTCCCACCTTTCTTCCTTCATCAGGTCCCAACTCTTATAGGTTCCTACAATTCTTAAAAATGTCAGTAGCTAGGAAACAAGCTCTGAACACATAAAGTCACTGGGGACACTTAAGATCCAAGCTATAAGAGATCTTTTATCTGGAAATGTCTTCTAACTTATTTTTCCCTAGGTTACACTAACAGCAGGTGTAAAACATTAGCATTTCTTACAACTAAATGGCTCCCTACAGCTTGCTTTATTTAATGGTTTCCAAAATAATTATTTGTGCTAGAATTCATTTTCAAATAAAATTTGGAGTGGAAACTTAAGGGTTCTTTGGAAAGTCAGTTGGATGGTGTTTTCCTGGGGCTAACAGGTGAAGGACCATTTAGCTGAAGTGGACACAGTTGAAAGACTAAGGCAGACTTATAAAGGAATTTTTGGTTGAAGCAGACACAGGAGAGAGAATATTCTACTAAAGCAAGCATGTGAAAAGACATGTGATGAGAGATTTTTGCTAAGGACACATATGAATTGGTCTGCCTTACATTATGTAGTTGAGTTGCATTAATCAGGACTCCTTAGAGAGAAATGCACCAAAAATCTTCTGGTGATGTGCTACAGTTTCTTGCCACTTCTACAGACTCAGGCTGATTGGTAGAGTGATGACAGCTGAGACAGACGACGTGTTGAGGTAAGAGCTGTGTAGGACATGTGACGTTTGGAGACAGTATAAAAAGAACTTGAGGGACAATGACAGAATATTGCTTATAGAGTTAGCTATGCAACACTTGTGGGTCTTTTCTTCACTGATCTTCCCTTTGCTGAGAGAGGCGCAGCCAAGAACTTCTCCTAGTGTCCCTCCTGGTCCCTCCTGTTGACTTGTGCCAAGGCTGAGGCCTGGCTGTCTCTGCTAGGTAGTGCCACTACTGCTGATTCATGTTTGCTATCCTGGCACTACTGAACTGGTTTGCTGGTGTATCCAAGAAGTGTTTGTGAGTGGATCAAGAGGCTGATGCTAACCTGTAAACTGAACTGCCGATTTCCAGACAGCACTGATGTGAGTTGCTTGAAAGAACCTTTCTAAACAGGTCCACTCCCCTCTATCCTTTCTTTCCCAGGACCTCTGGTGGCTCGTTAAAAATCATCATTAAAAATAGGTTTTGAAAAGAATTAGTTACAAAAATGTACTTTAACAATGACTATGCCCTCACTGATGCCAGGATGCCAGTATAGTCTCCGTTCTGCAACTATAGAGACCCACATTTAACCAGAGGCTGCCTGGACCACTGTCAAAAAACCCTTAGTCAGTGAAACTGTGAAATAAAGAAAACAACAGTTACAAAAGAAACAGCTGACTTTCCCACAATGTTAGATATCTTTCATTTTTTTAAAATGTGTATTTATGTTTTGCTGGTATGTATGTATGTATGTATGTAAATGTGTGTGTGTGTATGTTTGCATGTATGTATGTGCACGTATGTCTTGTGTCCTCAGTGGCCAGAAGCAGGTGTTGATGTTGTGAGCCACAAGGTAGGTACTGGTAATAGAATCCTTGTTCTCTGAAAGAGCAGCCAGTGCGCTTAGTTGCTGAGTAATCTTGCCAGCCTAAAAGTCTTAACTTCAGTTTCAAAGCTTCTTCTTACTTATGTGCTCTGAGGTTAAGAGTGAACTTCGGAGTGGAAAGCTCATCTAGATGCCTGGTGTCAGGAGATGAGTGGAAAGATGCTGCCTTTCCTCATCATTCTTCCCAACTATGCTGCACTCTCTAATCCTTTTATAGAGAACTTTGGGGAGGCTCTACTCACAGCGACCAAAACCTGAACAAAGATGGCACAAGCATCACAGAAAACTGAAGAGAAAGAAGATTCTTTTCTGTTGTAGGTCAACATCTAGCAATCCTCTCTGTCCATAGCATTAGCTCTGGGGCTGCTGTTTTATTACTGCTGATGCTATTGTTGCATTGTTTAAAATATTATGAACACTCAGGATGTTTATTTGGGGGAAGGTATAAACAGAGTCAGGATCTTATGATAATGTCAACATTTTATCAAACATGCTCATGAGTGCAGTATTTTGCAGAACTTGAGAATGTCTTTTAATCCCCAAATATAGCAGTAGAGCATTTTTGGTGATAATGATAATGGTAATAACAGACATCATCTTAATTAATTAATTAATTAATCAATTAATTTGACATTTTAATAGGAGCTTCTCCTTCATCCTCTCTTCTTAGTCCCAACCTCTTCCTCCCTTCCCTTTCTCCTCACAGAAAGGTAGAGCTTCCATGGATGTCAACGCACCTCAGCATATCAAGTTGTAGTAGGACTGAGTACATCTCCTATTAAGGTTAGACAAGGCTGTCTACTTAGGGGACAGTGATCCAAAGGCAGCCAACAGAGTTAGAGACAGTCCCTGCTCCTACTGTCAGAGGTTCCATATGAAGACCAAGCTGTATATCTGTTACATATGTGTTGTGGGACTAGGTCCATCCCATGCATGTACCATGAACCATGGTGGTTCCATCTTTAAAGGCTAAGTTCTCAACTAAAAATATAATAGGCATCTCTTAACTTCATTAGTCATTCAGTGACATTCAGAACCAGACATCTACTGTCAATCTGGATCCATACTCTCCTAAGATTTTAGCTAAAAGTGAAGGCTGTATTGAAGCTGGACTGATAGAAAATGTTGGAATTGAGAGAGGAGGCCCTTGGTCCTGTGGAGGTTAGATGCCCCAGCATAAGGGGATGCTAGAGTAGTGAGGCAGGAGTGGGTAAATGTGTGGAGGAGCACGCTCCTAGAAGTAGAGGGGAGGAGGAGAGAGGGATAGTCTAGGGCAGTTGTAGAGAGGTAACCAGGAAGGGGGATATCATTTGAAATGTAAACAAATAAAATGATTAATAGAAGAAGGAGGAAGAGGAAGAGGAGGAGGTAGAGGGAGAAGGGAAGGGGAAGGAGAAGAGGAAAAGAAAAGCTCATTGCTTCTAGATCTGAACTAGCTCATAAATGTCCTTGATCTCTATAGGTAGTTTAAACATTGGTCTCCAGAAGTGCACAGTCCTATCATAGCCAATAAAGCTGCAATGAACTATGGATGGAGTGTAGAATCCTGAATCAAATTTCCCAGTGTTAAAACTTAGCTGCATGTTTGGCTTAACAGCATCATAATCTTGAACAATTCACTCCACTTTCTTCCTTTATGAACTTGGAAAATGGTGTATCCTGTGATGATTAGGTGAAATTATAACAAAGAGAGGAAAAAAATTGCCAATTTTAAAGTTATTGGTCAAGAATGCAGGCACGTCTATCAAGAGAGATCAGAAAGTAACTGCATGGTGGAAGGGAGGAGGTCGCAGAGCTTCAGAGAAAGTCCACAGCAATAAAGAAAGTAACCCCAGAAAGTACCCAAAAGAAAAGGAGACAGAAAAGAAATAAAAGGTAAAGTTGTACTTTTCTGAATAACTCAGAAATGGAGGCAGACTACAGGCCTATATGATGGAAGCGTTAGAGCATTTGCCTTAGGGGGGATTTGAGGGGAAAGGAAAAGTACCTCATCTCATTAAGGCAATAATTATTCCTCTAATGACCTCAGCATGGTTTTACATAAACCATCCTTCCTCAGAGTGGTCTCTTGGACAGGTGATTGGCAGGCACAGGTGGATTAGCTCTTAAGGTAGGAGAGAATTTTGTACTATTCTCATGTTTGCTTCAGATCAGAATGTCCCTTCTCCATATGGGGACAGAGGTATTTCATTCCTTTGGCCAGGAGGAAGTAGCTTTTCCTTGAACCCCCAACAAAACTTTTATATGTGATACTTTAACACCTATGGAGTAGAAGATCTGATGTTTAATTTTCTACTGTTGTCAAGGAAACAGGAATTGCAGGTCAAATTCTCAATGGTCTCAAAGGCTTCTGTTACACTGCCTCCCTGGCTGTTTGTCAGTCTCTGTGGATGACAAGCAGTTGTGGCTACTGCTTGCATTGAATGAATAGCTTCTAGTCGTTCTCCACTGAGGGAGTCTTTGATTTCTTAAATAAGTAGATACTTAATGAGGAGTAGTTTCTTCTCCTGAGTATTTTTTCTTCACTAGTTGCCACTAAAATGTCCTTATTCATCTTCCTTTTCATGTTCTTAATGAGTCACAAATACTTTGAAGGTTGGTTGAGTCATCTCATTTTATCTAGATGAATCCCTAATTATTTTCCAAGTTATTTGTTTCCCAGCCACTGATAACTAACGACCCCTTTGAAATTCTTGTTATTCATGGTTAAAAGATTTTAAGAGACAAGGTTTGGGGTGAGGGAGAGATGACTAGCTGAACAGCAAGTTAAGTTGTGTGTGTGTGTGTGTGTGTGTATGTGTGTGTGTATTTTGTGATCATCCCTCATTTTATTTTGTTTATTTTTGTCTGTGGGCTGGCATAAAAAGTATCATCCAAACAGAGCAGCTGAAGTCACTTTACCCTCGAAAATAACAACTAAATACAATAGAACTTCCATCAAGTAGTCATAAAAATGTAAGCCAAGGCTAGTGTAGATCTTGTGTTCTGGCGTCTCCTTTCCTTTTGAACTACAAAAGTAACCAGTTGGAGAAAAGATGTCATGTGGAACTGAGCTGTTTGGCCTTAATCTTTTTAGTGTGTCCTGAGTGGTATTTACTGAGGGATTTTGCAGGAATTACAAACATTGGCAAGATTTTTTTTGCAGCTTTTCAGGCTACAGTGAGTTGCTGGACTCCCTTCTTTTGTAGCTGAGATGAGGTTGGGAAGAGAGGTGGCTCAAATTATATGGAAATTATTTTGCTGGGCATCCTGGAATTAAGCTGTTATAATATGGTCTCTATACCTTTGAGCAAACTTATACCTTAACGTACTGAGAGGAGTTGTGAGAGTATCTGGTGCTGCCCCTCAGATAGAGATGCTCCCAAGAGTGAGTCTGCTTGCATTTCTTTGTCTCCGGTGGCTACACAGGCCACCTGGTCACAAAACTCCCTGTAATTTGTTAAGCAAATGATTCATTTGTCCTGTTATGTATCACTAAGCATTTGTGAAACAGTTGCACATGTTTTTAGAATACAAATCAGACAGAGGGAGCTTGTCCTTCCTTCTAGGACAGGCTGGAAATACCAAAGGCTGATTTCTGTGCCTGGCATTGACAGAATGAGTCTTTGAAGGAAAGTAAAGAGTGAACATGAGGAACATTCTTTTTGATGTGCAGACTGCTAACTCACCTGGGCTCTCTGCTGTAGTACATCACAATCTGCATGGCATAGTTGAGCTAGTCAGAAAGGATTATGGTAAACTGGGAAGGGCTTTTACTGAGCAGAGACTAAGTTGTATGCATGCTTTCTAATGGAGGTCCATTGTATTTTATTTTTAAGCTTATTACATACCACAAATGTTGGTGCTTCCCCAGTGTGGTCAGCTGGTCTCATAGTTCCAGTTCTCCTAGGGCCATACCATTCTCTCTCATAACAGTGAAAGTCAGATATGTGTTAATAGGAATTTACAAGACACTATAGTTTTTTCACGATGTTCTGTTATGAGCTCTAGTATAAGAACATTTTCCATTTTTTTGCTTTGTTTGTTGTCAGAATAACCACAATCAAGGCAAACACCTAGAGCAAACATTAACCAAATCATCTTATTCTAATTTATTCATTGATTTAGTCACTTATCTAACAACCATGTATACTTGCTACATGTATGCCAGTCACCATGGCAAGTGAGTCTCAGGAGGACAGAAATGACCAGAGCTGTGGCAGAGACAATTACATAACTCAAAAACATCTACTCCACAATGTTACTTGAAGTCCTGGCAGAGAAATAGGCAGGTTGTAGCAGAAGAACAAAGGAGACAACAATGTGAGATATAATTTGCTTGTCCACAGATAATGTAATACATTATATGTGACTCTATGAAATCTATGCCCTATGAAGATTGGTAGTACCCAACATCTTCTTTAGAAGATACCAGGTCCTGGTATGGGGGATTACTCCTACCCAGAAAATCTGAAATTCTAGAAGCTTGCATTTCAGTATTGGTATCAGAATATGAGAGGTGCCAATTATACAATACACATTAAAAAATATGTCTCATTACTGAAAAGGTATACTATTTAATACCTGTACTTGGGTACTTGGCTAGAAGAAACTGTCTTGTGTAACTGGGGAGTCAGGATAAGAACTCAGTGAGCTGTGGCTTGGAATTCTCATATTACTCTTCTGCAGCTAGAATTCCATTTCTTTCCGAGCCCTTTAATTAGCAAAAGCCCCTGCAACTGGATCTTACACAAACAAGATTTCCTATTACTATCAAAATGTATTTGCTTCATGGTGAATATTCCACACAGAAGCTTCTGTTCTCAGCAGGGAGTTGGGACATAAGCAAATCTACCAGAGTCAATTGTGAGATCATCATCACTTGCTGTTCAAATAACAAGAGTCTCTCTGAATGAGTGGTAGTGTTTTGTTAGAAGCTTGTTTCATTATGTACCATCCAGTTGTACTCAGAGGAAAAGATTCCTAGTTTCCACTGTTCTTATTTGGGGAAGATAACTATATTTACTAAAGACTTTAACTGTAAGCTGACAGCTCGTTGGCATACATCAACCTCAGACTCCTGGAGGAAGTGATGTCTCTATTAGACTTTGAAGATGCAGGTTAATAGATTTGAAAATGACTCAATCATTTCCTAAAACCTGCTAGTGATACACTAGCTCAAGAACAAAGCATGCATCCTTGGAATCCTAGTTGTTTTGACCCCAGGAGGTCTAGAATGGGTAAGGGATTCTCACATGTCTATAGTACAAAGTGTCATATGATGGTCTTTCAAGTCCCTTTGTAGGTGTTTGGCGGTGTGTTGTGAAAGACAAATGGGTTAAAGAAACATGCCTTTTAGAAAAAAGAGAGATTAAGAAAGAATCAAAAAGGACAGGGGGACTTCTATGAGTCATACATTTCCTGTTGGACTCCCAGGTTTCTCACAGGGATTTGTAAAAACTACTTGCCAATAAGATATAAAACCCAGATGTTATATTAGAGCTGTGATCCCCCTTCCACTTGACCTTAGTTATCTAGAAGCTTGAAAGACAGTTCAACAGTTAAAAACATATACTGCTCTTATACAAGACCTAGGTTCAGTTCTCAGCACCCATATTGGAAGTCACAACTAGCTGTAACCTCAGTCTCAGGGGACCTGACACTCTCTTTTCCCTCTGTGGCACTTGCATTCACATGTACATATCCATCCCCCAAAGAAACAATTTCAAAACATAGACTACAAAATAAAATAAAAGAAACTAAAATTAAAGAAAATTGTGGATCTTTTTAAAGAGAAATGATATTTTTAAAATTATTTAATTTATTTATATTCCAGTCATTGCACCCCCTCAGTCCCCCTCCCACAGTTCCTTATCCTATTTCTTCTCTGTATTGTCTCCAAGAGGGTGCCTTTCCACCACCATCAGGGCTTCCCCTTCCCTGAGGTCTCAAGTCTCTAAGGATTAAACGTACCTTCTCCCATTGAGGCCTTACCAAGCAGACCTCTGCTATATGCCAGGGGCCTTGGACCAGCCTGTGTATGGCTTTGGTTGGTGGCTCAGTATCTGGAAACCTCATGAGGTCTGTGTTAGTTGAAACTTTGGTCTTTCTATGGCATTTCTCTCCCTTGCAGTTTTTTTCAATCCTTTCCCTAATTCAACCATTGGGGTCCCTTACTTCAGTCCGATGGCTGGGTGTAATTATTTGCTTCTGTCTCAGTGAGTTGCTGGTATGGCCTCTCAGAGGACAACCATACCAGGCTCCCTTCTGTAAGTATATCATAGCATAGTAATGTCAAGCCTTGGTGCCCCAGAACCCCCCATGAGATGAATCTCAAGTTGGCCTAGTCATTGTACTGCCTTGTTTTCAGTCTTTTCTCCATTTTTGTCCCTGCAGTTCTTTTAGACAGGAACAATACTGGGTCAGGAATTTTGACTGTGGGTTAGTAACCCTGTTTCCACTTGAGGCCCTGTCTATTATTGGAGGTGGACTCTTCAAATCCCCTTACCTCAATGTTGGACATGAGTCCTGAGACTGTATCACCTCCCAGGTCTCTGGTACTTTGTAGAGCCCCCCCCCAACCTCCCACCCTTTGAGACTGCTTATTTCCATTCATTTTCCCTGCTCTCTGGGCTTCTCTCCTGTCCCCTCCCCCCAATATCTGGCCCTGTCCCCATTTTCCCACCCCCTCATGCCTCCTCTCAGAGCCCTCTGTCCCTCTGATTATTTCCTTCCCCCCTCTAAGTGGCATTAAACCTCCAAAACCCTAAATAATCCAATTTAAAAAATAGGATACAGAGCTAAACAGAGAATTCACGACAGAAGAATCTCGAATGGCAGAGAAGCTTCTAAAGAAATGTTCAAAGTCCTAAGTCATCAGAGAAATGCAAACCAAAATGACCCTGAGATTTCACTTTATACCAACCAGAATGGTTAAGATCAAAAACTCAAGCGACAGCACATGCTGACTAGGATGTGGAGAAAGAGGAGCACTCCTCCATTGCTGGGGATTGCAAACTGGTACAACCACTCTGGAAATCAATCTAGGGGTTTCTCAGAAATTTGGGAATAGTTCTAACTGAAGACGTGTCAGGGGCAGCCCTGACACTGAAGGCCTAAAATCATCCATAGGCCTGACATACATGCCTGCTAACCCCAAGTCTTGAGTCTCTGTGGAAAAACACCGAAACAGATGGCTATAAGCTATTGTAAACAAGCAGCTTTGGTGGAAAATTACCAGCCTGAGGAGTCATAGACCTTGTAGATATGTAGCCTTGGTGGATAGTACCAACTTAGATAAGGACAAGTGAATCATAGGTAGAGTCATAGTGGCCTGTTCCCTGAACCTTCACCCAGCTGATACTCTGTTCTGGAAGATATCTGTACTCTCTCTGAACACCTACACTCTGGTGTCATCCCCTTTCCCACATCCTGCCTTTTTCTGTATGTAACCCTGAGTGAATAAACTAAAATTAGTAGTTTGATGAGCCTATAGAAAAGCCCCTGTTTCCCCCATTCTCTTTCAGGTGACCTCCCTGGACCCCTGTTTAATGCCCTACTTACCAGGACAAAGACTCAGCTTTGTCCACTATACCACTCTTGGGCATATACCCAAAGGATGCCCTTCCATACCACAAGGACATGTGCTTCACTATGTTCATAGTAGCCTTATATTTAATAGCCAGAAGCTAGAAACAACCCAATATCCCTCAACAGAAGAATGCATACAGAAATTGTGGTTCATTTACACAATGGAATACTACTTAGCTTTTAAAAACAAGAACATGAATTTTACAGGCAAATAGATGGATCTAGAAAAAATCCTGAGTGAGGTAACTCAGACCCAAAAGTCCTTTGGGTATTTTATTCACTAATAAGTGGACATTGGCCAAAAAGAACAGAATACCAAGGATAAAAACCTACAGACCATAAAAAATATAATGAGAAATGATAATATTTTTAAGCAATAGAGTTTGTACTATATAATAGGCACCTCAGAAGTGATAGATATTATTTGTCTGCTTGTATCTGCTCTAAAGATTGTCATTGATGACAAAGTAACTGTGTGATAATGACATTGCAGAGAGGCTGTGATACATTGGATGAGGATGAAAATTCTATCACAAGTAACTTATGTTTAATACACGAACATTTTAAATCACTAGATACATTTTCACAGAAACTTACATGTTAGGTACAGATCTCCCATTTTACAGATAAGAAACTTGGCTTTATGAGTCACATTGGATTATTTTAGTGACAGAAAGCCTGCGGGAAAGGATGGCATAAATTAATGCTGTCTCCAGGAAAGCTAGCATCCCTGGAGAGCTAGAAAGACAAGGCCACAGAGTTACCTTACAGGTCTTTTCAACACATGTCATAAGCCACATGGCTGTGGCAGTAGCCAGGGACATCTGTCAGCAGAAAGGCTAGGCTTGGCTGGCTCCAGCTGGGGCAGAGTCTCTTGGGGAGACCTGTCATCCAGGGACTGCTGGCTTGTTCTGCATCCTATCCTTGCTCTGACTTCACACCCTCCTCTGCAAGATACAAATTCCCCAGGATGACTGCAACAAGCTCAGAGGAGGGCAGAAAAAAGAGAGAGTGGGCAGAAGTACAGTGGTGAACAGTAGAAGCCATGACACAAAACAGTTGTCTCTGGAAAGTATTCCTAGAGTTTCAGAACAGGTTACAAACCCAGACAGGAGTGCTGAGCCTGGAGGAGAGAGAGGAGAGGAGAGAGAGAGAGAGAGAGAGAGAGGAAGAGAGAGAGAGAGAGAGAGAGAATAGTGACATTAAACCCACAATTTCAGAGAGTAGACTCAGCTTCTTTTTTAAGGTGTATATTTCCTGCTTAGTAAACATAGATTCTTTTCTCATATAATATATCTTGATTACAATTTCCTCTCCCTCTACTCCTTCCATTTCTTCCCCACCTCCTCTATGTGGATCCTTTTTGTCTCTCATTGGAAAAGAACAGTCTTCTAAGAGGTAATGACAAAACAAAATAAAGTAAAATAAAACAAAACAAAACTCAACTGGTTGAGTAGGGGATGTGGCTTTTTGCATAATAAAGAGCTGGCAGCTAGGCCTGGGGCATGAAGTATTCACAGAAGTTGGATTAAGGTAGAGGTTAGCTAAGAGACTGCTCCTGCAAAAGGCCAACAGCTTTAAACTATATAGACATCACATCACCCTGCCTTAATTATTCAACCTCAAGCTTGGTCTGAGAAAGGCCCACAGTGTCTTCTACAATGTGCACCCAGAGTCAGACATCTCCTACTGCAGAGTTTGCAAACTCACATTTCTATCTTCAGATGCACAATTGAAAGTGATAAATGAACCTATCAAAAAGTGACAGACTGATTAGATGGTGAAAAGGCCCATCCTCTTTGGCACAGCATACACAAGATTAGTTACAGAGAACATTTGTTCTATTCTTTACGCATTTATTTATTTTGTGCATGTATATATATGGGGTAGATATGTTGTAGGGGTTGCCTATATATTTGTGTGCACCTGAGTAGAGAGGCCAGGGAACAACACTAGGTAATTTCCTCCAGTTACAGCCTACCTTATTTTGGAAACAGAATCTCTTCTTCTCTTAGAAATCATCCAGTATGCTAGGTTTAGTCTCCACTGAGACAGAGAAGCCTACCCATCTTTGCCTGAAATTACAAGTCTGTTCTACCACACGTAGCCTCTTCTTTTAAAATAGGTTCTGGGAATCAAAATTAGGTCTTCATGCCTAGAAGACAAGCACTTTTCCAACTGACATAGCTTCCCAGTCCTATTTCTCTTAATTTTTTGTTGTTGTTGTAAATCATATCCTTTTAGCTGCCTTGTCTGCTATAGATCTGCAAGATGCATTTTGACTTAACATCAAACAGATACAGTATTATTATAAATTAACAATTATAGCATTCAGTGGCACCAAGCACCCTGGTCATAGATAGCATGATTGAAGCCTAGTAGCTTAGCTAATTAGAATTCACTGTGAAATTCCATTCAACTGATTTTACATTTAAACAGGAATTTAGGAAGATTAAAAATGATGATTCCCCAAGTTCAAGTGGAAAAATTAATGTAGGAAATTGTTATAGCTGCTTTTGTACCAGTTAATGAATACCTTCTATCAACCCGTGAGAGCATTGACAGAGGATAGACTATTACTACCCAGTGAATACCATTTGTCAATCATGGAGAGCAACAATGGGGTATTACTTTTCTTCACCGCCAAGCTAGAAGATTTCTGAAATAATTGACCACATATTTCCGATATTGCTACATGAGTTACGTATACTGCTTATGTGAATACGTCATTGCTGTTTAAAGTATTTTCCATACTGTGAAAGCTATAGACTGAAACTTCAAAGGGTTAGTATACTTGCGTGAAGTTACACAGATTGAATCACAATTAGAACTAAAACCATCTGCTTTATTCCCAGTTTACAGCAATTATGTCTCACCACTTTGGAGAAGTGTAGACATCTACCAGAGCCCAAGCAAGAACAGTTCTGTGTGCTGGACCTTGGAGACACCTGTCATTTTAGCAGGTATTTCAAAAGCAGTATAGAAATGGCTCTTCTGAAACCTGCTGATTCCTCAGACACTTGAAGTCTTTTACTTTGATGAATAAGGCTATCCCAAGTTAAGGCCTGTATTTGGCATGGGGAGCTAACATTTTCACCTATGATTAAATGGACAAGTAAAAAGACTGGTAGAGCTCATCATTATGATTATTATTTGAGTTAGGATTTTTCAGTTTTATAAGAGTATAGAACCAGACACATATAATGAGTTTGCTTCCCATTTTTATCAGACCATTCAGTAAATTATGTGATTATACGAGACATTTAGTACTTTTATTCTATGAATTTCATCATGCAAGATGTGTGTGTGTATATGTGTGCATGCTCATACATGCATGCACATATGTGTCTGTATATGTGTTTAGTATGTATGTTGTTGGCTCATGTGGAGGCCAGAGGAGGATATTAGATGTCTTTTTCCATCACTCTTTGCTATATTCTCTTGAGATATTGTCTCTCTTCGCACCTAAAGTTCTTCATTCTCATTATGCTGGCTGACCTCTAAGTTCCTGAACATACCTATCTTCATCTACTCCAACTCTGAGTGGTAGTATTGGAGATACAGGTGCACATCTAGCCATGCCTCAAAATTTTCACTTGAGTACTTAGAAGTCACAGCCAGTTCTACATGCTTACACATCAAGAGTTATTAACCACAAAACCTCTTCCTTATATCTGGTTGGGTAGTTTGATTCAACTTCATATTGACATTAATCTTCTGGAAAACATTTTCTTTTGGAGGGGGTTAATGACATAATAATTGAATGTTTATGGAGTAAGGTGAGAATTTTGATACATTTATATATTTTGTAATGATCAACTGATGGTATTTAGGTTATGTTTTGACATTTATCACTGTTTTTGTGGTAAGAACTGTCATAATCTCCCTTCTGTTTTGAGTTACACATAAAGTTTTATTAGCTATAATCAGCTCCTTTACTAGAACACCTACACACATTCCTGCTATCTGGATATGATTCTGTACCTCTTAAACAATCAGAACCCCTCCCTTGTGACCTTATCTCATTTTGGAAATCACTATTGTAGTCTCTATGTCCATGATGTCCTCTTTTCAGGTGTCACATATAAACAAGAATGGCTATTATTTTTTAGAATGTACATAAAATTATTTCAGGTAACACAATATCTGTGCTGTTAGTCTTTGCCAACTTGATAGAAATTTGAGTTACCTGGGAAGAGAGATTAAGTAGTTATCTCCATCAGTTTGGCTAGTGGGAAAGTCTTTGAGGCCTTTTCTTTAGCTGCTTCTTGATGGAAAGGAGCCCACACCAGGACAGGTAGGTCTGAGTTGTATACAAAAGCAAGCTGAACACCAGCCAGGGGAAGTAAGCCAGTGAGCAGTGTTCCCTAATTGCTTTTTGCTTTCTGCTTTGAGTTCTTGCCTTAGCATCCTTCAGTAAGTGACTATAACCTATAGCTGAAACAACCGTTTTTCTTTTTAAGGGTATGGTATTGTTACAGCAATAAAAGGCAATGCATCCTTTTGCCAGCCTGGTTACCTACTGCTATAGACCAGTGAAGAAGGTGTACCTTCTCTAACTCTGACTCCTACTATCCTTTTCAACAAATACTTCCTCCTATAATCCTCTTCTTTCTGGGAATTGGAGCTTCACCTCACAGTTAGAGAAGATGATGGGGCCTTAAAAATGAAAAACCCTTTATTGGACTTGATTTACACTTTTACAATAGAAAAGACTGTGTACAGCTCTTGACTGTGTACAGCCCTTAAAGAAGAATGTTGCTCTTACATAGACAAGACAGGGATGGTTAAAGAGAGCATGAAAAAGGTCAGAGAAGGCCCTGAGAAAAGACAGAGAGAGAAAGAGAAAGATGAGAGCTGGTACAAGAATTGATTTCAACCTCTCCATGGTTGTCAATCCTACTTCCTCCCATCTTGGGACCATTAATTGGGTTATTTTTGCTGACTTCTTTTGGTCCCTGGACCTTAAATAGACTGACTAACTTTGTGATACAACAGATAATTTGGTAGCAAAACCTATTCAGATACATTGTCATAAGTTAGCTATGGAGGACCACGAGACTCAAGATGAGGTTGTTATTCTACCCAGGGTGTTCCCCAAACCCATCTCCACCCAACTTAAAAGAGAGGACTTCCACCCCTAGACCAAGCAGAGAGGGACCACCCAGAACCCCTCTGACTGGCGATCTTAATTCTTGCTTAGGCTGCGAGGCTAAGCACTGCAAGGAAATATAAATAAAAGTTAAAAATATTTCTCTGGGTTCCCTGAGGGACAAGCCTGACTGCATAGGGGTTGATGTCAAAAGTATCCCCTCTCTAGGAAAAAGACATTGGGATAGGTATGGACCTCATGCCTCACTGGACAATGACAGGAGGACCGGAGCCATTAAAAGGTCCCCTTCAATTATTGGAGGTCAGGCTTCTATCCCCACCTTTGAAAGATTAGAATCGCCACAGCCCTTCTATACTTAGAGAAGGGAGGAGATGTCAGGGGCAGCCCTGCTTATACACTGAAGGCCTAGAATCAGCCATAGGCCTAAAATCAGCAATAAGCCTGACATACATACATACTAACACAAAGTCTTGGGTCAATGTGGAAAAACACTGAAACAGATGGCTATAAGCTATTGTAAACAGGCAGCTTTTGTGGAAATTTACCAGCCTGAGTAGTCATAGATCTAGTAAATAGGTAGCTTTGGCAGACAGTACCAACTTAGATAAGGACAAGTGAATCATAGTCAGGTCATAGTGACCTGTCCCCTGAACCTTCACCCAGCTGATACCCTGTTATGAAAAGTATCTGTACTCCCCCTGAACACCTATGCTCAGGTGTCATCCCCTTCCCCACATCTTGTCTTTTTGTGTTTATAACCCCTGTGTGAATAAGTAAATTATGATTTGATTTAAATAATTAAATAAAATTTTAAAAAAAGGAGTAACAAGAAAAATGAAAAACCCATGGAAACTGCTCATCCTGTTGTGTGGTGTTTATGAATTAGTGAGTAGTCTTGAGTTTTCCATCTATAAAATGGAAATTGTATTTTATCCTAAGGAACATTCATGTGACCTCATGGGTCATTGTTTATGTATTATATCTGGCTAATAGTACATGCTCTAGGAAAGAAAATCAGTTTTCACTCATTCTCCCATTTGTTGAAAATGCCAAAATGCTGAGACCACATCAAGTTTAGCCAGCTACAGCAATCCCAAGGCCATAGTCTCCTGTAGCTAATGTAAGAAACTTTCTATGACAAGTTTCTTAGGACTTGCTTTCTGTCCTCACAGAGGATGGATCACTGCTGAAGGATGTCAGTGTGAGCTGATACATCTAAGGACATTCCTCTTACTTTGGTAGGCAAATGCTCTAGCAGCCAGATGCTACAGTGTTTCAAAAAAAAACTTGTGATGTATTGTTAATGGAAACTTCAGTTGCCAGGCTAGGTCATCTGGTTCATGCCCCACAGGGATCCTAAGAGAGAAATCACATGCCTTAGAATCTGGAAAGACAATTTTCTAATGTGAGCTCATGTCTCAAGGAAATCGATCAAACTCAACTACACAGACAACTTTTTTGATGCCAACTGAGTCTCCTTCAGTGGAGACAAATCTTCAGGGAGACAGCTTTGAAAAAACTGTGCCTGGCAAAAAGAGCACTCTAGTATACTGGAAATTGTGCTAATACAAAGAATGGGGGTAAAGTGTGTGTAGGAAGATTGCATATTTGAGACTTTAAAGGTTTTTTTCCCCCTCTATAAGTCAAAATACAGTTCCACAAATATTATTGGTTCTTCTTTCTTTCTTTCTTTTCTTTCTTTCTTTCTTTCTTTCTTTCTCTTTCTTTCTTTCTTTTCTTTCTTTCTTTCTTTTCTTCTTCTTTCTTTTTTCTTCTTCTCTTTCTTCTCCTTTCCTTCTCATTCTTCCTTCCTTTCTTTCTTTCTTGCTTGCTTCTTTTTTCTTTTTTTGAAAGCAAATTTTTATCTTCATTTAATATATCCTGATTATGGTTTCCCCTTCCTCTACTCCTTGCAGTTCCTTTCCAGCTCCCTTGCATCAGGAGCCAACCTCTTTTTATCACTCATTAGGAAAACAAAAAGGGCTCCTAAGGGCTAATAATAAAATAAAATAAGACAAAACTAAAAACTAATACATTGAAATAAGACAATACCAGCAAACAGAAAAGAGCTCAAGAAAAGGCACAAGAGACAGATATAGATTGGGAGACACACTTATGAATTCAGACCTTCAACAGTCAACCCTAAATATATGTCTCTATGTCAGGGAGGTGGAAAGAATATCAGAGCCAGAGAGGAAGGAAGACCCAAGGAAGCAAGGCCTACTATGTCAACAGGACTGGAGCACATATGGACTCATAAAGACTGAGACAGCATGTACTGAGCCTTCGAGGGTCTGCATGAATGACCTCTAGAGCTGAAAGGAGAAGCAGACACATGCTCCCATCCCTAATCTAGAACTTATCTCCACTTGATAACCATTTACAAATGAAAATTTAGTTTTCTCCAAGGGAGTCGCACTATGGCAAGCAAATTAATCTTAAGAGAAGGACACATGCCCAGCAGTAGATGGAACAGAAAATGAACTCAGGCAGCATCTTTAAGGTTCCTTGTCTATAACATCATGCCTTGACTTCTTTTTTAATTTTAAGGAAAGTAATTTTAATTTTTCTTTACTTTTATGTTTGTATTTTTCTAATGTAATAGACCATTAAGAATCTTTCCTTCAATTTCAAAAGTGTAAATGTCTTATCTGGTACATTTGTAAGTCAGCTTCACAGTATAAAATTGGCACACTTAATTGTACCTAAGACACACAAGTCAGCTAACTAACCATTTGTGGGCGCTTACCACAAAGTTGTTACTGTAAATCCTGAAGTCATATTGGAGTCTACTTTCCCAAATCAGCAAGACTGACTAAGGCAGCGTGAGTCTGAAAGAGCACTTAGCCCTGAATTTTAGGTCTCATAAAACTGATTCTAGAAACATTTAAATTTTTTTATTTACTGTGAGATGTTTTTGTAAAAGCTATTTAGCCTAATAAATGGCTGAGTTCAGAGGAAAGGACAAAGCTCATAAGCAATATGGAACATTTGGTGGTAGGCAGAGTGGAGGCAGGAAGAAAACTTGAGAATATTTTATTTAATATCCTATAAAAATCTAGTAAATTGGTTTCTTTCCCATTTACATTCTGGAATGGATTTTTTTTTTAATGTGGGTCAATTAACATCCACACTAGAGTAATTATTTAGAATATGAAAATTGAAGTAAGTAAATTTTATCTTGTCCACTGTTTCTGTCTGGTAGATGATAAGACATGTCAATCTTTCTTCTCTGTGATATCTTGTTGGCTTGTAAGAGAATTGTTAAAAGGCATAAATGGGACTATCCTTGCTCTAAATTCTAATTAGAGGTACCCCAAATCCATAGGAAATGAGGAGCTGTTCTTTCTAGCTACTGGGAAGCTGGCTATGACATCATGTTCTAAATGAGGAGACATTTCCTGTGCCATAAAAAAAAGGAGCATTTTAACTTTTTCCAAATATATTTTCAGGTAACAGTGACTAATATGTTTATTGAATAACTAATAAGTACCAAGGGATAAATAGATGCTAGGTATATACCTGTGAAATAAAACATAAACCACCTCTCCTTGTAACATATAAAATCCTGTTAGCAGCTAAGCATGGTAGCTCATGGAATCTCAGCCTCCACATGTGTTAAGATCAGCCTGAGACACTTAGAAGACTGGCCGAAGATACAATGACTAAGGATGTAGTTCCATGGTAGAACGTTCTCCTAGAGTACCTAAGACCCTGGGTTTAAACAGAAATTTAACTGGAATAAATTAACTCTTCTGTGTATTTGTCTGACATTCCAGTCTACTGTGTGGCTTTTTATTTTTGTATTATGTTTTAATGTGTCTTCCTGTAAATTTTAATGAGAATTTCAGAAGACAACTGTTAGCTTAGTTAATTGAATTCTGTTTATATTCAGAACTTCTTTTTCTTTTTTAGGTCCTGTCATATACATTTTAGTATATACAATTTTCTTTCAGTTTGAGGAGAAAATATGGTAGAAATAGGGGACTACAGGTCTTCTGTTTTATAATATTTGGAGCTTTCTTTTTTTTGTATTCTTAATTACAATTTTATAATTCCTTAGGATTTGAAAAATTATATTGTACTTGAGCCAAGAAAACAGCAGTCATAACAAACATACAGAAGAATTGAAAATTAAAGATTATTTACTGTCTTAGTATTGCTCTATACTATTATATTTACATTTTGAGATATAAATTAGAACAACCTTGAACTCTAGTCTTGGACTTCATTTTTTTAGCATGCTTTCTTCAGCACAGTCTCCTTTAATCTCTAAGTTATATTTGGGCACAAAACCTTTCATTTGAACAAGCTGTAATTACCTTAGAGATCAATTGTGCAGGGCTACTTCTACATGTTTGTCTGTGCTCTAGTTTCTATTTGAAAATATTAAGTTTTAACATATTAAAATTAATATATGCATTAATGGTCTTAATTTTATTATTGAAAATTCTAATGTATTATCACATTTAAAAATGCTTTTCTTAGTAATTATATGTCAACATACTTTGGCATGAGATTATTTTTCTCAATACTCTCAGGCTCTCTTTTCCCCTCATGGAGTCTGTTTTCAGTGTCACTAAATCATTTTCTTTATTCCATAGCTGATTGCTAAGTGTTTGGGATGAGCAAGATAGAACTTGATAAAGTATCTGAATAGAAAATTCTCACAGTAGGACCTGCTGACTTGATTGCTTCGTTGTCATGGCAACATTCATTGGTCAGTGCAGCCAGGTAATGAGATAGCTTAGTTCAATTAGGTCTTAAAATATTCTTCTACCACAGCGTATGAAATTTACAAAAGCGTCTGTCTAAAAATAGGTCACAATCTCCAATGACTCATCTCATAAGATATTCTGTGTTGAATAGAGTTCATGAGCAAAGGTAAGTGAGCAAATCCATCCCTTACCTCTTCCATTTATTTTGTCCTTGAAAAACATCAGAATAGTTGAATATGTCTCAAAATGTTTATAAATTTAAAATACAGTGTTCTGATTAAATGTGATTTCTGCAATAAGTTGAGGCATTTAAATGCAGCCCAAGCAGACCTTCTGTTATCATTAGCTGAAAGCCTGGCTCTGAAGAGAGGTATATCATTTAATCTTACAGAAAACTCCATAGAAGAAAGTAAGAACATTGACTCAAATAAAGACTTTGCCCACCTATCAATTAACCGATATCTAAGAGGAAACATACATGAACATACCTTCATTTTTATTTTCATTTTCCATTTACTTCAGAATATTACTTTTAATTAAAGAATAAAACCTGCAACATTTTGTGTGATACTGCGATAGTTTGATACATGAATACATGATGGGTTGTACAATTAAGGATAGACATGTTTTCACCTCTTCAGACTTAAGATGTATTCTCATATTTTCTCAGAAGGGTACAATTTATTTCTTAAAAGAAAATAGGGAACATCAGACAACATGTCTTGAGTCTCCCTATAAGCATCTGCATCCATCTTACTGCCTTCAAGATTTTTCATTTGGTTTTGCATATCGTCGCCTCTTATCCTTTCTCCTGGCTGTCCCTCACTCTTCAGTCTCTTTGTTTATTTTAACTATCAAAGATGTACAGGTAAGTATCTTCCATCACTTAAAAACAAAAAAGCAAAAACATGAAACAAACAGGATATAAAATGCACCTTTGACTGTGGTTGTGGTGTGTGTGTGTGTGTGTGTGTGTGTGTGTGTAACCACAGGAAAATCATAGATACAATGCCTCAGGAGTCATGCAGATTGATTTTGAGATAGGATCTTGTGGGGCCATGAAAGAATAGCTTGAATCCTGACTGGGCACAGGCCTCGAACCCTGGACCCTAGAGGGACAATGGCAGGTGTTTGGCCATGCCCCCATACCCCAGGCTCCTAACCCCCCATTGACCCATGATTTTGGTCAAGAAGGGCAATGCAGCCCATCCCTAGAGGGCATGACTACAGGCCTCAGCCTGAAGAGATTTGCATACCTGAAGGCCAAAGGGCATAGCCAATTAAGCATTCTTCCCAAGACCCTCCCCCTTCTCCTTCTCTATTTAACTCAGGTCTGCCCTGAGTTTCAGGGTGAGGAGTACTGCCATACCATCTACATCCCACCATGAAAATAAAGCCTTTTAGAACCTTGGACTTCCTTGTGTCTTTGGAGCCCACTGTGGGAAAATAGGAGAAGGCCATTAATGAGCCACTATAGCCACAGCCCCCGTACCTAACTTCCTGCCTGGAAGACATTTCTGTGTTCCAGCCATGGGGACCACCTCTTCAAGCAAGCTAGCGGGGCCACCGAGTCTGCTAAGTGAGTACAGTAACTGAGTCTCTCCCATGAGGCACTGCTGGGGCCTCTTTCTTCTCTCCCCACCCTTGTTTCTCTTGGCTGTGGGCTGGCCAGTTGTGTCCCCACATGCCCCCAGTCTCGGTCCTTCCAAGGCCTCTCAGCAGCATCTGAGAGCCCAAGGGCTTGAGACCAGTCAGTCCCCAGCCACCTCCTGGCCCAGGGATCCCCAATCCAAGAGCTTTGCACTCCCACAGAACTTCATACTGAATGAGAACTACCTCAGCCAGGCGGGGGCCTGTAGCCCCACCGGTGTTGTGCACAGAGTGAACTCAGTCAAGATTCCCAGCTCTAGTCTCTTTGGAGCCATGGGAATCACAACAGCCCAAAAGATTCAAGAACTCACGCCCTCGTCCACGTGCGAGCTAATCATTCTCTGCAGGATCTCTCATTGGTACTCAGACTCTCCAATTATGCTGACTGGCTAGCCAGCAAGCCCCGAAGCCATCCTAAGTCTCTCTCCCCAGCACTGGGCTTACAAGTGGGTACTATAATATCTGTTTTTTTCTGCAGGTGTTTTCCTAGAACTCGAGTTCTCATAGTTGCCCAGAAACTCTTAACTAACTGATATATCTTACCTATCCAGTACTTTTTTCTCTTCTTTTGTGCCTTTGGAATGAAGCTTTTACCAAAGAACTATATATATTCTCACTTACTATTTATGTCTTGACTCACTGAAATGTTTCTACTGCCTCTCTATATATAATGATTTTGCTTTCAGTGAAATCAACAATTGAATTAAAGAAACATTTGTTTTGTGCCACATATTAGACTGTGATTTGGGGACATGATATTGAGTAAGACATGTTCATGTCCCAAGACATTAAAAAATCATAGTTTGGATATAACATCCAATGCTAAACCCATTCTTTTAAATCATATTTTTATTTTTGATATAATACAATAATACCATTTCCCTTTCCTTTTCTCTCTCCAGTCTTTCCCATGCTCCCTTATACTTTCAAATTCCCCCCTCTCTTTTAAAATTTGTGACCACTTTTCCTTTCATTGTTATTTTACAAACACACACACATGCACACACACACACACACACACACACACACACACACACCGCATGTATGTATACACAAAACAAACAAACAAACAAAAACACAGCTGAATGGTGCAACCCACACTCAGCAGTAATTGTTCTATATGTAAATCTTCTCTGAGAATACCCTCATAGAATTAGAGATGTCCTTTGCAGATCTTTTGAGGTTCTTTCAGTAGAGTCAATGTTGTACTCAAGAATAGCCATCATATCTATTTTCTAATTTATTGCATGCATGGATACTTATTTATTTTTCTGTTCAAATTTGGAGGTGTTCAATATAATAATGCTTGTGTGCTTGTGGATGTATGTGTGTACACATATAAAAATGCATGTTGAGGCCAGATATTACCCTTGGGTGCTGTTTCTTGAATGATGTTTTTTGAGAGCAGATCTTTCACTAGGGTTCTAGACTTTCCCATTAGGCTTGGTTGGCTACCTATCAAGTCATGGGGATCCTCCTGCTTCCACTTCCACAGAGTAAGTACTGAAGGGCTTGCTATCATGTCTGACTTTTTTTTTTCTTTTAAAAAGCATGGTTCATAAGTATTAAACTGAGTGCCTCATAATTGTTTTCAGCAATCCATTTACTGAACTGTGCTATCATTTTTTTTTAAAATTGAACATCTTTTTAGATAATTATAACTCCAATGTTGCTATGAAATATAAAAAGCATAAAATAAAAATTATCCTAGTAAAGGGTGTATCCATTTCCCAATGGTAACTTCTAAACAATGCTATGACACTGTATGTAAGAAGGTAACATTTATAGAATATTTCCAGAAACAAATTTATACATCATGTCATGCTTTTAGAACAATCTCTCCCTATTTCTTATCCCAAAACCTAATTTAATAACCCATAATATTAATTGATGAATTCTCTGTGTCTAAAGCATGGTTGTTTTAACAATGTTATAGAATCCTACCCTGTATACATTTGTTGAATTTCTTCTGTGGCTTTCTTTTTCTCTTTCTTTCTTTCTTTCTTTCTTTCTTTTTCTTTCTTTCTTTCTTTTTTCTTTTTCTTCTCTTTCATTTTCTCCCACTAATCATTATTCCTTGGAATCTATTCAGAATGTTCATACTCCATTTAGAGGTATGTGTATCTTTACATTCTGGGAAATATTATAATTAATTATAATAACACAAATATACTACAAATACAAATATTACAAATTGAATTTGTAAATATTTGTATATATTTATATTTATAAATATTATAAATAAAAACATGAAAGTTTGTCATAATATACTCATATGATGGTAGCTTATTTAGTGTATTTTAGATACTACCAAAATGCATACAGTGCCTACTGGTACATAATGGCATAACTATAGAGGGAGAACCAATGTTTATGTTTTAAAATTGGATTCAAGGAAGATATACTTGTTTGGTACTTTCATGTGGCTAAAATGCACATTTAAATGACACATTTCACAGGGATACTATACCACTGTTGTTGGCTATGTGACTTGAAGTCAAATGCCTATAAGTGCTTATGTTATACCATAAACTATGTGGCTATCAATGTTAGCAGGGAATCATTCTTTATAGAGCAACTGACAGTAAATGAAGATACTCATAAATAGTCAAACTTCTGAGAATATGTATCTTTTGAATGTTCATATATAAATAGGACATCTATATTACCTGGTTTAAGTTCCAGAGACTATCACTGATGAGGGTGGAAAGAGAATATAAGAACTGGAGGATGGAAAGAAAATCTGAAATGCTGTTCTCAAAAATATTACAAGGCTATTGTAATCCTGGACACATAGCATAAGTAGTTACTTATACAAGATCTTTGAAAGATTGGCACATCAACACTTCATCTTCAGTGGAAGGATCATGAGGTGTTACTTACCCTGAGGAGCTACTGGAATGTAATAGTTTCTAGGAGAGGATAATGTCATTTTTTCCCCAGTTGTTAAGACACTGGTAAGTAGTCATATGCCAATAAAGAGCTCCACATCATACTCTTGCTCATACAAGAAACTCTAATTATAAACTCAGTGGGTTAAAACATCATTGAGAAGAAAAGTGTCAACAGTAGTTGAAGATACATATGAAAGGATAAAAGATCTTGAATATGACAAAAACACACTATATACATATCTGAAACTCAAAATATGCCAAAATGTTTTCCATGACTGTTGTTTCACATTTTGATTTTCAATATGTCAATATCTCATCAACATCTGTTGTTAACACTTGTCATGATGAGTACAACAGGATAGATTTTGTGTTTTTAACTAAAAATATCCTAATGGCTAAGGATATGGTATTTTTCTATGCTTATTTGCCCCTTCTATATGCTTGGTACATTTTATTAGTGGGTTTTGTTCATTTTATAATTTTATTTTTTCTTTACTATGCTATTTTCAGTTCTTTATATATTCTCAGCAGAAGAGTTTCTTGTTTATCCCATCTGTAGGTACTTTCTTTTTTTAAATTTTATTTTCAGAGATGAATTCTTAAAAGTGTTTTAATAATCAAAAATGACATTTTCAATCTGTTGGTTGCCATTTTGTCCTATTGACAGTGTCCTTTGTTTTACAGAAGCTTTCCAATTTTAGGAGGTTCCATTTGTAAATTCTTGATCTTAGAGCATAACCCATTGGTGTTCTGTTCAAGAAACTTTCCCCCTGTGCCTAAATATTCAAGGATCTTCCCCATGTTCTCTTCTATTAGTTTCAGTGTATCTGGTTTTATGTGAAGGTCCCTTTTTCCATTTGGAAGGGTTTTAAAAAATAAGAAAGGATTTTTTGCATTCTTCTACTGTACCTCCCGTTGAACAAACACCTTTATTAAAATTTTTAAAAGTCCTTTCCGGGAAGGGGAAAGGGGGGGGGGGGGGTTTTAAAAGGGTTTTTGGGGGGGGGGGTTTTTTTTTTTTGGGTGGGGGGGGTTTTGGTTTTTTTTGGGGTTTTGGGGGGGGGGGGGGGTTTTTTTTTTTTTTTTTTTTGGGGGGGGGTTTTTGGGGGTTTTTTGGGGGGGGGGGGGGTTTTTTGGGGTTTTTTTTTTGGGGGGGGGGGTTTGGGGGTTTTTTTTTTTTTTTTTTTTTTTGGGGTTTTTTTGAAGGGGGGTTGGTTGGGGGGGGGGGGGGGGGGGGGGGGGGGGGGGGTGGGGGGGGGGGGGGGGGGGGGGGGGGGGGGGGGGGGGGGGGGGGGGGGGGGGGGGGGGGGGGGGGGGGGGGGGGGGGGGGGGGGGGGGGGGGGGGGGGGGGGGGGGGGGGGGGGGGGGGGGGGGGGGGGGGGGGGGGGGGGGGGGGGGGGGGGGGGGGGGGTTTTTTTGGGGGGGGGGGGGGGGGGGGGGGGGGGGGGGGGGGGGGGGGGGGGGGGGGGGGGGGGGGGGGGGGGGGGGGGGGGGGGGGGGGGGGGGGGGGGGGGGGGGGGGGGGGGGGGGGGGGGGGGGGGGGGGGGGGGTGGGGGGGGGGGGGGGGGGGGGGGGGGGGGGGGGGGGGGGGGGGGGGGGGGGGGGGGGGGGGGGGCGGGGGGGGGGGGGGGGGGGGGGGGGGGGGGGGGGGGGGGGGGGGGGGGGGGGGGGGGGGGGGGGGGGGGGGGGGGGGGGGGGGGGGGGGGGGGGGGGGGGGGGGGGGGGGGGGGGGGGGGGTTTTTGGGGGGGGGGGGGGGGGGGGGGGGGTTTTTTTTTGTGGGGGGGGGGGGGGGGGGGGGGGGGGGAAAAAAAAAAAAAAGGGGGGGGGGGGGGGGGGGGGGGGGGGGAAAAGGGGGGGGGGGGGGGGGGGGGGGGGGGGGGGGGGGGGGGGGGGGGGGGGGGGGGGGGGGGGGGGGGGGGGGGGGGGGGGGGGGGGGGGGGGGGGGGGGGGGGGGGGGGGGGGGGGGTTTTTTTTTTTTTGGGGGGGGGGGGGGGGGGGGGGGGGGGGGGGGGGGGGGGGGGGGGGGGGGGTTAAAACCACCAGCTGGGAGCACATAGGGGGGGACCCAGGGTCCAGCTATATATGTAGGGGAGGATGGCATTGTTGGGCATAGGTAGGAGAGGAAGGCCTTAGTCCCATGAAGGCTAGATGCCCCAGTGTGGGCGAATTGTGTGTGGGGAGGTGAGAGTGGGTGGAGGGGGGATGGTATGGGGGTTCCTGGGTTGGGGAGAATTGTGGAAAGGGGATCACATCTGAAATGTAAATAAAATATCCAATAAAAAAAGAAAAAAGGAAAAAAGAAGAATAAGGGCAAAAAACTCATTTTCACAATTACAAATGTACTAAATTTTTCTTTTCACAATTTTTATGTCATAGCTATAGATAAATTTTGCTTAGCCCTAGATGCTGAAGATTGCCTCCTGTTTTTTCTATATAATGAATGCTTTTGTGTTCAGCATTTTAGCAGGTAATATAGTTTCATATAAATTTTATAGATTGAATAAGATCTCGAGAGACTTGTGAGTATTAATTAGTTAAGCAGTATTAAATTTAAAAAATTTTCTTTACATATTCATTTTTTTCATCTATGTCAAAATAAAACAACAACAAAAGGGGCCCATCAATACATAAATTTGTATGAATTTATTTCTGTGTTCTCTATTCTTTTACTTTGGTCTATGTTTTTTAACCGTTTTCCAATATCATGCTATCTGATTGTGGTTGCCATACTGTATGTTTTAGATAGCACAACTTCGTTCTTTATTTTAAAATTACTTTGTAGTTCTAGTTATAACCCTATTGTTCCATTTCCTTGTTTCTTTTCCTACCCCACTTTAAGCTCAGGGAACGGGCTTTGCTATCAGCCCTACCCAGAAAATATTCAATCCCCTGAATGAAACACACACACACACACACACACACACACACCACACACACACACAAGAAGAGAGAGAGAGAGAGGGGAGAGAGGAGAGAGAGAGAGAGAAGAGAGAGAGAGAGGAGAAGTGTTTTTCAATTTCAACCTGCCTTCTTGGATAACTGCTCATCCTCTCCAATCTACACTGCTAGCAGCCATCCCCAGTACTCTCAGCTCAACCCTTAAAATCTGTCTTCAACTTCAGTTGCTCAGCCACCTTCATTCCAAGCTCAACACCCAACCTCCCACATGGAGAAGCAGCCTATGATTGCTCCACCAAGATCTCACATGGCTGGTTGACATTTCTCCCTTCAAAGCATTGTGGAAAAACTCCACTCCTTTTCCTGTGTCTCCTAGCTAGCCTTCTAGACATAGAAGTCCCGACTCTTCTGCCCAACAATTGGCCCCTGGGATCTTTACCGATAGATCAAGAAGCAACTGGGGAAGAGAAACTTAGCATCAGATCTATCTCCTACATTTCATCCCCTACAGCTAGTCTATTAAATTATATCTATCTATATGGATCTATATCTATATATCCCTACATCTCTATCTATATGTACATTTATATCTAACTTTATGTCTTTATTTATTTAACTATTTCTATATCATCTATATATCTCTATATCTTTATATGTGTGTATATTTTACTATATATATATAAATTATATATTGTACAAAAGTCTGGACATGTTGATGGAAAGGTGTTGAGAAATTCTGTCTTAAACTCTATTAATTTAGGGAAACTTGAGCCCTGTACTAAGCAGAAACTTCTAGCCTTAGAAAACATCATGTAGCTTGATTGACTTACTAAATCAATGATTTATAGGTTAGTACTGAAACCATATACATACTTTAATAGGTTTATTCACATTTCTTTTTGTGAGTAGTTGTGTGTCTCTCTGTCTGTGACTTTTCTATGATTATATTATATCCTGTGATTTTATATGATTATATTGTACTTAATAAATCCCCATTGATTAAATATAATTGTTAATTCTGAAAGAGTTTTAGTTAGTTTTTGAAATTTTCTTAATGAACAATCATGGCATTTTGTATGAGAAACAACTTCCATAAGCTCAAACATTTTAATATTTGTTCCCTAGATGGTGGTACTGTTTGGGGAGGTTTAGGAGGTAAAACCTTGCTGAAGGAAGTAGATCTGTGAGTAGGAAAGAAGGCACTAAACATGCATAGCCTTGCCTTAATTCTATTTTGCTGCTTCTCTGATTTATGTTTGTGGTTAAGGATGTGACTGTGCCTTGTGTGTCTAGTGCCATGCTTCCTTGCCATAATGGACTTTTAAACCTATGGAATTTAAGTCAAAATACATTAATTATTACCTAAATTGCTTTTTAATTATAGTATTTTATCATAGCAACTAATAAGAAACTAATGCAACAATCTTGTGGGAATTTGTGTGTGTGTATCTTTGTTTGTTTGTTTGCTTATTTATTTGACAACCAAACATGACAAAAATAAAATACAATGATAGGAAGCAAAAATTATCACATGAAAGTTGGACATGGCAACTCAACAGGACAGAGTCCTAAGAGCAGACAAAGAATCAGAGACCCACTCATTCTCACAGTTAAAGGTCTCATAAAATATTAAGTTAGTAGCTATAATATTTATGCAGTGGACATAGACTCATGTAGGCTCTATGCTTTCTGCTTCAATTTCTGTGAGTACATGTGCACCTTGCTTAGTTAATTCAGATGGGTGTTTTCTTCATGTCTTCTATCCTCTATGGCTTGTACACTCTTACCACAGACTTCTTTTAGATCTAAGTGGAAGGATTTCATGGAGGCCTCCAATTTAGACCCTCTCTCTCCTCATAATGTCTGGCTGCAGGTCTCTACATGTGTTTCTGTCTGCTGCTGAAGGAAGACTCTCTGATGGTGACTGGATAAGGCCCTAATCTGAATATAGCAGAATATCATTATGAGTCATTTATTGATTTCTTTTTTAAGACAAGACCTGTAGGGTTTTGTTTTACCCTGAGTCTCTGGGCTATCTAGTCTCTGGTTCTTGGTTACCCAGGCATTGACATGTGTGGGGTGTCCATTTATAGAGTAGGCACTAAGTCAAATCAACATTGGTAAGGTCCAATGCTACTCGATATAGTAAGAAGGAATTAAACCAAGCCAATTGTAGGGGCCTGAGCAAGACTGAGACTATGACAATTTTATTGAAAGCAATCAGACTTTTTGTACCTTTATCAGAAACAGAGTATAATGATGATTGCCAAGATCAATACAGTTGAAGTTTCCAGAATATTATGACATTTGAAAACTATGTAGGGTTTACAGGATTACTATATAGAAGACCAATGTTTTCTCAAGCTTTCATGCTTCTTTGACTTTTGAGTGACCATATAGATAAACACAAAGCCGCTTGATCTCTTCACTGCCTGAGGGAGTGTATCAGTCTCTAAAAAACTTGGAGCTCATTGTGCCCCAGGAGCCCTGGACTTTAATCTGAAAAACCTATGCAGAAATCCTCTCAAGGCAGCCAGGCCAGGGCAATATCATGGTTCCCTACAATCCAGGCAGGATGTTGTTGAAGGTCAATGATTTTGTGGTTGAGTTGATATCCATGTTTCTCTTTCAGTAGCCTGCAGAATGCCTTACTGTACCAAAGAGGCTAGAATGTAGGGATGAGGGGCTCATGTAGGCCCCAAATCAACTTTTCCATGTTCAATGAGTTGTATGGGTATTGTCTTAATAACAGGTCCCCATTGTCAATTTCCCGAGAGCAACCCTTTGATTTAGCAACATTCTGGGGTATTTCCCATTTCACATGTGATCCGCTTTGGCCAACAACTCAGTTGAATGTAACCCAGTTCTACCAATGGAAGCCTAGCTGGGTACAAGAAATGGCAAATAGAGCCTCTGTATCCATTTTACTAGGAGATCTCATTAGGAGCACATTCGTAGATTTTAGAAAGTTTCCACATTAACTGGTTTTCTCTAAATGTTCTGTCCTCAGTTGCAACTGTATCCCTTTGTATTCTTTCCCTTCATCCCATGCCCCCTAACCCCTGACCCATACCCACTCACAACCATTTCATCTGAAAGATTTAATAAAATATATTCCATTTTCCCTTCCCAGAGAGATTTCTCTGTCACCTCAAGATCCCGCCTCTTTGTTTAATTTTTTTGGGTCTGTGGATTGTGACTTTATTATTATTTATGTAACAGCTAATATCCACTTATAGGGGATTGCATACAATATTTTTCTTTCTACATCTGGGTTTCTTCACTTAGGATGAATGTTTCTAGTTCCATCACTTTGACAACAAATTTCATTATGTCACTCTTTTGAAAAACTGAATAATACTCTATTGTATAAATGTACCACATTCTCTTTATCCATTCTTCTGTTGAGGGACATTTAGGTTTTCTGTTTGTTTTCCTTCAGTTTCTGGTTGTTAAAATTACAGTCACAATGAACATCGTTGAGCATGTGTCTTCATTGTAGGATAGGCATCCCTTGGGTATTTACCCAGGAGTAGTATAAATCAATTACTAACCTCAGGACTTGTTGTGTAGGAGGATTTCCCATAATTATTTGATTGGCTAATAAAGACGACAAGAAGCTAATCACTCGGCAAAGATAAGTATGCCGGTTTTTCTGTGTCCGGGAGAGGAATAGGGGACGCATGAGAAAGGAAGGAGCCCTTTTTTTGAAGAGGCAGAGAGCAAGAGGATGTGTAGGATTTAGGCTGGGAATTGTCAGACCTGGTGGTGGTTTCCTCCACCAGAAGAATTTCCAACATAGAATAGATATGAATATAGGACAATAGATTCCACGCCCAGCGGTTGTATCATTCTAGTTAATTTTAAAATTAAGATTGTCTGGTGTTTTCATTCGCAACAATTCAGGTGGGCAAGTGAGAGGACTGGGCTGCTTGGAGTGATTGTAGTAGCATCAGCAGAGTCGTGGGAGTGGATAGTTAGTTGAATGCGAGTGGTAGCTCCAGGCGTTCAAAGAAGGGACACCTGTGGGGCAGTTCAGCAGTGTGGGACAAGCGTGGGTTGTACCGTGGAAGAAGCATGGGGTTTCATTTAAAATTACACACTACATTGCCACACTAATTTCTATATTGGTTATATAAGTTTTCATTCTCCCAGCAATGGAGGAATATTTATCTTCACCAGCATGAGTTGTCACCTCTGGTATTTATCTTATCCATTCTGACAGGTATAAGTTGTAATCTTAAAGTTCTTTTAATTTACAATTCCCTGATGACTAAGGGTGGTGAAACTTTTTAAAAATGTTTCTTAGCCATTTGAAATTTCTCTATTGAGAATTCTCTATTTAGATCTGTATCCCATTTTTACTTACATTATTTTTTGATATTTACTTTATTGAGTTCTTTATAAATTTGGATATTAGTCCTTTAACAGATGAGGAATTCATAAGATGTCTTTTCCCATTTCGTAGGCTACCCTTTTGGTCAACTGATGAGGTTGTTTCTTACCTTACAGAAACTTTTCAGTTTCATGAGGTCTCATTTATTTATTTTTTAGTATTGCTGCCTAAATTATCAGTGCTCTGGTCAGAAACTTGTCTCCTGTGGCAATGCATTCAAGGCTATTAACCCACATTCTCTTCTATTAGGTTCAGTGTATCTGGTTTTATGTTGAAGACTTTGATCTACTTGGACTTGAGTTTTGTGAAGGGTGATAAATATGGACCCATTTGTATTCTTCTACATGCAGACGTCTATTTGACAAGCATCTTTTGTTGAAAATGGTGACTTTTTTCCCCGTGTATAGTTTTGGTTTATTTATCAAAAAGTAGACATCTATATATGTGTGGATTTATGTCTGGGTCTTCAATTTGAATCTATTTATCAATGTGTCTATTTCTCTGTGAATATCATGCAAGCTTTTTAAACTATTGCTCTGTATCATAGTAAACTAGAACAAAGTAAATGTTTCAACACTGTAAGAGTATAACATTAAGTCAGAAATGGTGGAACCTCTAGAATTCTTTTTAATTTTTCATGATTGTTTTAGCTATGCTGTGCTTGTTTGTTTGTTTTTCCATATGTTGAGAAGTATCCTTTCAAGGTCTGTAAAGAATTAAAATTTTGATGGTGATTTCCTTGAATCTGTAAATTGCTTTTGTAGGATGGGCATTTTCACTATACTAATCCTATGGGTTCAAGAGCATAAGAGATTTTTCTATTTTCCAATATTTTCTTTCCATGTCTGTCTTCAAAGGCTTTAAGTTCTTGTCATGCAAATCTTTACTGGATGTTTGTGTCTGATTGTGTTTAGATTTAACCTTATCTTTAATTGACATATCTACTTCTTTTATTGTATCTTTCTTGCTGTGATTCTGTCTTCCATCTTTTTATTCTGTTGGTGAAGCTTGCCTCTGTAGTTGCTATTTGAATTCTTAAATTTTTCCATTCTGGAATTCCTTCAGTTCTATTTTTATTGATTTCTATTTTTGTCTGTCTTAAGCACTTTTATTTATTTCATTGCATTTTTTGCCTCGTTTTCTTAGTTTTCTTTAAGTAGTTCATTTATTTACTATTTAAGAACCTATATGATATCCATGAAGGCTCTATTAAGGTGTTTCCTTGTGTTTCAGCTATGTTGAAATATAGAGGTCTACTGTGGTAGGATAGCTAGGCTCTAGTGAAAACGTTGATGGTTTTTATTATGGTTTCTAGGCATCTGTGTGTTAACTGATTATAAGTCTAGGATCTGATTTCTGGGTTTGTCTTTGTTGGGTGAGTATTCTGTTCCTTCATTTCTGTTTATTCTCTGGATTTTCAGAGAGTGTTATGACTGTGTGTTTTCTGTTTTTCTGTCCTGCTTCAGCTAGTGTTTAATAGGAATACCTGCTGGTGCTAGAGACTGTGATACTGGGTCGAGTTCTGAGAAGGAAAGGTGAAGAAAAAGGTCCTTTTGATTTGTTACAAATTGGGTCTTTGAGGAAAGGTTGATCACAGCAGTTTTCCTGCTAAAGAGCTAAGAATGAGCTCTGTGTGTGTGTGTGTGTGTGTGTGTGTGTTGTGGTGTGTGTATGTGTGTGTAGGATCTCAGAAGCAGTTAAGAATGTTGTGTTCAGGCTTCTGTTTGCTTGTTGTTCTGGGAGGAGTGAACTTTGGTTTAGCAGGGTTGCCTTCTGGAGTTGGGTTCTGGGATTAAAACAACAAACAAACAAACACTGGAGGGAAGGAGATTAGGAAGAGATTGTGGAATCAGAGGAGATGTGGGCAGGTATGAGATCAACAGCTGCTGCTGGTGTTCTCTTGCATTGCTTGTTAGGATACTTTGGGATGGGTCTGGTGGAACAGAGAACTTGTATTTTATTTTTTCAAATAGCAATACTTTTATTTTTCTTTTATGATTTGTCTGTGTTTTGTTTATCATCCTTTCTGTATTATCTGAATCTCCTTCAATATATTGTAGAAAAGAACAGAAGTGGAAATCATGTATGTCTTTTATCATCTAACATGTTGACTCAAAAAGGTGTTTTGTGAAAACCAATTGTGTAAATCAAATTCAAGACTTTTCTTTATATCATGTTTTCTGTGCAGTCTTTGATAATTATGAACTTACTGAATTACTTCAAATAATCATTCTTATAAGATTTTTATTATTTGGTTTATTAATCAGGTGGCTTGTACTGATGATTTTCAAATATTGAACAGACCTTGCAGTCATAGAATGAAGTTCACCTAATATACATTTAAATATATAACATATGCAATAAAATATATATGTATATGTTATTGAATTCTGTATGCTAGTATTTCATCCAGGACTTTTGTTTCTGTATTCATGGGACATGATAATTATAGTAAAAACAGTTCTGATATTCTAAATGACTGGAATTTTTGCTAGACCTCACTGCTTGAATGGTACTTTGAGGTCACTTAAAACTTAAGACTGTTATCCTACTATAGATTTAGACTTTTTGTATAACTTGTTGTTACGGGTATAATGTAACAACCAATTGCCTCATATTTCCTATACAATTAGGTTTTACAACTAAACCAATGCATAGATGCAATCTTAAATTATATTCTCTTCATTTCGCTTAACCTAGAGTAATGCATTTGATTTTTAATAATCATTTGCCAAAACTAGAAAAAATAGAAGATGAAAGCAATCATAAGAAAAATTAATATGTACCACAATTGCTGTACACAATATTTTGATACTGTTTGATAAACAATGATGTTTGTAATACTGTTTATTATTTGGATTAGTTCCCAGCTGGTACATTTCATTTTTTTTTTTTGTAAAAATGCTGAAGGTTTCTGTGAAGTATGCTCCAATTTTTCATATGTGATCTTCTTTGTGCTACTGAATGTATACAAAGCAAAGTTATCTGTTAGGGAAACAGACATCCAAGGAAAATCAGACATATTCCTATGGACGGGCCCACATTAGACAGAAACACACACAAAGACACATGTACATACATATATGACATACACAGAGAGAGAGAGAGAGAGAGAGAGAGAGAGAGAGAGAGAGAGAGATTGAAACAACAGAGAACATTAAGTAGAGAATTGTAATCTAATTTTATTCTTGGTTAAATGATAAAAAAGTGAGGTACTTTGATTTCTTCCTTAATGTAAAACTGGTGCATTATGGGTGACTTTTAGTTTATTATCAATGTATTCAAAATTATTGCAATAAAGAAAACTTTTATGTAGCTTTTTAAAAACTTCTGACTGCAAATTTTCTGTCATTTTGGTAAAATATTTAGACAATTTATATTTTTAAAAATAACTTTGTAGCTCTTAATCTCTTGCCCTCATGATCTCTTGATCTCTTGCCTCTAGCTTCTCTCTGTCCCTCCCCCTCTCTCCACATGGTCATGGCCAGCCTCTACTTCTCTGCTCTCTCTAACCTCTCTCTCTCTCTCTATTTCTCTCTCTCCTCTCCCCCTCTGCCTCTACTACCCTCCTGACTCCCTCCCATGCCCTGAATAAACTCTATTCTATGCTAAAAAAAAAATAACTTTGTAGAATTGCTGAGAGGTTATTTGGAATACACATTTTTTTGGGGGGGGGGAATTAATAAATTAGCAGTTGATTTTATGGTAGTTATTAAACTATAAGAATTATGTACACAATGTGGATTGTCTCTCTCTGTGTCTCTGTCTCTCTGTCTCTCTCCCTCTGGATGTGTGTGTATATATGTTGTGTGTGTGTGTGTGTGTATGTGTGCACCTATTGTGGTTTGTAAAGGGAGGTGTTTGCATCAGCTTCTGTGCAGTCAGGTGCAGCATGGTGTAAGCTGCTAAAGATCATATAGAGAAGAGGCCAGCACATCTCTTGAGAGCAACATGAAGGGGTAAACACTCCATGAAGATACTATGCACTACAGCAGGAAGAAAAATGAGCTTACTTATAGACTAAAGTCATTAATGAGGTCCAGGGTATTGTCTACATTAGTTTCCCACTGCATTGTAGGATGGGTTAATTTTGGAGGGAGCACAGGACTAATTCCTGGAACTCATGGTTATAAAATTGAATTTATCTGCTAGAAGAGCCTGGCAGAAGCAATGTGGGGCCTCATATACATACAGCGTGGAAATAATGCATGGAGACTGGCTGTAATATCTAAGTCAAAGACAGCAAGATATGATGAAAGGAGAGACAAAATTATTATGTATGTGAGTTATGATTTTATAAAGGCAGTTTGGTGTGTATGTAGTTGTTGTTGTTATTTGGTCCATTTGAGTGAAGGTGTCAAGTTTATATGTGGTAGGTTTTAATATTACTTCATTTATATTAATTTTAGTATTTGTACAGTCTTCTATTTAATGGCAGATACTAAAGGCTCCCCTTTTCATTGTTGCTTTGTAATGACAGAACTTTAGCCACTTTATTGTGCTATTTTAAAAAATGGTCCTTTAAAATTGATTTTATATGTTAGTTTTCATTTTGATATTAATGATTGCTATTCTAATCTTTACTCTTGTCTAGGATTTGGCTTTATTTTGTATTCTAGTTTCTCGAGATAAGAGGTCAGGAAATTTTACTCCTTTCTAATAAATTCATTTAATGTGAGAAATTTCTTAATCAGTATTTTAAATAGTATTTTACAAATGGTAGAAACTTTGTGTATTTTGTGTTTTCATTTAGTGGATGTAGATTTTATCCTTCATATTTTCTCCTTTGTGGATAACTGAAGAATTTTATCATTCTCTAAATGTTGGTGGGCTCTCATAGTTTGCTGCTCTTGGTTTAAAGTTTGTTGCCACTGAAATGAATTTTAAAATTTGATTTGAGGCTAATTTTAGAATATGAATTTTGTTCTATGGTAAAATAGGCTGCTACTTTTTGGTGGAATGATGGTGACTCTAATGATAGTTGGACCCTAAGGTCTATTAGGGTGGTTGAGTTCTTCTATATCCTCATTGACTTCCTGCCTATTTCTAATGTTTGATGAGAAAGGGAAGATGGAATCTCCAGACTTCAACTGTGAATTGAGTTTTCACATTCTTTGGCTCTCAATTCTAAAATTTGCATTTGCTTTTTTTTACATAGCTTTTGCTTTTTGCTAAGATTTTCTATTTTTATTTTTGTAAATAAGCATTCATGATTGCTCTTTGAAACCTTTTTACAATGGTTGATGTAAAACATCAAATAACTCTAGCATCTCATTTATATTGATGTTAGAATTAATCCTGTCATTTATTCAGTTTGAGAATTGACTAGTTACTAGAATGAGTGAATTTTGAAATTTAAACTTGATAATAGTGGGTATGAAGAGACTGTGGGTCTTATTCAAATTTTGTTTTTAGTTGACTATGAAACCAATCTTCTCGAAAAGAAAGAACCTCTTTTTGTTACAGGCAGATGGAGAAGCAAGTACAGGCTTCCTATTTTTATCCTATTTAAATTAATTTGGTTTATTGATTCTGGATTTGAGCCAATATCAGATCTCCAGTAGACCTACATTGATGCATTACTGGTTACTAGTCCCTTTTTGGTCTTGTCTTAGCTTCTTTTAAAATAGAGTGTGGAGATAGTGTAGCAAGAAGCTTGGTTTCAAAGCTAGGCCATGGTGAACGTACTGGATCTCCACTGCCTTCCCAGATAGCATTAGAATATCTGAGGATACTTCACATCTGGAGGATTTCAGTGTAGTTTGGTGACCCATTACTAAGAAAATATTCTTTCCTCACCTTCTTTTTGGCCACTTTAGTATGTGAGAAGGGGTAGTGATGCCTATTAGTTTACAGAAGGGTGGGAGTAGATCTAGGTTATTCCTTAAGATTTGGTGGCAAATATAGGTTTGGGTATTAGTTTTCTATATGACTTGGCTGAGTATAGTGGTTATTGCCTGTACATTTTGTGTCTTATTATGTTGAACTTGGAAAGTAGTGAGGGATTTGTCACAGTTTTTTGTTTGTTTGTGTGTTTGTTTCTTGTTTGATTAATTTCCTTCTTCTTTTTAGGCTTGTCCCTTTTGGTATATAACAGTAGTTGACTTATTTAGTTCTAGGTCTGATACATATAAGAGACTTCTCAGGATTCATTACCATGCTATTCTTTGAGTTAAAGGTCCCTAGTCAGTCTACTCTTCTCTCATCTTTCAGACTTTCCATGTGTAGCTCTTTTGTGTGGAAGGAAGCAGGAAAAGAATATTTGTGTCTTCTTAGAAGTTCAATTTCTCTGCTTATTGTTAGCCAATATCAATATACAGGACTCTGGTTATACCTTTTATCTCCCTTCTTTTAATGATTCCATTGTGTCTGTGTAAGAGAGTTTTTCAAATACAATAAACTGATTTTTGTGGTAGCCCTAGTTCCTGAATTTTCTTAGGAGCTGTTGAGTTTGAATACATTTGAGAGGTCTTTCTCTTGTGCAAAGTTAAAGACCTCATATGGACATACCACTGAAGATATAGTGGGATGGACAGTATATTTTTCCTTGGAAATCACACAACTCCTTTGTCTCATATTTGGTATTTACAACAGAAGTTTGTTCCATGTGAAAAGAATCTGAAAGCAGAAGTATTTTATGAGGGACAGGTCCAGTTATTTGTCATCCAGGCATGTTCTCATGTCCAGTTTACCTCCTATCACTATGACTGCTAAACAGATGGTCCTTAAAATACGGTGTATTGCATTCAAATAAAATTTCCCTCTTAGAAAAGTTTTTAAGTGACATTGTAGTCAAAATTGTTTCGTTGTGTTTTTTTTTTTTTTTTTTTTTTATTTGAGTGAGTCTTTGCAGTCCTCGTCTTGTTTCTTTCTAAGCTGATGCTATATTTAGCTTGTAATCCTTGGTGAATATTTTAATAAAAAATTGAGGTAGATTGCATTCATCTGTATATGCTATGAGTTGACATTTTTTAATAAAACAGAATATGAGAATAGTATTAAGAACAAATGACAACCTGCCACTCAAACATAAATATGAGGCTCATATTTTAAATCAAATTGTTGATTTAAAGCCATCTGTATGAAGCATAAAAATAGTTTAATGACACCCACACTATGACACTAGCAAATGCTGAATTAATCTACTGTTAACTATATGTAAATCTGCTGTTGAGAGCTGTTCTTCAGCTCAATTTTTCCATGCTGTTATGATTTTACTGCTGGTGTTTCAAGGGTTAGAGAAACACTGTTCATCAGAACTCCATGAATACCCTCTGTGAAATATACACACCATGGTTTGCTAAAGGTGGATTACTTCCCTACACTGACAAGAGCTGAATAGAATAACTATGATCTTTACATTACTTTTCTGAATATTCAATTATAATATATACTAATTACATCAAATATATTTTTAAAAGCACTACATATTTTAATAGAAAAATAGTGTTTTATGCTTATCATCCAATCACTGGGGAGGCTATAGCTGGAGAATTATCAGAAATTTGAGGTTAGCTTTCATTGCATAATAAATTATAGTCCATCCTAGGGTACAGAATGACCCACTCTTGTTTAACCCCACTTTTGATAGATTATAAATGATACCCTTTTCAAGTGTAGCTATTTTATTTCTTTGTATCTATTACATGACTTTTCTTAGAGAGGTGTGAACAATGTCTATTCCCTGGATAGAGGGAATAAACAAAGCAAAGAAGTTATTTCATCCAAATCAAGCTACACAAACCAATGAGATTAGTGGTGTTACTTACAGAAGCATTCAGGGGCTTATTACAGGAGTATCGATCGGCCAAAGACATCTTCATGACTGAATATTCCATCCCAGTGGGAGCAATGACTCCTAAAAACTGTATCCTTAAGTTCCATTTATAACTTGTAGATATTTCCATTTAGAATTGGAGACTTTCCTCTCTAGGCATTCCTTTACTGCTTGAGTAAAGACCTTTGACTCTCCTGGGTTGAAGTTTTCTGCAGCTCCTTGAACATTAGCACTTGTACCTTATGAATAAGTTTCCTTCACTTCTGGAGCCCTACAATTTTCCCTTCTCCCATAAATTCAAAATAACCATACAACAATATCTTTTATTTTCATGTAGATAGTAATAGGAACAATACAGTTAATTGTAAACACTAGAGTTTTTAATAAGTAAGAGACCATGGAATTCATTATATTTTATATAATCTTTATGCATATTTTGATTATACTAAAGATCAAGAATATTAGTGACAATTGTGATAATGTGGCCAGAAAAGTATCCAAAACACTGAATTGATAATTGGTAGTTAAGATTTTCATATTTGTTTCAGATAAATATAGCTTAACTATGCTGAGAAGAGGGCTCTGTATGTAATGATTTTTTTCTGTCATGCCTGATGACTTAAATTTAATCTCTGTGACCCACATGGCAGAAAAAAGAAACTAACTCAAGCAAATTGTCCTCATACCACCACACACTCATTATCTTGTGTGTATGTGTATGTGTGTGTGGCACATGCTCATAGCAAACCTTTTTACAGATCAAATAACAATTAACTCTTGGTAAACCCTGGTTTTGAAGTAGTATTTATATAGAAGAATATGTAAGACACCAGAATAATCTTTAGCAACTTAGTAAAAAAGAACATTTTCTTCATGGCAAGATTTGAGGACAAAACAGTTTAATTTTGATGATATATAGTGTAGCAGAATTGTTCTTTTATGTGTTATGACTTTGTGAGCCAAGGAAACTTTTTTCTACTTAATAGTTACAAAAATTTCCCCTTTTGGGTTTTCTTTCAGAAGACTTAGCAGTCTACATGTGTTTTAATATTTTGATCATAGATCCATTTAAAATTATACTTTATGCATATAAGTTGGTTGTATGTGTCTATATACTTAATTTGCTTTTTAAAGGAAATAAGTGAGGTGGATAGTATAAAAGCAGCTTGTTAATAATAGCATGAAGTTCAAAAAGCTTTTGGTTTGATTAAGTAAATATATTTATCTTTGAGTACTCAGGTTATAATCCAATTTGGTGTATGATGTATTCCTCAAATCTTAGGTCTTACATTTTTTCTGCTTCATGCTAATTGGACAACAACAAATGAAAGGTTTCCCCTGAATTCTACTTATAATTAAAGATTTTCTTCACTCAAAAAATGTGTATAGTGTCAAAATTTTTTATCTAACAAGAAAATAAATCTCATGCTGCTGTGACGAAAGATGGATCTACTTTGTGATTTGATAAAAGACCATTATGTAATGAAGGATTTTGCCATTAATACAATAGAAAATATGATTATTCCTCATTTTTATTATAGTGAAATCCATGTTAGAAAATACAATTGAAAGAAGGTAACTGGGTTAATTCATGCATTTCTTGTTCTTGACTCATACTTTTTTAAAAATGCTTTTCATTTCTTTTGCCTGGGGCAGACCCTTAGCTGGTCTGCTCCTGTGGAAACACCGGATCCTGAGACATCCTAGAGGGACCCACTGCACCCAGAGCAGAGGGTAAGACACCATGCCCACTACCCCACGCCCCAGAGTTACAGCCGGGAGCCAGGTGGGGATTAAGGAACTAGCAGGCACCCAAACCCCGCCCCCCCGGAATACCACTTCCCTTCTGCCCAGACCTGGTTCTTTTGCCTGGGGCATTTAACTGGTCTGCTCTGGTGGAAACACCTGATCCTGAGACAACATATGAGGACCTACTGCATCCAGAGCAGAGGACACTTAGCTGGTCTGCGCCTGTGGAAACATCTGATCCTGAGACATCCTAGAAAACCTACTGCATCCAGAGGAGAGGGAGCTTAGGATCACAGGAACACAGAGACATCTGGAATCTGAGGAGATCTGACACAAGCAAGATAACTAGAAAGACAGACTCCAGTCAGACACAGTGAGCACAGGTAACACTAGAGTCAACCAGATGGTGAAAGGCAAGCACAAAAACACAAGCAACAGAAACCAAAGTTACTTGACATCATCAGAACCCAGTTCTCCCACTATAGCAAGCCCTGGATACCCCATCACACAGGACAAACAGGACTCAGAATTAAAATCACTTCTCATGATGATGATGGAGGATTTTAAGAAGGACATAATTAACTCCCTTAAAGAAATACAGGAGAACACAGGTAAACAGATAGAAGCCCTTAAAGAGGAAACACAAAAATCCCTTAAAGAATTGCAAGAAAACAAACCAAACAGGTGAAGGAATTGAACAAAACCATCCAGGATCTAAAAATGGAAATAGAAACAATAAAGAAATCTCAAAAGGAGACTATTCTGGAGATAGAAAATGTAGGAAAGAGATCAGGAGTCATAGACACAAGCATCACCAACAGAATACAAGAGATAGAAGAGAGAATCTCATGCACAGAAGATACCATGGAAAACATTGACACAACTGTCAAAGAAAATGCAAAATGCAAAAAGCTCCTAACCTAGAACATCCAGGAAATCCAAGACGCAATGAGAAGACCAAACCTAAGGATAATAGGTATAGATGAAAGTGAAGATTCCCAATCTAAAGGGCCAGTAAATATCTTCAACAAAATTATAGAGGAAAATTTCCCCAACCTAAAGAACGAGACACTCATAAACATAAAGAAGCCTACAGAACACCAAACAGACTAGACCAGAAAAGAAATACCTCCAGTCACATAATAATCAAAACATCAAATGCACAAAAAAAGAAAAAATAGTAAAAGCAGTAAGGGAAAAAGATCAAGTAACATATAAAGGCAGACCTATAAGAATTACACCAGACTTTTCACCAGAGACTATAAAAGCCAGAAGATCCTGGTCTGATATCATACAGACCCTAAGGGAACACAAATGCCAGCCCAGACTGCTATATCCAGCAAAACTCTCAATCACTATAGATGGAGAAACAAAGATATTCCATGACAAAACCAAATTTGCACAATATCTTCCCACAAACCCAGCACTTCAAAGGATAAATGATGGAAAACGCCAACACAAGGAAGGAAACCACAACCTAGAAAAAGCATGGAAGTAATCTTCCAACAACCCCAAACAAAGATAACTACACAAACATAATTCCACCTCTAATAACAAAAATAATAGGAAACAACAATCATTTTCCTTAATATCTCTCAACATCAAGTGGACTCAATTCTCCAGTAAAAAGACATAGACTATCAGACTGGATATATAAACAGGACCCAAATTTTGCTGCATACAAGAAACACACCTCAGTGACAAAGACAGACATTACCTCAGAGTAAAAGGCTGGAAAACAATTTTCCAAGCAAATGGACCCAAGAAACAAGCTGGAGTAGCCATTCTAATATCAAATAAAATAGACTTTCAACCAAAAGTAATCAAGAAAGATAAGGAAGGACACTTCATACTCATCAAAGGAAAAATTTACCAAGAAGAACTCTCAATTCTGAACATCTATGCTCCAAATGCAAGGGCACCCACATACATAAAAGAAACTTTATTAAAGCTCAAAGCACACATTGCACCTCACACAATAATAGTGGGGGATTTTAACACCCTGCTCTCTCCAGTGGACAGATCAGGGAAACAGAAACTAAACAAAGACACATTGAAATTAACAGAAGCTATGAACCAAATGGATTTAACAGATATCTATAGAACATTTCATCCTAAAGCAAAAGAATATACCTTCTTCTCAGCACCTCATGGTACCTTCTCCAAAATAGACCATATAATTGGTCACAAAACAGTCCTCAACAGATACAAAAAGACTGAAATAATCCCTTGCATCCTATGAGATCACCACGGACTAAGGCTGGTCTTCAATAATGACAAAACCAAGGGAAAACCCACATGCATGTGGAAAGTGAACAATGCTCTACTCAGTGATGACTTTGTCAAGAAAGAAATAAAGAAAGAAATTAAAGACTTCCTAGAATTTAACAAAATGAGGAAACATCATAACAGAACTTGTGGGACTCCATGAAAGCAGTTCTAAGAGGAAAACTCATAGCTCTAAGTGCCTACAAAAAGAAATTGGAGAGAGCACACATTAACAACTTGACAGCACACCTGAAATCTCTAGAACAAAAAGAAGCAAATACACCCAAGAGCAGTAGGCGTCAGGAAATAATCAAACTCAGGGCTGAAATCAACCAAGTAGAAACAGAAAGAACTATACAAAATATCAACAAAACCAGGAGTTGGTTCTTGGAGAAAATCAACAAGATAGATAAACCCTTAATAATTAACCAGAGGGCACAGAGACAGTATCCAAATTAATAAAACCAGATCTGAAAAGGGAGACATAATAACAGAAACCGAGGAAATTCAAAAAATCATCAGATCCTACTACAAAGGCCTACACTAAACAAACCTGGAAAATCTGGATGAAATGGACAATTTTCTAGACAGATACCAGGAACCAAAGTTAAATGAGGAGCAAATAAACCATCTAAACAGTCCCATAACCCCTAAAGAAATAACAGCAGTCATTAAAAGTCTCCCCACCAAAAAAAGCCCAGGACTAGATGGTTTTAGTGCAGAATTCTATCAGATCTTCAAGGAAGACCTAATACAAATTCTCTTCAAACTATTCCACAAAATAGAAACAGAAGGAACACTACCCAATTCGTTCTATGAAGCTACAATCACACTCATACCTAAACCTCACAAAGACCCAACAAAGAAAGAGAACTTCAGACCAATCTCTCTTATGAATACTGATGCAGAAATACTCAATAAAATTCTAGCAAACCGAATACAAGAACACATCAAAACAATCATCCATCATGATCAAGTGGGCTTTATCCCAGGAATGCAGGGATGGTTCAATATTCGGAAATCCATCAATGTAATCCACTATAAAAACAACCAAAGAAAAAAAACCACATGATCATCTCACTAGATGTTGAGAAAGCATTTGACAAAATTCAACATCCCTTCATGGTAAAAGTCTTGGAAAGATCAGAAATCCAAGGCCCATACCTAAACATAGTAAGAGCAATATACAGCAAACCAGTAGCCAACATCAAACTAAATGGAGAGAAACTTGAAGCATTCCCACTAAGATCAGGGACTGGACAAGGCTGCTCACTCTCTCCATACCTATTCAATATAGTACTGGAAGTCCTAGCCAAAGCAATTAGACAACAGAAAGAAGTCAAAGGAATACAAATAGGAAAGGAAGAAGTCAAAATATCACTATTTGCAGATGATATAATAGTAACTTTAGTGACCCCAAAAACTCCACCAGAGAACTCCTAAACCTGATGAACAACTTCAGCAAGGTGGCAGGTTATAAAATCAACTCGAACAAATCAGTAACCTTCCTCTACACGAAAGATAAACAGGCTGAAAAAGAAATTAGGGAAATGACACCATTCACAATAGTCACAAATAATATAAAATACCTCGGGGTGAATCTAACCAAGCAAGTGAAAGATCTGTATGACAAGAACTTCAAGTCTCTGAAGAAAGAAATTGAATGTGGCCGGGGTGGTGGCGCACGCCTTTAATCCAGCACTTGGGAGCAGAGGCAGGCGGATTCTGAGTTCGAGGCCAGCCTGGTCTACCGAGCGAGTTCCAGGACAGCCAGACTACACAGAGAAACCCTGTCTCGAAAACCAAAAAAAAAAAAAAAAAGAAATTGAAGAAGATCTCAGAAATGGAAAGATCTCCCATGCTCATGGATCGGCAGGATTAATATAGTAAAAATGGCCATCTTGCCAAAAGCAATTTACAGATTCAATGCAATTCCCATTAAAATACCAACTCAATTCTTTACAGAACTAGAAAGAGAAATTCTGAAATTTATCTGGAACAACAAAAAACCCAGGATAGCGAAAACCATCCATAACAATAAAAGAACTTCTGGAGGAATCGCCATCCCTGACCTCAAGCTGTACTACAGAGCAATAGTGATAAAAACGGCCTGGTATTGGTACATAGACAGGCAGGAAGATCAGTGGAATAGAGTTGAAGACCCAGAAATGAACCCACACAACTATGGTCATTTAATCTTTGACAAAGGAGCTAAAACCATCCAGTGGAACACGGACAGCATTTTCAACAAATGGTGCTGGTTCAACTGGAGGACAGCATGCAGAAGAATGAAAATCGATCCATTCTTATCTCCTTGTACAAAGCTCAAGTCCAAGTGGATAAAGGACCTTCACATAAAACCAGACACACTGAAACTAACAGAAGAGAAGGTGGGGAAGACCCTCGAATACCTAGGCACAGGGGAAAAGTTCCTGAACAGAACACCAATGGCCTATGCTCTAAGATCAAGAATTGACAAATGGGACTTCATAAAATTGCAAAGTTTCTGTAAGGCAAAGGACACTGTCAATAGGACAAAACGCAACCAACAGATTGGGAAAAGATCTTTGCCAATCTCACATCCGATAGAGGACTAATATCCAATATATACAAAGAACTCAAGAAATTAGACTCTAGACAACCAAATAACCCTATTAAAAAATGTAGTAAGGAGCTAACAAAAGAATTCTCAATTGAGGAAATGCAAATGGCCGAGAAGCACCTAAAGAAATATTCAGCATCCTTGGTCATCAGGGAAATGCAAATCAAAACAACCCTGAGATTCCACCTCACACCAGTCAGAATGGCTAAAATCAAAAACTCAGGTGATAGCAGATGCTGGCGAGGATGTGGAGAAAGAGGAACACTCCTCCATTGTTGGTGGGATTGCAAGATGGTACAACCACTATGGAAAACAGTATGGCGGTTCCTCAGAAAATTGGACATATCACTACCTGAGGACCCAGCTATACCACTCCTAGGCATATACCCAGAAGATGCTCTAACACATAACAAGGACATATGCTCCACTATGTTCATAGCAGCTTTATTTATAATATCCAGAAACTGGACAGAACCCAGATGCCCTTCAACAGAGGAATGGCTACAGAAAATGTGGTACATTTATACAATGGAATATTATCAGCTATTAAAAACAATGAATTTGATAAATTCTTATGTAAATGGATGGAACTAGAAAATATCATCCTGAGTGAAGTAACCCAATCACAAAAGAACATACATGGTATTCACTCACTGATTATTGGATTTTAGCCCAGAAGCTTGAAATACCCAAGATTCAACTCACAGACCACATAAAGCTCATGAAGAATGATGACCAAGTAGGGGAGCCTTCAGTCCTTCTTAGAAGGAGTAACAAAATACTCAAGGGTGCAAATATGGAGACACAGTACAGGACAGAAACTGAAGGAGGGGCCGTCTACCAGCCATTCCACCTGGATATCCATCCCATGTGCAGTCACCAAAGGTAGAGGTTGATGTGGATGTCAGGATGTACATGCTGACAGGAGCCTGATACAGCTGTCTCCTTAGAGGTCTGCAAGAGTCTGACATATTCAGAGGCAGATGCTCACAGCTAACCATTAAACTGATCATGGGTTCCCAATGGAGAAGATAGAGTGAAGGCTGAAGGAGTTGAGAGGATTCGAGACACCATGAGGAAAGCAACAATCCCAACCAACCAGAGCCCCCAGGGTCTAAACCACCAGCCTGGGAGCGCTTAGGGAGGGACCCATAGCTCCAGCTATATATGCAAGGGAACTATATATAAGTGGGAGAAGAGATTCTTGGTCCCATGAAGGCTGGACGTTGTGGGGGGGGAGGATATTTGAGGGTGGGGAGGTAAGATACGGGGGAGGGTGGGTGGGGGTACACCAACGTGGAGGCAGGAGAAGGGGGGAAGGGATAGTGAGTTCCTGGGAGGGAGGAGGGGAAATGGGGTAAGGAGAGAACATCTGAAATGTAAATAAAATTTCCAATTAAAAAAAAATGCTTTTCATTGTTCTGTGTTTCTGAGCAATGACTTCTAGCCAAATGCCTTCATATTTACATCTAAGGAGAATAGTAAGACTACCCTAGCCATAGTCATTCACATTTTGGAATTTCTTTTTTTTTTTTTTGAATTGTGTTAAGATCTTCACTAATCTCATTAAATTGCCACAGAAGTATTATAAACTAAGTACATTTCTCTCCATATTGCCAGAGGAGAAATTGGATCTTTTACGGGTTGATTCATTTGCACAAGGTCATGCACCTGACACAAGCATGGATGTGATTTCTATCTGGGTCTGGGTCTGTTTAACATGATCTCATCTTACATCAACATACAATCCACAAGATGAAGATTGCTATGGACTCTACCGTAAGACATAAATCAAATGAAAGACAATTACAAAGTTGAGCAATGTGAATGAAGGAACAAGCACATATTTGAAAATCCATTGATATATAATGTCAGCCTTCATAAGAATCTCTTGATAAGAAATGAAGGCTATGTTTGATGTTGGGTTTTTGAAATTTACAAATCAATAAATTACAATAACTTTCTTTTTTGTTTTATCTATTTATTTATTGTGTGTGTGAGTGTATGTGTATGTATGTGCATCTACATTCACATATACTTCAGAATGCATATGGACATCACAAAACAACTTTCTTGAGCTGATTTTTATATTGTATCATGCAGCCACCAGGATAGGAATCATGACTTGATGGCAGCAAGTCCTTTCACCTGCTGAGTTAACCTGAAAAGCCATAAAAAGATGATGTTGATTTCATAGTTAATGGTTCACAGTTGGAAATGGGTTGGTATTCACGCAGAATAGCCTTCAACTTCTATCTTGTCTGATCAAGATTGCAATATTCTTGAGCAAAGTCTTCTTTGCTTTACTTTCTACAGTGTGATTTTAGTTTGAAATACAGCATGATTATTTATAGGTAATTTCCGTAGCTAATCATTTCTCCAGTTCATACTCTCTATTTGTCTCCATTAGCCAAAGAGCTTGAATGCTACAAATGTAGTATTTTTCATTTTCTGTCACAAAATAATGAATATTCAGCATGTTTATGATACAATATAGAGATTTTGGTGTAGTAACCAAGGTGTTTTGAAAACACAAAGGCATGAGTACATACACTGGGTGTGGAGGTGTCAGAAGTCACTGCTGGATTTCTCCACTTATGTCTTTTGAGTTTGTGGTGGAGATGATAAAGAATATTAGTTTATGTAGTATGGATTTTCTGAACAGATGATAGAATCATACCATAGCAATAGCTATAAGAGAGATAAAACTTGTTCTATTAGAAATACCCTTTAAAAAGAATGGAAACAGGAACCTCTCCCTCCACAGGAGCATCACCACCAACACCATCATCATCATCACCAGCAGCAGCAGCAGCAGCAGCAACAGTAGCAGCCACTGCCACTGTCACAGCCCTCATCTTACATCTAGATCAAGTCCACCATTTCCAGTTCTGCACTCACCATTCTCCAAGGCTTCTTAGAGTTTGTAGGTCAATGTGTCTTTTCTCTGTAACCCTAAGTAAGTTTTCTGAGGCATGAAAGAATAAGAGAAAAGCTTATTTTTTAGGAACCTAACAGGAATGCAGTTGGAAAACTGCATGTGACAGAGCTAATACTGAGAACAGAAACAACTTCTTGATATGGACTTGAATTAAACACCACAGTGAGTCATCTCAACAAGTTTCATTGGTGGAATTAAGTTTCCTTAATATGTGGGCTGATGAGAATTTCCTGTGCAAACATCATAGTCAGAAGAGTCATAGCAGAAAGTAGTATGCAAAGGGAGTTGGGAACAGTCAGAAGCGGGTCATGCCATCCTTACTGACTGTAGTCTTTGACAAAGATTCTGTTTATCCTTTAATTTTTAAAATTTGTGTCACCTTTTTTGGTCTTTCTTTGATTTCTCTTAGTGGAGTGCTAAGGACACCAACCCACCTACAAAATCTTTGACCCAAAAATTTGTCCTGATTACAAGAAGTGCAGGGCAAAGATGAAGCAGAGACTGAGGGAATCGGCAACCAATGACTGCCCCAACTTAAGACTCAGGAACTAGAAAATATCATCCTGAGTGAAGTAACCCAATCACAAAAGAACATACATGGTATTCACTCACTGATTATTGGATTTTAGCCCAGAAGCTTGAAATACCCAAGATTCAACTCACAGACCACATAAAGCTCATGAAGAATGATGACCAAATAGGGGAGCCTTCAGTCCTTCTTAGAAGGAGTAACAAAATACTCAAGGGTGCAAATATGGAGACACAGTGCAGGACAGAAACTGAAGGAGGGACTGTCTATAGACCATTTCACCTGGATATCCATCCTATGTGCAGTCACCAAAGGTAGAGGTTGATGTGGATGTCAGGATGTACATGCTGACAGGAGCTGATATAGCTGTCTCCTTAGAGGTCTGCAAGAGTCTGACATATTCAGAGGCAGATGCTCACAGCTAACCATTAAACTGATCATGGGGTTCCCAATGGAGAAGATAGAGTGAAGGCTGAAGGAGTTGAGAGGATTCGAGACACCATGAGGAAAGCAACAATCCCAACCAACCAGAGCCCCAGGGTCTAAACCACCAGCCTGGGAGCGCTTAGGGAGGGACCCATGGCTCCAGCTATATATGCAAGGGAGCTATATATAAGTGGGAGAAGAGATTCTTGGTCCCATGAAGGCTTGACGTCGTGGGGGGGGGGGTACTCGAGGTGGGGAGGTGAGGTACAGGGAGGGTGGGTGGGGGTACACCAACTGGAGCGAGGAGGAGGGGGGAAGGGATAGTGAGTTCCTGGAGGGAGGGGGGGAAATGGGGTAAGGAGAGAACATCTGAAATGTAAAAAAAATTTTCCAATAAAAAGTTTCCAATAAAAAATTTCCAATAAAAAAAAAAAAGACTCATCCCATGGGCAAGAAACAATCATTGACATTGTTAATAATACTCTGTTATTCTTGCAGACAGTAGTCCAACATAACTGTTCTCTACGAGGCTCCACCCAGCAGTTTACTGAAATAGATGCAGAGACCCACAGCCAAATATCAGATGATGCTCTATAGTCTTACAAAGAAGTTGGCATGGGGAGGGGAAGACTGAGGGACCTGAAATGGTCGGGACTGCACAAGAATATCAACAGAGTCAATTAACCTTGAACCTTGGGGGCTCCCAGAGACTGAACCAGGACCCAAAGAGCATATGTGGGCTGAATCTCCCTTCCCCCACACATACAAATGTAGCAGATGTGTGATTTGATATTCATGTGTATCTCCAATAACTGGAGTGGGACCTGTCCGTGACTCTGCTGCCTGCCTGTGGATCCTGTCCTCCAAACTAGACTGGCTTGTCTGGCCTCAGTGGGAAAAGATATATGTAGACCTGCAGTTACTTAAGGTGCCAGGGTGGTTTGGGACTGGGAGTGGGTGTTGAGCTGCTACTGAGATGTAAAGTGAATAAATAAATAAATAAATAAATAAATAATAAATGACAAATTATATTACTAAGATTACTTTTGTTGATATGGTTTTCCCAATTTAATGATGGGGGGCATTTCACAGCATTCAGAGTGCCATCACTCTCTACCATGTTTATGGTCTACTTGTCATTTGGATGCCATGGACTCTATATGAATATGTACAGAGAGGCTCTCAGCCGAGAACTTGCAGAGATTCTCCCACCATCTTTGCTGTTGATAGGTATCTTGCACTTCTGATCATAGGAGAAAGAACACTGTAGAACCTGCTGACCAGGTGGCACTCTTTCCTTTGTGGTTGTGTGCACTGGTGCTATTTAATAATCATCCAAGGTCTCTCATTTTCTAGCAATTCAAAAACAACTGCATATTATGTTGTAGAATTATTTTGTGAACTAGAAAGGGGTATCAAGAATTACAAACAATTGCATTTCCTTCTTTTATCATTTTTTTTTCTTGCGTAAAGATGCTTTTGTTCTCTGGGAATATAAAGTAGATAGTGCACTTGGTGTAAAGATAAAATTTCTCTGGAGAAATCATAAATTCAATAAAATACTTATACTTTGTACTTCAAAAAATGCTTGTCCAAATAAGATAAATAAATCAAGTGTGTTATATTTTAATTTTATGGGCATAGACTTTAAACGAAATTTAAAACTATTAGAAAATAAAATGTCCATGGAGCAAAAAGACTAGGGCACATGAAGCCACAAATCCCAATAACTTCACTAGAGAAGCTGCATAATTAGAAGGAGTTTCTTCCAGATACTTTCAATTATTTGACAAAAAATATTAGATGCCAAGGAGAGCTGTGTATCTTGAGTTCATGTGAATGTTGAAGTTATATGGACAAAGAGATGTTCTGACTTCTGAGAAAAGTGTCTTTCATTTATTTGGGGTAAACACTCAAGAATAATTCAGCAATCTAAAATGAAAATTACATACTAGTGTCACTGGACTAAGAGAATATAGTTATGCTTATTTACCTAGAAAACATCATAACTCTAACCTTGTTAGACAATTTTCTGTCTCATGGGAATAGTCAAAATGTCAACTGAACATTCTCCAGGACTTGATGTTAAGGTTTTGATCCACTGTACTTTTCTGTTGCAAACCAAGAGGTAGTGAGTCTGAATGCTAAAGGAGCATTTCCTTATTGACACATATTTTAAGGGTCTAGAAATTTACCTGAATTATAAAAATTAAATCTGTAGAAATGGTAGCTTCACATAAAACTAAATTATGACATTAACAGAAGTGGAAGCATTATGCCTTATAAAAATTTGACTTTTTTCAGTTAGATCTTACAAGATATGATTGAATAATTCATTTTTTTCAATGAAAGAGACAAAAAGAGTTCAATATAGTTCCTTTATGATTTTCTACATGAAATCTAAAGGACATATTTTATAACAGTGTATCAGTTTGGGGGTTTTCAGGCACTAATCTGCCTCTTTTAATTAGGTTGCTCCTCTGTGATTAATATGTATTATTTCTTTTCATGTATATTCATTGTATCAAAAAATTGTTATTTAAAACCCTCAGAAAGTCATAGTTTAACCAAATAGTTTCCACATGTTTTTCAGGTTCCAAGAGTAATTTCGAAAAAATGTGTAGTCATTTAGTCCTTGGGAACATATAATGCATCCAATCATATCATTATAAAATGTGGGGTCTAGCAAGATTGCTCAGAGGTCTTGAGGACTTGTATGGGATCTGGGTTCGATTCTTAGCAAACACATGGTGGGTCTAATTTCAGGGAACACAACTTCCTCTTCTGGGTCTTGTGAGCAAAGATATGTATGGATAGATTTATGGAGGCAAAATACTTATATACAAAAATAGGAAGTTAATCTTTAAAAGAAAGAAAACCAAGAGCTATGAACCAAATGAATTAATATTTACCAGATATCTAGAAAACATTTCACCCTAAAACAAAAGAATATACCTACTTCTCAGTATCTCATGGAACTTTCTCTAAAATTGGCCATATAATCAGACACAAAAGAAGCCTCAATAGATATAAGAAGATTGAAATAATCCCATGCATTTTTATCAGATCACTATGGACTAAGGCTTGTCTTCAAGAATAAACCAAACAACAGAAAGCCCACATAGTCATGGAAACTGAACAGCTCTCTACTCAATGATAACTTGGTCAGGGAAGATTAAAGACTTTCTAGAATTCAATGAAAATGAAGACAATGCATACCCAAATTTATGGGACACAAAAAAGCCATGTTAAGAGGAAAATTCATAACGCTAAGTATCTTCATAAAGAAGTTGGAAAGATACTAAACTAGACACTTCAAAGCATGCCTGAAAACTCTAGAAAAAAAAGGAGCAAACACACCAAAGAGGAGTAGATGGCAGGAAATAGCCAAACTCAGGCTGAAATCAATCAATTAGTAACAGACAACAATACAAAGAATTATAAAACTGAGACCTGCTTCCTTGAGAAAATCAACAAGATAGATAAATCCTTAGTGGAACTAAGTAAAGGGCATAGAGTCAGCATCTAAATTAACAAAATGAGAAAGGAAAAAGGAGACATAATGACAGAAACTGAGGAAATACAAAAAATCATGAGATCTTACTATAAAAGTCTATACTCAACACAACTGGAAAATCTCTACAAAATGGTTGATTTTCGAGTTAAATACTTGTACAAAAGCTAAGTCAAGATCAGATAAACTATCTAAACAATCTCATAACCCGTAAGGAAATAGAACAGTCATTATAAGCCTCTTATCCACCTAAAAAAAAAAATAGTCACACAAAAAAAACAAACAAACAAACAAAAAAACCAAGAAAATCAAACCAAACAAAAAAAACAAACCCAGGACTAGATGATTTTAGTGGAGAATTCTATGAGACCTTTGAGGAAGAACTGATACCAATATTTGTCAAACTATTCCACAACACAGAAACAGAAAGAACACAAACTAATTAATTCTATAAAGCCCCAGTTACACTGAAATCTAAACTCTACAAAGATCCAACAAACAAAGAGAATTTTAGACCAATTTCTCTAATGAATATTGATGCAAAAGTACTCAATAAGATTCTTGCAAACCGAATCCAAGAACACATCAAAACTATCTATCATTCACCTTGACCAAGAAGGATTCATCCCAGGAACACAAGGATGATTCAACATAAAAATCCATCAATGTAACCTACTATGTAAACAATCTCAAAGGAAAAAAGTCACATGAACATCTCAGTAGATGCTGACAAGGCCTTTGACAAAATACAACACCCATGCATTTTAAAACTCTTGGAGCCGGGCAGTGGTGGCACACGCCTTTAATCCCAGCACTTGGGAGGCAGAGGCAGGCGGATTTCTGAGTTCGAAGGCCAGCCTGGTCTACAGAGTGAGTTCCAGGACAGTCAGAGATATACAGAGAAACCCTGTCTCGAAAAATAAAACAAAACAAACAAAAAAAAAAAAAAAAACTCTTGAGAGCTCAGGAATTCCTGCTACATACATAAACATATTAAAAGCAATATATAGCAAACCAACAGCCAACATCAAATTAAATGGAGAGAAAGTAGAAATAATCCCTCTAAAGTTAGGAACAAGATCAGGCTGCCCTCTCTCTCACTAAATATTCAAATAAGTACTTGAAGTTCTAGCTAGAGCAATTAGACAACAAAAAGAGATCAGGAGATACAAGTTGGAAAGGAAGAAATATAAGTATCACTATTTGCAGAATATATGATAATATACATCAGGGACATCAAAATTCCACCAGAGAACACTTACAGCTGAAAGAAAATTTCAGCAAAGTGGATGGATATAAAATTAACTCAACCAAATGAGTTCTTTTTCTTTATAAAAATGATAAACAGACCTAGAAAGAAGTTAGGGCAGCAACAATATTTACAATCACCACAAATAATGTAAAATATCTTGGTGTAACTCTAATCAAGCAAGTTAAAAATCTGTGAGAGAAAAACTTCATGTCTCTGAAGAAAGAAATCAAAGAAGATCACAGAGGATGGAAAGATCTTCCATGCTCATGGATTGGTAGGATTAACACAGAAAAAAAGGCCATGTTACCAAAAGCAAGCTAGAGATTCAATGTAAACACCCTTAAATTCCAACACAATTCTTCACAGACACAGAAAAACAATTCTTATGAAAATACTAAGAATAGCCAAAACATTCTCAACAAAAAAAAAAAAAATTCTGTGAGAATCACCATCCATGACCTCAAGTTGTACAATAGAGCAATAGTGATAATGACCCCATGGTATTGGTCCAAAGACAGACAGGTTTATCAAAGGAATAGAATCTAAGACCCAGAAATAAACCCACACATCTATGGATATTTGATCTCTGACAAACAGGTCAAAACCATACAATGAGAAGAAAAGCATTTTCAATAAATGGTGCTGATCTGACTGGCATCTACATGTAGAAGAATGAAAATAGATCCATATTTATCACTTTGCAGAAAACTCAAGTCCAAGTAGATCAAGGACCTCAACATAAAACCAGTTATGCTGAATCTAATATTAGAAAAAAAAATCAGAAACAGCCTTGAGTGCATTGGCACAGAAGAAAAAAATATTAGGTTCAGAATTAAAGAGAAAAATTTCAATACAGGAATTTCCAATGGAGGAGAAAAACTCAAAGAAATGTTCAACATCCTAGTGGCCAGGGGAATGCAAATCAAAATGACTCTCAGATTGCACGTTATAACAATCAGAATGGCTAAAATAAAAAACTCAAGTGACATCACATACTGGCGAGCATGTGGTAAAAGGGGAACAATCCTTCATTGCTGATGGGACTGCAAACTGGTACAACCACTCTGAAAATTAAAATGCCCTTCCTCAGAAAATTAAAAATAGTTCAACCTGAACACCTAGCTATATTGCTCATGGGCATATACCCAAAAGATGTTCTACCATACCCCATGGACATGTGCTGGGACAGACTTCTGGGTTTGGGTTCAGTCAGAGAAGATGCACTTAACCCTCAAGAGACTGGAGGCCCCAGGGAGTGGGGAGGTCTGGTTGGGGTTGGTGTTGGGGGCACAGGGACATTCTCGTGGAGATGGTGGTTGGGTGAGGAGGTATGGGATGTGGAACAGTCAGAGGGTGGACAGCAGGGCATAAAATCTGGAGTGTAAAAAATATTAGATAAAATAATGCGGATGTCAAGAAGTGCTTGCTGATAGAAACTGTCTCCTGACTAATACAGATGTGGATGTTTGCAGCCAACCATCGGACTGAGCACAGGAACCCCATAGAGGAGTTAGGGAGAGAACTGATGGAGCTGAAGGAAAAACAACAATATCAACCAACCAGACCCCCAGAGCTCCTAGGGACTAAACCACCAACCAAAGAATGCACATGGAAGGACCTATGGCCCCAGCTGCATATGTAGCAGAGGATTGCTTTATCTGTCAGCAGTGAAAGGGGAGGCCCTTGGTGAAGGCTTGATACACTAGGGTAGGCAGTGAAGCGGAATGGGTGGGTGGAAGACCACCCTCATAGAAGCAGGGGATGGGATAGGGGGCTTTGGACTGGGAAACTGAGAAGAGGGATAGCATTTGAAATGTAAATAAATAAAATAACCAACAAAATATTTTTAAAAAAAAAAGAAGAAGAATTTTTTTTTTTTAAGAAAATATCATACTTAGTGAGGTAATCCAAACCCAAACGGAGATGCATGGTGTGGGCTAACTCATAAGTGCATATTTCCCAAATTGTTCAGAATACCCATAATACACCCTACAGAAGGAAAGCCCAAGTGAAGATGCTACAATCTCACTTATAAGAGGGAACAAAATAGTCATGGGAGGCAGAGGGAGGGAAAGACCTGGGTTAGAGAAGGCAGAGCTAGTGGAATAGGGGTCAAGATCAGGCATGGAGAGAGACAGCAGAGAGTCCTAGTAGGCCATGAGGATGAATGGAAATACACAGCTGCCAAGGGAGGGTGTGGGGTGATTCTCTAGGAAGTCCCAGAGAGCTAGATGAGAGAGGCTCCCAGAAATTAGTGCAGGTGACTTAGTGAAATGCCCAACAGTACGGATATGGAACCCCCAATAGGTCACTTCCAATAGTCTAACAAGACCCCCAGTGAATGGATAGAGATATCAACCCTCCTACAAAACTTTTGACCAAAATGAGTCCTGTCTAAATGATATGCAGGGACAAAGATGTAGCATAGACTGAAAGAATGGCCAACCAGTGACCTGGCCATTTTGAAGCCCATCCCATGTACAGGCACAAGTCCCTCATACTATTAATGATGTTATGTTGTGCTTACAGATAGGAGCCTAGCATAGCAGCCCTCTGAGAGGCTCTACTCAGGACCTTACTGAGACAAATACAGAACTCACAAACAAACATTGGACAGAGTTCAGGGACTCCTATGGAACAGTTAGGGGAAGGTTTGAAGGCCCTCAAGGAGAGGGCAACCCCACAAAAAGACCAATAGTGTCAACTAACCTGGACCCTTGGGAGCTCCCAGACACTGCGCCACCAACCAAAAGCATCCATGGGCTTGTCCATGGCACCCAGCACATATGTAGCAGAAAGCTGGATGTCTGGCCTCAGTGGTAGAGAATGCACCTAGCCCTGCAGAGAATTGATTTGCCAGGATGGGAGGAATCCCAAGGGTGGTCTTCATACTCTCTGAGGAGAAAGGGAGAGGGGGGATGTGGGAAAATCCAATGATGGGTCACCAAGAGGAGGGGCAGCAGTTTGAATGTAAATAAATAAACAAATTAATTAATTAACTAACTGATTAATTAAAAACAGAAATCCATTCTCAAAAGGATAAGGTGTCAAGTGATAAACCAGGACATTCAATGTTCTCCATGTTCTCCTCTGGCTTCTGCATGTGTATGTATTGGTATATGCAATTGTACCACACACACACACACACACACACACACACACACACACACACACACAGAGGGGTGAGTAATCTATAGTAATCAAACATGTAAGGCAAATATTACCTATGCATTTTGACAAATGAAGTAAATCATTAGATCCAGAAGACCCATTTTAGAATTGATTGCACCTACAAGATAGAACTCATTTTCTAAATTTTAAGAACATAATTACAAGCCAAATATCCTTGAAATTGCATATATGCCTTTGCTTCTTTTCATTTACCATGACCAAAGACATTGGCCAAACTTCCATGCTTAACTCATAGAGACACGGATTTCTCTCTTCTTCGTTTTCATTTCCTTCCCTGAGAAAACTGCTCATATTTACAGCTTGTCTGTGTGGGGTTTTAAACACTAATAAAATTGTTTCATGAGGCTTCAACCCTATCCAAAGAATTGCAGGCAATTGGGGGACCTGGGAATGGGAGAGAAGGTCTCACTCAGGAAAAAATAAACCACTTGGTTATCTGGTGCCAATAGCTTATCACTAAAAAATAACATCATATTGACTAAGTCTACACACACATACACATACTAAATATAAACTATATTTAGAAATATATGTGCATATATTAATGAAAAAGTAATGTTTTGGTTCCTTGCGATTTTATTTTCAGTACTAAGAACTGAACCCAGGACCTTGTTAATGAAACATAGGCCACATAGTTAAAAGAGAACAAGGAAGGGTATTTACAAGGGTTTGGTATGTTTTTAAAAAATATTTTTAAAGCGTTAGACCAGTTAGCTATGGTAGCTAAATTATTTTAATACTAACCAATAGTTTGGACAACAACAGTTTGTCTCACTACATCATAATACCTCTGCAGGAACTTCAGTGAAGTAAATCTGCCATTGTGAAACCAGGAATGGATTCTTAAGAGTGAAAATTTTTATAAAGTTGGTCATGCCATATATGTTGTACCTTGTAAATCAGCAGAGAGAAAACTCTTCATGAAATCCATATCCCATGGGATGAGAATAAAAGAGTAGACTGTGTGCCTAGTGTTTTGGCTTGCCTTTTGACTACCTAAGCAGCTACCTATAGGCTGATTGAAGCTTTATCTGGTTTAGATCCTAAAGAACAAATAATAGAGCTCAAACATGTAGGGAAAGGGCACATGCCACTACACACGAAATCAACAGTTCTCCGTGAAGTTACTCCTGTCCATTTTATTAAAAATCATTTGAGAACTCAAAAGCCTGATAGCTAGGATAGATTGTGGAACACTTCTTTTACATAAATGTAGCTAAAAATAAAAGATTCGGAGAAGTGGCTGTCTTTCTAAAATGACTGAATCTAAGCTAATCATGTCAATAATAATCATAATCATAATAACAATAAATGCCATATAAAGTAAGTAGGAAACATGGCTGAATTAAATAATAAAATGAACTTGCAGAAAACAAGAAATTAAAAATAAATGCAAGTCAATCAAAGATGCCAACAAAATAGTTAAAATAGTTGCCACAAAATCATTTAAAATATTTACACCTGCCACAAAAATATTTGATTGGCTAAGCAAAAATTTAAAAGAATATATTATTAATATGAGATCATCAGAGAGTGAAAAATGCAGGCAAAACAGAATAAACTGAAAATCCCATTAGAAAGATTCAAACTTGAAGACAAATGATTTAAAATCAATGGATCAAAGGAGAAAGATGAAACACCACCAGTACAAAGAACGCAAAAACTGGGGAAAAAAAAAAAAAAAAAAAAACTAACAGGAACTTCAAATTTCAAATCTCAATGAGAATAGAGCCAGGGAAATAGGGAAGTAACTCAGTGGCAGAGAAATTGCCTAGCAAGCACAAAGCCCTGGTTCAGTCAGTGCTAGAACAAAGAAAGGATTTTTTTTAAAAAGTGACTGGAGAATACAGAAGAATAAGCAAAACTTATATGAGGCCAAGGATTTACCAAATTTAAATGAAGATAATGGTGAATGTCTCTGGTGATCTTATATTAGTAATATGTTCTTTTAAAATGTTTGTTTAGCTAATTGAATATTTTTGTGGTAGGTTTAATTATTGTAGTAGAATCTGTACCCACTCTCCTACACTGAGAGACAATAATTAAATTGTATAATGTCAAAGACATAAAGAATCACAAAGGCAGTGAAATACAGTAACTAATCACCCAGGTAGGAGTACATGAGGGACAACTGCAGAGGCTACAGAAGCTGGACAGGAGAATACAAGACACTCAACATTACATCAGAATGCACATAGCAATGCTGTTGTTCAGAAATCAAGGGGAAAGAGTTTCTGAGATGAACCAAAGCTCTGTGAGTATTTACAACCACCCACATTTAAAAGGCATGTTAATGGGAGTCCTTACTAATTTGATGTGAAAGATTGTTCTTCAACCATACAGCACCATAAAGCCCTGTAATTTTTGGCTGCAAATACAACACAGAATAATGTAAATTTTGCTGTTGTAGTTATAGTATGTAGAATATGAAGCACACAATATTTTTAAAACTATGAACTTATATTAATGATGATATTCAATATATTAAGAGGCAATATTTTTGGTTAGTCAAGCAAGATAATTTCTATTGATCTCTATTTTACTTATTCATTTTGCAGTTACTTTAATTTTACTATTAGATTCTAGTGAGTTTTAAGTCTATTGAATTATTCAGTGCTGAAATTTCTTCTTGGCACTTCTTTATGTTATATTTCTTTGATGAGATTTTTATCTATTTCTTTTTTTTTTTTTACTTATACAAGAATTCTATAGAGCCTTCAAACAAGCAATACTTTTTGAGTTATGTTTAAAAAAAATTCAGAACCACAATAAGCTCCTTCACAAAGCAAATAATATTGAAATAGTGAAATAATATTGAAATAGTGAAATCAATGTAAACCCAACAAAAATATATGAATTATAGTCCAGTATCCCTCATGAGTATACATACAAAAATTCTCAATGAAGTAGTTGCAAACTGAATACAAGCGATATAAAAAAATAATATTCCATGAATAACTGAATAACTTTTTTTTTTTTTAGAAGACCATACTCCATATACAGGCTGCATGTTTTGGGATAGCCCCCACTCCAGATGTTTGAGACCTACATGAAAACCAAGCTGCACATTTACAACATATGTGCAGGGAGGCCTAGGTTCAGCCCATGGAGGTAGATCTGTGTAGACTAGGTATGCTCCACGGTTGGTGATTCAGTCTCTGAGAGCTAAATGCCACTAAATTAAATTTTTTTCTTACATCTTTGTTCCTTTTTGTTGATATAAAATGCCTCTTTATTCAAAGAAAGGAAGAGATAATTTATACTGAGGGATATACGAATGCTCATGTCCCGGGAGCATGGATTCCAGTCACCCACCTTCAAAAACATGAAGTTACTCTGAGCAATAGAACCTTATAGCCACAGACAAAAGAAAACTATCAGCCAGTTATTTGCCAATCTGTTGTGGGAAAAACAAGTTGTGGGTTATAGGAGATATCAGATTCTCACATATGAGTTTCAGGTACTGTCTTGTAAAACCCATGGCTTCAGGTTAGTGGAAATCCATGGCCTTCTGCATTCTATAGTCCAAAGATTTCATCTAATTACAAAGGTTGGTAGCAAATGGCTATGAGGGGAGTAAAAAACAGGACAAGGTCATTTGGATGTTGATCTCCAATATTCTGATTCTGTCTTCTCATAGTCATGGAATTCTAATAAATAAATATTTAGAATTATCAGAATAAATGAGGCCTCTTTAGAACACACACACACACAAAAAAAAGAGGCAATATTTTTGACATTAGTAACATAAAATGGAAATGTGGAATCATAAGACAATGTTTGTTTGTTTGTTTCATAATTGAAATTGAACTGTTATCAGTTAAATTGATAAAAAAACAAATTACTTGGAGGAGGAGAAAACTCATGATAGACAAAAAAAAAAAAGGAATAAAAAGAGCATATCGTGCTTGGGACTATTAATTCTTGGGGTATAATAGCAAGTTGTCTCTCACTGCCTGGGAGAAATATGAAGGAAGAGTAGGGAAATATAGAAAAAAGAGAATGAATTTGAAAAAAACACTGAACAAATGGACTAAATTGATTTCTTTCATAGTTATATGAATATTTAGGAACTTAGTTTCCTCCTGAGTGAGTACAGTAACTTGGATCTGCCAAAGATTTCTCTTTCATATATTATTGAATATATAGGAATTGAACTGTTTAAGTTTTTATTTGTTAAACAAACACCAAATTAGTATTAATGATTTATGAGCTTTCTATCCTAATGGTAAGACTGAGGAAAGACACAATTATTGATCTTTACAATGAGCTAGCTTTTGCGTATATTTCACTCTTCATTGATTTTTGCTCTATTTTTATGATTTATGCCCTTCTCTTTGTGTTGGGATGAATTTAGTTTTTGTTGCTATAGCCTCCAAAATGGAAGCTTAGGTTGATGGTTTTAGGGTCCACTTTGCAAGCATATGTTTGGTACTACAAAAACCTCCAATTACAGCTTTAGCTGAGACCCACAAATCCCATAAGTTACCCAGTCATTTTACTTAATTAAATATATTTTAAAATTTCAGTTGGGATTTCTTCTTTTACCCATTGATTTAAAAAAGTGACCTTTAAGTTTTGCTAATTTGTTATGTTCTAAAACTCTTTTCATCATTGATCTCCAGTTTAATGCCACTGTGGATTAGGGACCTATGTGTATGATTTATAATCTTTTCAGTTAATATGTGTTTTATGGCCTAGAATGTTCAAGAAGAATGTTTACTCTGCTTTTGTTGAATGGGATATTCTATAAATGTCAGTTACAGAGCTGACTAATAATGCTGTCCCAGACACCTATATTCTTAAAGATTTTCTATCTTCATTGTCTATCCATGACCTACATACTGGTATTGATGTCTCTATAATAATGGATTTGTCTATTTGTTTTTCAACACTATCATTTTGACAGTTGTAATTTTGTTTCCTTGTTGTATGTACATGTGTTCAGGACTACTTGACTCCTTTAATAAATTAAAATTTTCTTTATTCCTAAGTCTTTTCCAATGCATCCTTTGTATGAATTTAATTTTGCACTTGTAGCTTTCTTTTCATGAGTATCATATCCTATTTCACAACACATTTATTTTGAAAGTATATGAGATGATTTTAGAAAAATTTAAATGTTATTTTTATTTACTCCTATTTTTCTCTCAATGGGTAGGTATATTTAGATCACATGTAACGCAGTCTATATGTATATGGATTTATGGTTCATGTACTTGACATATTCTATTTGAGGCACTTTTATTTTATATTCTTCCTCTTTTTCTATTTTAGTTGAATATTTTCTATCATCTAGTTTTATAAACATATGAATATATTTAATTAGGTTGTTAGCAATTTAGAACACCAGTTAGTGAGGATACATCCCATTTGTTAGGGAGAACTGAGATAGCAGGTAGCCCTGGAGCTGAGCTTCGATCTTTGGCAAAATCTGTGAGTCCACAGTTGTCTGATCAGCCTTGGGATAGTCTCTAATCTCATATTTCCCCTTCTCCATGTCGAAGATGTCATCCTACTGCAGCCTGGGTTTATGCAGCTCCTTCTTCTTGAAATAAGCATTCTTGAGGTGTTTGGGAATTGTAACCTTGCTGATAGAGGTAGAGATGACAATCTTCTGCTGTGTTCTGTGCATAGAATCTTGGATGAGGGCAAGAGGATCAGTCACAAAAACCAAGCCTCTGCCCAGCTGCTTCAGGGAAACCACTCTCTTGCCATTGTGGTGACCAGTGAAGATGATCAGTACAGTCCCAGGCGTGATGCTAGCATGCAGCCTTCTCTACACCTAGGTTGGACAAATGTACCCTGCACCATAGTCATTAGCCTTAACCTAAGTACATAGGAAAGAACAACAGTCATTGGTTTAATGCATACGTTGTTCCATAGAAGTAGTTCCCACCCTGAACCTTGTTAGAGAAAGAGACAAGCTGCAAAAGGACCTTGGATATGAATCATGGCATTTCTGTCATCTTATTAAAGTCATGCCTTTGCTTGTCTGGCCTCTGCAGCTGTTTTTTTTCTGTCAGAGAGCTTTCTGAGTGGTGAATGAACAGTCAGATACTTTGCAGTTCAATGCTGCATATGGGCATGGGCCATTTGTCAGAGTGCCAACCATAAACACCTCAAACTCTGCACTCTCTTAAAAAGAATAAGCAGAATTATTGATATAAATGCTTTCAGAGATGGAAGAAAAGTATATTTAGTTTTATGTACTGAATTTGAACACCAAAATACTGCTTAGAAGCCAATATTTAAAAGAACTTCTTAAAGGTTTGTAATTATTTTTTGCATATTCTTGCCTAATAAAACATATAATATTATATGAGCTTAATTCATATTCTTTTTAACAAAAGTTTGTCATTTCATCATTTGCTATTTATTAATCAGATAAACTCCATGATTTTTTTTCCATTCTGGAAACAGAACTTAAGACTTCATGCAATATAGACAACATTCATTCTTTCAGCAATCATTTTAACTTTTGTAATATTTGTAAGTAGACATCCTGTCTTATTATATTGATAGTTAAACATTACTGGATCACTGGTTGTTAGGGTTTTGCTGCTGTAAACAGACACCATAACCAAGGCAACTCTTTTAAGGAGAACATTTAACTGGGATAGACTTACAGTTTCAGCGATTCAATCCATTATTATCAAGGTGGATACATGGCAGCATCCAGGCAGGCAAGATGTAGGAGGACCTGAGAGTTCGTTCACCATCTTTATCTGAAGGCCCCTAAGAGAAGACTGGCTTCCAGGTAGCTAGGACAAGCCTTTTTAAATCCCATACCCACAGTGACACACTTACTGTAAAAAGGCCACACCCATGCCCTGTTAAATGCTGTGATGATAGAATCCATTTGTAAAACCTCACTCCACAGAGTGTGGGCACCCAGCTAGATTCTGTATACTCTTTACATTTCAGTGCATTTTGTTTCCTGTTGTTTAATTATGTTTAGAGTTTATAATGATTTTCTGCAAGAAGTTCAATAACACAGGAACAAATTGCATTTTAATAAAAAAATGCTTCTTCGATATTTGACTTTAAGAGCTACAAATAAGAAGTCTATATTGAATTTGAATGTTCTACTTTATAAAAATCTAACTTACTATTATTTGAAGATATATATATATATATATATATTGTGTGTGTGTGTGTGTGTGTGTATTTCTATATTAATTTAATCTAATAATAAATAGTAATAATATTGCGAATATTTCTGTATTCATGTGTTTTGAATTAATTTTTACCATAATCTACTAATTTTGCCATATTAATTTTGCTTATGTTTTACATACTTTAAAAAATGTATTCAGTGAAATAAAAGTTAACGTAATCGGGAGTTAGAAACAACAATAAATGATGCATTTCTAAAATTATACTTTGTGTGTGTGTGTGTGTGTGTGTGTGTGTGTGTGTGTGTGTGTTTGGGAGTACGAGTGTGTGTATGTGGAGGTAAGAGGCCAACTTGAAATTGGATCCCTTGTGTAGTAGTACCCAATTAAATTTTTAAATAGATTTTAGTGGTGGTGGTGTTTCTTGTTACCAGCCCCAATGTTCTAGGTTCCTGAATGAAAGATGTACACACACAGCCATTGCATTTTGTTTTGCCTAAATGAGCTCAATAGCTAGGCCACATCTTAACCTCCATGTGGTTAATCCAACTCCCTCTGATATTCCCAAATTATTATTTACTAAAATTGTATTCCATCTTTACTTCCCTTGACCTAGTTGGGCAGCCTTCTTGGGATTGCTCTCCCCTAGCTCCTACTTTGCGGCTATATTCTCTGTCCTGTACCTTCTCGGTATGGTGTCTCATCTCCTCCACCTTTTCTGGCATAGTGGATCTCCTTCTTTTCTTCTCCCTCCTTTCTCTCCTGGCAATCCTAATGGTCTTGTGTCTGTCTGCCCTGCCCAGCTATATTGGCTGGCAACTTTATTTACCAATCAGAACCAACTGGGGACAGGGCCCCTCAGTGTATTACATATAGATGTGTGGATTCTCATTCAAATAATTTTAGGACCCAAATTAACATGATACAAAATACAAACAGCATTAGGTCAAGCCCACTACATTTTCCCATTTTTGTCCAATTAAAAAGGCTTTTTTCTCTCAGATATCAATTCAACATAATTATAACAATTATGTAAATTACAAGGCATGGTATACATTTATTACATCCAGTCCATCATATCCGGAAATTTAGATAAAATACTCTATCATCTATCCTATCTTATAGAGTTTACAATTCTATACCTGAAATATGTTTGATTTTAACTTGCAAAACCATCTGAAAACTATCCATTCAAATCTAATTCATCATCCTTAATACTAAACAACTTAAGTTTGATTATGAGAGTATAACTAGTCTTCAACCTAGTCAGAGATCTGAGAAGTAATTAAATATTACCTAAGTATTTAGGAAGTACAATGACATAGCTTCCAAAACTATACAATTTGTAGAGACAGCTGACTACCTGGACAGTCCCCTAATTTCTTATAATGTTGAAACATGTCTTCAGCCTTCTGGGCCAGAAGCAACTGACAGACCATAAGTAAAGCAGGAATTATGAAGAACTAACTTACCCTGTCTTGGCAGTGCTTAGCTGTTGACAATCCTACATCTGTTTGCCCTTTTTAGACAGTATTTTTTGTCTGCAGATGAATTGGGACAATTCTTCCCCAGAAACTACCTTGCTATGATTGAAGCAATTGTGCCTGAAGGTAATGGCACTCAATATCTTCCTTGAAGTTGAATGGGGATACTGTCAGGAGCACACACGTATCATAGTCAAGTGATCCTTAATAATGAAATAATATTAAATGCCATATTCTGTGAATCTCTGATGTTTTTGAAGCCTACCTATATAAAGAGCATAACTGAATTGTCAAAATTGATTATTCTTAGCTATTCACTATTTGAATAAACTTTAAAACTTGTCATAATTAACTAAATTAGAATCTAATATGACAATGAGTTTTACTGACTGGAAACTTGCATTACTTAATAATCCTAAAAACATTGTAATAGCAGCTATTAAAGTTACTGGATCTAAGTCTTGTATTCTTAAATGAGTTGCATAGAAACAATACCTATATAAGAGTAACAATATTAATTTTAAATTTTGTATCAGTAGACAAAGGTTTACACCAATGCAAACATTAAATCGGTATCAATATATAAATTCTGTACCAATGTAAGAAGGGAAGGGTAGGAAAATTGGAAACATTGGTTATGTTTAAGAACGCTAAATTTAACATTTGTTATCTGGTCTCTGTATGCTTAGAAAGTTCAGGGATTGACTGAAGTTCTGACTGAATCAGTCTGATAGGCTGGATGAACCGAGTTTACTGTGAATCAGCAGCTTTTCCTGAATCTGTACTTGGAGCAAGTCTCTGGAAACAGCATCAGGTAGGCAGAATCATTCAAAGAGCTGGAACAGCAGGTCTTCTCAGCATCTCTGAGGACGAATCTTGTCAGAACTGCATTTTGGTGGTTCATTCTACAATGTATAAATCTTACAACCAAATTTTTAGTACTATAAAGATATTTATATGGATTGTTAGACTTCGGCACACAGCAGACCAGACGGTTCCATGGGGTGGGTTTATTTAGGGCAGAGGGCAAAGATGGGGAGAGAAGTGGAAGAAGATGTCAGGGGAAAGAGGAGAGAGAGAGAGGAGAGACATGGAGGTCGGCCATGACCATGTGGAGAGAGAGGGAAGGGAAGGGGAAGAGGTGAGGGGATAGAGAGAAGCTAGAGGCAAGAGACAAGAGAGTAAGAAAGTAAGAGATTAAGAGAGAGAGGAGGAGGCAAGCAGCCCCTTTTATAGTAGGCAGACCTTCCTGGCTGTTGCCAGGTAACTGTGGGAAGGAGCATACCTGGGTGTTGCCAGATAACTGTGGAGGTGGAGTTTAGACAGAATACTAACATTCCCCCATTTTGGATTAATTAAAGGAGAAAAATTAAAGAGAGGTGATGGTGAAGCAGGAATAGAGTCGTTGTGAAATCTGGCTACTTCTAGCTGGCATTGGGGGTGATGTGTCTTTAGGGGGAACCTAGAAGAATGGGTATGGAGGATGTTTGTCCGGTCTTAGGAGAGTTGGCTGTTTCCTGCTGTCCAGGGTCTATGGAGGGAGCCATCTGAGAATAGGTCAGAAGGAACAGGTCCAGTAGAAGCAGCTGTGTGTGTGAAAGGAGATGGAGCATCTGGAGGTTGCTTCTCTGGAGCTGTTTTTGATGTGCCTGGACTTGACAAGATCTGGATTTGGTCCATGAGAGGTAGATCTGAGTGGGTTTCCTGTAGCTTATAAGTTTACAAAAGAGGTAACAGCATGAGTTAACAACACAAGCAATCTTTAAGATGAGTCTTTGTTGGATCATATAGTGGAATAGTTAGGCAAATTTATAGGAAGTCGGATAATATTAGGACAGTGGCATAGCAAGAAGAGGAAATATGAAGCATTTAATTGATGGCAACTGAGTTTAGGTAATGAGGTAACAGATAATATCTGTGAAAGCTTAGCTGTCAATGTAGTCAGAAGTCTGAGAAAGAGTAAACAACAATCTACCAGTTATATATTATTTTCAAAAATGACAGAGTCCACTAACCAACAGTTCTAGTAGTCTCCATAGTCTCTTGGATGAAGTAAGTTTGGCTTCCAAGTGCAGAAGATGCAGGGCTTTTTCTGTGGAATGGATACATGTGATATGAGAAATGACTTACCTTGGTTTGACTTAGCTAAGTCATTTGACTCAGAGCATCCAGTTAAGCCCACTGCATTTGTTAGTGACTATATCATCACATACAATCCAGGCTGTGTCTTCTAGGTATCTGGTATCCATGTCTTCTGAAACCATCTTGGGTCAACTGTTAGAGGCTTTGGGAATTCTGTCAGCCATATACTTAAATATACTATTAGCAGACTTCTGACAAGATTGAGAGGCATAAGGATTAGTTGTAACTGAATAGAATTTAATAGCAGTAGTAAAAATCTATTAAGACAGAGTCTTTCCTCTCCTGTCTTAAGTAACTTTGGCAGGTTGTATAGGTAGAGAAAAGCACATTTTGTATTAGCAAAGAAACATTTGTCTAGGACCAGAATAAGAAACCTGGATGGTATGGCTGTCAGGGGGGTTGGGCGTCAGTGGCAGCAGGGCGGGACTTCCTGCTAGCGGCTGGAAATCGCTGCACAGTGTCTCTGGTGGCTAGAGTTTGCAGTGGGCAAGGAAAAGCAAGAATGTCCCATATCATAGCAACATTCATGTTAGTCATTTTTTTAGCGAAAGGCACCACTAGCACTCACTTTACAGGTCCCGAGCAGAGAGGGAGAGGGAATGCCTCCCTCACATGCTCAGGTAGCCAAGCCCTTTGTGGGGTGGTTGTGCACGTGGGGAAGCATGTCTAGCTAGTCTGATGTAAACCTGCAGATGTCTGCTAGAGTCTCAGCAATTCCCCCATTTTGGTTTAATTAAAAAAGAAAAATTAGAAAGAGGTGTGGGGTTGAGTAGGTTTCATGGCTAAGAGAACCTGTGGTAGGGAACAGGCAGAACACATGGAAGAAGTATAATGAAGGTAAATAAATGGTTGAACATAGAGGATATCTTTCCATTTACTAGACTGCTGACAGTATGTGTTAAGACCCCTTAAAACAACTGGGTCTAGCATGCCATTAAGTGTCTACATTAGTCCATTATCTAGAGGATACCGAATCCAGACGTTATTGCAGAGGTGTATCAATTTGGAAGGCCTCAACTCAGGCATTAATCTTAAAGATTTGAGGTTTTTCAGTAGATAATCCAATGGGGTGTCTGCGGGCATGGATGAAGACGATGCGCCCATTGGGTGATAGTGGCTGTTACCAAGTTATCATTTGGCGTCCAGAAAGAAAAACTGGTAATGGAAATCAGGCTCAGCCAGATAATCAGGTCATTACAAGAATATCTGGGGGCCTCTCGGAGCTCCTAGAGTCCGCCAGAAAATAGCCCACCTGGTACCAGGATTTCTGGCAGCTGTGAGAGCAGGGGGTGGGTGGGCTGGGAGCTATTTCCGAGAGGAAAAAAAATCACTCAATGGCCAACGTCCTAGGTCGTTGTTCAGCTAGAGGCCAGTCATATGGACTGCGGCAATGTAAAGCCAACCCCTTAGCCCAGGGAAGGCTGGCCAGACCCTAACTGGGTGTCCAGGGTTTCTCCCGCCAATTGGAAACTCCTTACCAATTAACACATTGGTGTGTGTTTGTGGGCTTGTGCAGTCTGGTATCAGGAAAGGTGGAACCATGAGGTCTGTGTCCCTGTCTTGCTACCCAGCCTGAGTGGCAGAGCACCACATGGGGGCCTCAGCAGCACAGCTCACGTGGTGGAAGTTTTGTGAGCCTCTCAGCGGAGGATGGGGTTGGTCTGCAGCAGCAGTGGAAATTCACATGGTTGTGTGTTGATGGCAGGTAGCAGGAGATGAAGTCCGCGTGGTGTAGTGTTGGCAGCGGCCGTGGTGGGGTTGTGGCAAGCCACATGGCTGCGGCTGCTGAAGGCCACATGGGTCTCGTGGTGCCTGAAGTCTTCGTATCCCAGGTATTCGCACCAATGATAGACTTCGGCATGCAGCTTAGAACAGATAACAGCAGACCAGACGGTTCCATGAAGGGGAGGTTTATTTAGGGCAGAGGGCAAAGGTGGGGAGAGAAGCGGAAGAAGATGGCAGGGGAAAGAGGAGAGAGAGAGGAGAGAATTGGAGGCCAGCCATGACCACATGGAGAGAGGGGGAAGGGAAAGAGGAGAGGCAAGGGGACAGAGAGAAGAACAAGAGAGTAAGAAAGTAAGAGATTAAGAGAGAGAGGAGGAGGCAAGCAGCCCCTTTTATAGTGGGCAGGCCTACTGGCTATTGCCAGGTAACTGTGGGGAGGAGCATACCTGGGTGTTGCCAGATAACTGTGGAGGTGGAGTTTAGACAGAATACTAACATGGATTGTGCAAGGTGCATAGATCAGTTAAGGATAAATTTTTGCTCCTTCTTTGAGCAGGTGAAAGACAACTGTCTTTTTATGAGTTTCACCAGTAAGCAATCATAATAAATCTGCATGCCATGTGAAGGAGGGCATGATGAATCTTAAGGATTCTGTAACCAACAAGACTTATTGGCTAATTTTAGCTGAAGTGTGGGTTAGAGATATTTTTTCTGTCTAAGCCAGTTTTAGAGCTATTCTCATATAGAGGGATCAGCATATCAGGTTACCTGTCCTGTTTGGTCTTCTTCAATTTTTCTTTTCTGTCTGTAGCTGTGGAGAGCTTTTGGGGCTGTTTGGCAGGAATCTGACATTGTCCAAGGACAAGGAAACTGGATTTAGGCAGGAATCTGACTTTGGGCCATGACAAGGAAGTAAGTTCAGGCAAGAATTTAATTTTAGGCTAAAACAGAGAAGTAATTTCAGTCAGGAATCCAAGTCTTAGGCTAGAACAAAGAAGTAGGCCTCAGGCATGAATATGACTGTGGGCTAGGGTGCTAGGACAGGGAAGTAGGCTAGGGTATTTTTGTCATCCTGAATTGCCCTTAGAAACAGCAAGTGTGATGGGGGGTAGGGTGTCTGTGTGTGTGTGTGATCACTGGACTTTGTATATTGCCTTGTTTGTCCCTTGACTGTTTGTATCTATTTTATTGTTGGTTCCTCAACCTAGAACTGACCTAAATACTTGCATGTAATTAAAAGGGTTTAAAAGAAAAGTGGGAATAAACAAACCTACCTCAGCCTTCAGCCTCAGAACTGGCTGAGGTCATGCTGCAATTTTGTCTAATCATCTCTTTTCTTTTAATCCTCACTCCTGTGCTGGAGAACTTGTTGACTGACTGACAGCTGGCTTGATCATGTAGCCAAGATCTTCACGATGTCTTCCCCTATCATATCTGATCCACATCACTTTGGAAGGGGTCCAAAGCCCGTTCTTCCTTCCTGTTAACACAAATACAGAGCCTCTCTCCCAGAATAGCATGTCCTTGATCCAGCAACCTGAAATCATTAACAGTATACATTGATTCAATTTAGCAGCCTAGTTTTTCTTTAGGCCTGCTCTATTTTGACTTCTCTCACAGAAAATTTGTAATACCCTCATCACCAAACTTATAACTACCTGTATTTTGATAGTCAAAACAACTCAAAGCAGTTATATCAATCTTAGGCAATTATTATTATCCATTGAGACAGGACTCCCTATTCCCTGTCCTTGTTCCTACATTTGAGATGAATGGCCCAAATTTATTTATTCATCCCTGCATACTTAAAAACAATTACATGATTTTCATTTATTTTATTTCTCCCTTCTAGGGAGATTAATTTCTCTGTAGATAGATAGATAGATAGATAGATAGATAGATAGACTTTATATGAATTAAAGTAATATCCTTTCATATTTAACTTCAATTAAATTCCCTTCTATTTACTGTATGAGCTTATTTTCAGGCTAGCAATGTGTCATATGCCACACTAAGCAATCCCAGAATTCCTGTGGATCCCATGTTCAAAGAACCCAGTTATTTACAATAACATTGAGTTCTTAAATTTCCATTTCTTTCTATTCTTTATATCTGATTGCAGGAATCATGAAATCTTACTCTCTGCTATCTGAACTGTCTGCTTCCTAGCTCAGCAGGCTCTCCCAGCACCTCTGAACTCAAGATCTCCGAAGCTGCTTAGAAGCCTTTGAAAAGGATATAGAAAATGTGGTACATTTACACAATAGAGTACTACTCAGCTATTAAAAACAATGACTTCATGAAATTCTCACGCAAATGGATGGAACTTGAAATTATCATCCTGAGTGAGATAACCCAGTCACAAAAGAACACACATGATATGCTCTCACTGATAAGTGAATATTAGCCCAACAGCTCGGAATACAATTCACAGAGCATATGAAGCTCAAGAGGAAGGAAAATCAAAGTGTGGATGCTTTAGTGCTTCTTAGAAGGGGGAACAAAATACTCACAGGGAGAAATATGGAGATAAAGTGTGGAGCAGAAACTGAAGGAAAGGCCATCCAGACACTGCCCCACCTGGGAATCCATCCAATATACACAGTCCAGTCACCAAATGCAGACACTATTGTGGATGCTGGGAATTGCTTGCTGACAGGAGCCTGCCTGATATGGCTGTCTCCTGAGAGGCTCTGCCAGAACCTGACAAATGCAGAAGTGGATGCTTTCGGGCCAACCACTGAGAGCAGAGTTTCTAATGGAGGAGTTGGAGAAGGGACTGAAGGAGCTAAGGGGTTTTGCTGCCCCGTTTGGGGAGCAACAATGTCAACTGGCCAGACCCCTGGAGCTCCTGGGGACTGGACTACCAACCAAAGAGTACACATAGAGGGGCTCATGGCTCCGGCCTCATATGTGGCAGAGGATGGCCTTGTTGGACATTAGTGGGAGAAGGGGCCCTTGGTCCAGTGGGGGATTCAATCCCCTAGTGTAGGGGAATGCCAGAGCAGGAAGGCAGGAGTGGGTAGGTGAGTCAGGGAGCACCCTCATAGAGGCAGGAGGAGGAGGAGGAGGAGGAGAAGGAGGAGCAGTGATGAGATAGGGGGTTTCCTGAGAGAAGACCTGGAAAGGGGATAACATTTGAAATGTAAATAAAGAAAATATCCAATAAAAGAAAAAAATAGCAAAAAAAAAAAAAGGTTCAGGCTGGATCCCAATCCTGATACTCAGTATTGTCAGGGTCGCCTTGGGGGATGCAGCCATGTCCTGGCTTATGTCATGAACCCCAGAATTATGCGTGCCAATTTAGTATATATTTGTCCTAGTCCTGAACCCACACGGCTTAGGCAAAAATAGCACAGCTCTGCTAAGAAAGTAATTCTCCCTACCTCCTAATCTTAATGAAAGGCATGTGTATTCCATTGGAGAATCTCCAATTAATTTTTAAGAGTCATTTTCTACACATTAGACTCTATCTGTAGTAGTACCCAAATACATTCTTAAATAGACCCTGGCAGCAGTAGCATTTCTTGCTACCCACTCCAATGTTCGGGGTTCCTGAATGAAAGACACACACACACACACATACGCACACACACACACACACACACACAGCTTTTATATTTTGATATGCCTAAATGAACTCAATGGCTAGGCCACATCCTAACCTCCATGTGGCTAATCCAACTCCCTCTGATATTCCCAAATTATTACTTACTAAAATCTGTATTCCATTTTTGCTCCCCTAAACCCTGTCGAGCAGCCCTCTTGGGGTTGCTCTCCCCCAGCTCCTACATGGCGGCTATGCTCTCTGTCCTGTACCTTCTCAGGCATGGTGTCTCATCTCCTCCACCTCTCCTGGCATGGTGGATCTCCTTCCTTCTCCCTACTCTCTCTGAAATTCTAAAAGTCCTACTTCTCTCTGCTTTGCCCAGGCATTGACTACCAGCAACTGTATTTAGCAATTAGAACCAACTGTAGGCAGGGTCCCTTTGTGTTTTATGTGTGGATGTGTGGATTCTTGTGCAACTAATTTTGGGGACACAAATTAACATAATACAAGCGCACTATACTCTTGTTTTATCATGTGGGTCCTAAAGCTCAACCACATGTTCTCAGACTTGAGGGCAAATAATTTTACACAATGAGCCATCTTGTCCACCCATTGACTGATGCAATTTATGTTAAGTTTTAGGAAACCCTTTTTTAAGATGGTAGAATTAGGCAGTGGACAATCTAGGTTGTGTTTCAGAAAAAGGAATTAAGTTTCAAAAGACAGGTAAGTAAAATTAAAATAGCAATTATGTACTTATGAGCACAAATATAATCTAGTTTGGTAAGCTAAACATATCTTTCAAATACTATCTCTCCAAGCTGAAACAGATAGTTCTTTTTTAATTTAAGCCTTAATAATTTGGCAATGATAGAGAATCATAATGCCATTTTCTACAGTTTGTGTGATTACAACACATCATGGCAGCAAGTTGAAACATTTTAAAATAGATTTTAAGTTGTTTAAAAGAAAACAATATAAATATGAAATTTATCATCTAGCTTTTATGATTAATGAGTATTCTAACAATTTTAACTTTTTAAAATCATAATAATTCTAAAAACTCCAAAGAAAACCCCTAGTAGTTCTAACATTTTAACTTCAAGAAAAATTTGTTCCTGATATTGGCTCAATTTATATATAAGCAATTAAGTTAGAACCAAAACCATTTTTGATCAATTTTGAAAAAAAGTCAAGGAATAATATTACTTAAAAATTAAATTGCTTAAAATGGATATATCTTATCCTCTTATCCATTCAAATGCTACACAGTATTTTCAGCTGTCTGATACAAGCCTTAAAGATAGGTAATATGATAAGTAGATAATTGTTCATATGGAATGTGTACGTCTAAATCAAGATAAGCTCATATATTGTACATTACCAACACTGATTGTCAAATCTTTTACCAGAAACAAAGTTCTAAAATTCTAGATTCACTAGAAGATCTGTATATATGAATATACTATTTCTCTTTTTCTCTTCCATTTTCCATTTCTCATTTGAGGGATAACTAAGGTATAGTAGAAATATCTCTATTGTGCTATTGTTATCATAGGCCAATGATTCCAACTTTCTTTTCTGTTGCTTTCAGAAAGTACCACAACAAAATAAATTTTCAGTGGATCGTTTATTCTACTTACAGATTATAGTTCATTATTACAGGACATCAAGTTAAGAAATTAAAATTGATTGTCCATACCCAGAGTAGATCAAAAAGAGACTAGATGGATACATGCTTATCTAATGTTCATGTCCTTCTCTATAAGCATAAAGCATACACTCCAGGATTTCCATTCTGTTAAATCTGCTGCCTGTAGTAAGACAGGGCCTCCCATGCTAATTTATACAATCAAACTAGTTTCCCACAGATAGAGTTAATCTAGTCAATCACTCCTTAAGATGCTTTTCTCAAGTGACTCTTCACTGTAGCAAGCTGACAATTAAAGCTTACCATCTGATTGTGTTATGACTATTTTGATCTATGTAAAATGATAGCTTCTCATCAAAAGCTTAAGAAAAGATTCTACTCTAAACCTATATAATAGCCATGTCCCAGAAACATGGCTTCTTTAAATTCCCTAAATAACATAATCTGCTGTGAAATGGGTTATAGATCTTTTACAGACATTTAACAGACACATACACACATACACTCATACAAAGAGACACACACACAGAGGTGGATGCATTAGGAAGACAGTCTACAAAAAATGGATGAATCTTTTCTCTAGATGTGAGATACTATTTTACAACTATTTTTAGCTTTAGGATTGGAGGAAGCTAGAAGTCCACCTAACTTAGGAATGTTTTCACAGAAGTTTACCTAATAGCTCCCAAGACTTTTAGATAAGATGCATAGGTTGAAAATAAAAGGCAAGTGAAGGGCCCATGACAACCCAAGGAAGTGTTGGCCCTTAACCTTCACCATTCCATCTCTCCATGATCACAACGATTTCATCATGAAATGCCAATAGCAGGGTCACTGGTGCAGATGGTACTTTAGACAGCTTAAGTCATACAAGTGTCAGTCAGAATGTTCATTCATGACATTTATGTGTATATGACTGCTCCTGTCTTCATTCATATATATTAATAATAATGTCCCTTTTCTTTGGATTAGGAAGCTAAGTGACACTGGTGAATATGTCATTCTTACGAGCAGTCAAATTGCTTGACTAGCATAGCCAGCTATATGACTTCCTCATTTGACTCCTGGTACCAACAAAGTTCCACCCATAACCATTCTTTTCTGGTTTTACAACTTCTAATATGGAGGCAAACTGAGCCTCCTAGGAGGCAGTAGGGTTTGAGTTTTCTCACAGGTATAAGTGGAATAATTTTTATTTGCTTATTCGTTCATTTGTTATTTTAAAGCTATCTCATATTTATTAAACTTAGTTTTTCCATCTATGGTTTGGCATTATATAAAGTACAATAAAGATACTGTAAAGTTAAAACAGTGTTTTATAGGGCTCAGGAGATGGTTCCGTTAAAGGCTAGACTCACAACCAAAACTGCAATACCCTTGTCTCCATATAATTTTATTGCTATAAATTTCTCTCTCTCGTGTGTGGTGTGTGTGTGTGTGTGTGTGTATTGCATCTTTGGCACTCTAAACATTTTATAATCTCAATATCACAAAACACATATGACTACTATACAGATATGGAAAATCTCGTTAGTATAAAGCAACTTGCTCTCCATTTACAACTTATGTGAAATGCACATATTGACTTAAAAATCCCAGATTTTGAACTTTAAAGTATCTCAGAAATTTAATGTATTGCAACAAATAAAAATCACAATATATATTTGCAATACTGGTTGAAAGTCTAAGGTTCCCAGATATTTATATATTTAATATTTATATTTATGTATTTAAAATATAAATAACAATAAAATAAAAATTATGTAATGTTGTTGATGAATTACAGATCTGATGTCTCTGCAGAAAGGCACTATTACTGGATCATGTAGAAAATAAAGACCTCCTATCAGTAATTGTGCCTTTCTGCAGAGACAAGAAACCTGTAATTTATCAATACCAATACATAATTATTTTGTTATTGTTATTTATGTTTTCAAGGCTAATTAAATAACAATGTCTTTAATGTTGATGATTTGTTCATATTCATACATATATAGGCACCCTGAGCCAAAATTTGTTTATAATAGATGATAAAGGAGATGCACTGCAATAAAACGTCAGGTTTAACTATTTTATAAAAGCTATCTAATAAATATGTACACTCTATTAAGTGAAATCACAGACAAAATAGGAAGGGCTGCTTCCTGTCAAGATTTTTTAAAGTTGAATGGTTCTTCATAGGTTAGCCAGTGATGTGACTATAATGTGTAGAAACACTCACTCATTTCTCCTGATTGTTACAACAAATGATTTTGTACTGAGATTTAGAAGGCACCATTTAGAAATTGTTTACAAGAGCAAAAACAGTGATTCTCTGCCCACCTCTTGCTGGTGTGGTCCTGCCTAGAAATACTGGGAGATTTAAAAGAATCTTCAGGACCAAAGAAATATCTGGAATGATTCTTGTGGTAAGATATATACATAGGGAGTATAGCCAAGAGATCAGGATGGGACATAATTGAGCTAGAAAGAAAAATAAATAATAATCTTTATACTGGGCTTTAGGCACCAATGTATGGGCAAAAATAAAGAAATAAGAATGAACATTCACTCAGAGAGTCATTCATCTAACATATAATAATATATATATATATATATATATATATATATATATATATATATATATGTCTGTTCTATACTACAATTTCATCTATGCAAACATGATAAGAAAAATGAGACTATTCTATTTTACAGAGAACATAGAAGTCAGAATAATGGGACAATTTTCCCAAGTATGTAGAACTACTAAGTATTATACTCCAGGGATCTGAGAGGGCCAGAGCTCGAACAGACTTATTGGGATCTAACCATTCTTTTCTACCAAAACATCCCACTTAACACCCTACACTTCTACCTAAGCAACATAAAAGTAAAAAAGGGAAGCCCCAAACCAAAGATCTCACTAGGCCATATTTTGTAAGTGATGAGAATGAGTTGTGGAAGTGGAGTTGTTCTTCCAATGAGAGTGTTTTAAAAGCATTTGAAAGACTTATATCTCCACAGGAAACCTTCTTACAATGAAGGGGTCATTGTGTTTATGTTTCTATGATCTTTTGTTTTCCTTTTCTGTGAGTTCATTCATGTTGGTCTACACTGAACACTAAAAGAATGGCATAGTTTCTATGCCAATCCTATAAACATAGTTACTGAAGACATAGAAATGATTAGCTTCACAGTCATTTGAAAATGTACTGCTAAATAGTAAGAACTAATTCAGAAGTCTGGAAACTCTTATGAACAGCCTATTACTGTAATTGGCTTTTGTGTAACAAATGGAATATGTTCCTTCGGGCTTTGTAGGAAAATGAAATAAATTGAATATAAACTAGATTACCATTCCTTAAAGTACTTTGAAGTACTTTGTGTAGTTTAGTACTTAAGAGATATTTGCCAACATTATGCACCCCTCCATGTCTCATTCTTTTGGTGCTTTTTTATTAGAATCTGGTAAACAGATCTCCAAGGAAGATCAGATATGCCCAAATTAAGTGACCACATTTTTAGAGAGTCTCTTGTATGCTAAATATCATATTATATTTGCTTCTTTAGTTGGATGAATACAGGCTATTAGTGTGCATTAATATGGTCATTAAAATGACCCAATCTTCCATTAACAAGGCAATCTAATCTATGTGAGTCACTTGAGTCTTTAATATATGTTCCTGTGTGTATCATCCTTTTACTACCAACATTTATCTATTTCATGGATACACAGTCTAATGGCTGCACAGCACCACTTATTTAAATATCTTAGAGACTTAAAAGTCCCAAATTATGATTTTTTTTATGGTCAGTATTCTAAAAAGAAGTGAAACTGGAAGTTAACTGAGATAAAGTCAGCCAGGTGAGGAACAAAGGAAATTAATATTCACGTGCGGCTTGTTAAGGATGGAATCTGGGAGATGCCAAAACCAAGTAGCCTTGAAAATGTGCTCTGAAGTTTCATAAGGTGATGGCTGGTTTTACAGCTCATACTGCAAAATGGGTTGTTAGTTATGTCTCTTGAATATTGAGAACTATGATGGATGCAGCAAACACTGACTATCTTGTAGGAAAGGTGTTGGATGGAGTTTCATAAAGCCAGATTTAGGGATTTTCACAAAATTACCAAGGCTAGTAGACTTCATTCCATGGTTTCATTTTAGTCCAAGATCACATCTGCCTAGGTCAGTTAAAGTCTTTGGCTAAAAACAAGACCTCTCACCTTTTTAGGTGTTTATTTGTTTGTTTGTTTGTTTGTTTTGTTTTGTTCGGAATAGTATGTTGTTATGTAGCACAGGGTGTCTCCAGTGCTGGGATGACAGACATATGGTCCCTACACAGCTTCTTTTCTTTCTTGATATCAGAAAATCTAATAATGACAAATAAGAAAAAAAATCATCTACAGTGTTTACTTTAGTATTGACAATTTTCTACACAAACTGGACTGAAAACTACTCTGTGCGGTTGTTTTGCAGAATATATCAAAAACTAAAAGTTAGATTTCAGTGGTAGAAAAATGACTTTGTGGGATCTCCAGTATCCAAGTGTGTATGGGATCTGTGATCCCACATAAAGGGAACAGCCCCAAGATGGGGCTGGCAGGTGGGAGAGACAGACTATTCCTAAAAGTAATTGACTGATTAGCCTATTCAGATCCCTGAGTTTCAGATTAATGAAAGACCATTTTTTAAAACTTAGGTAAAGATTAATTTGAGGAAGGGCACTCAAGCACAATTACTACATGTAGACTCACACAAGTGCACATGCATCCTCATGCACACAGCCACACTCAAATGGAGAAGTACATACACCATATATATTGATGATACCACACACCCAGAAATAAAAAATAAAATCAACACCTACAAAATAAAATAAAAATGATATCTCAGCTTCCTTGAACACAGAAACAGCCTCCATATTGAAATTGATGCAGTAGCAATAGCTATTTAGTAGTACCTTCAAGGGATGAAGAATACAGTTGCTAAGAGAAGTAAGTGTATCATTGTCTCTTACATGGATGATCTTAGTATATTTCTTCACTTGTAAACACTTCTAATAAAACAAGCCCCTAAGCAATGTGTACACTCAAATATAAATCTGAAGTTTTGTATTAAAAAATAAATGTTGAAAATTATTTCTTAAAGGAATAAGTTTGAAAAATATCTCTCAAAATAAATAGTGCATATATTTTCTTATTGTGTCTTTCAGTGAAAAATTGATTCTTTTTAGAAATGTGAAAATGTGAAAAATGATGGCTGAAATCACCTTTATGGTACATTTTCTATTATTAAAATGATTATTTAGTAAATTGTAATTAAACATAAATGAAAAAACTGAAATTAGTATGTTGAAGCACATAGTTTAAAATGTTACCATTAAATGTATTTCTTCTTCTGAGACAAATCTTAGTATATCACAAAATAAAGAAAATAGTTTTCATTAACTTAAATGCATTTATCTATATATAGTCAAAAGTCCTCAATTGGCACTTTTCAATTTGCACTGAGATTTCATTAATTCTTTTGATTAAATATTTTCAAAATTATCATTAGATTTATCTGTGTTATTTTATGTATATTATTGTTTTTGCCTTAATTTAGGAACATGCATCACATGCATGCCTAGTGCCCACTGAATCAGCAAAGTGGTCACATCCCAAGCATTTGGATTACACATGCTTGTAAGCTTTCTGCATGTGGGTGCTGGGAACCAATCCTAGGTTCTCTGCAATAGCAACAAGTGCTCCTCACCATGGAGTGACCATTCCAGGTCATTTTTTTCTTAAATGTTTTAAAGGAAAGACAGATGACATAATGCTAACTTTTTCAACCATAGAGTATCAAATTTTAAACCTATTTAGTATGTTTTCCCAGGTTTCCTTAATATTACATTGTTTTAAATATTGAAGGAACTTTAACTTGCATATGATAGAATCCAAGCATGAGTTAAGACCAGAATTGTTGGAGCATAATGGAAGGTTGTATGAGGATACGCAGAGAATTGGAACTGGAAGTTAGCCCCACAGGCCTTAAGCCTTTCTTGGAGAGTGAGAAGACAATGAGAGCTCAGTTAACTTCAAGTATAAGGCTGATGGCAACTTTTGAGCCTGATTATAGGTAAAGTAATATTCTCATTGATCTTTGAGTATTATGTCTCTTTCTACCAATTCTGATTGGCCAGTGAGATACTTCTGTTTTTAAGTCTGACATTTAGCTTGGAACTTCAGAATCTTCATCTCTGTTGCCCACTTATACATCCTGGTCTCTTCATGTGCAGTCATTTAATGTTTTATGCATTGTTATTTCTAGGAGGCTGTTGATTTTTGGTGTATTCATTTTTATTAAATTCTATTCATAAACCATTTGTGTATTGACTGGCAAGTGGTATTGAGCACTAAACATTTTCTTTATTGAACTTTCCTGGATTTCTAAAATACATTACTCTACTATATGAGATTTGTGTGCAGACAATTGAAGATGAACTGTCTTGCTGTACATCCCATCATGCATGTTCTTTGTTTCCAATAGCGATTTTTTTTTTTACATTGGGATTTAGTTTTTCTTTCTTTTCTTCTTGATTTTAAGTGTTAGACACTTCAGATATTATCTTTCTAGAACTCTTAATAGAGTCCTCTAAGCCTCAGAGAAACTCTCTCCTGAATCTATTACTTCTCTAGCTGTTTATTCAGTCTAACTGTTGCTTAGCCCACAGCTATTTCCTTGTTGTATGGCTCCCTATGTGACAATTTGTATGGGGAAGCTATTAAGAAACCAAGTACTTTATGGGGTTACCTTCCATCACTTTTAAAATTAACTTTAGCAGTCACAGACACAATTCTTTTTTATAAAAATACTGATGGTATCCTCTGCCATCATATCATAAAGCTGCCAATCTTAATATTACAGGAATACTGAGGTATACAGGAGTAAGCAGGGCAAAAATAATGGTTGGGACAATTGGTGATGAACTGATGAATTGATGGGGGAAGCAAGCTAGCCAAGCAAAGGAAAGGGCAATAGTGACAGCAAAGAATGCAAAGACAAATAAACTTCACACAGGAAGAACACTGGGAAAACACTTCCCCTGCATTGTGATGTTTGAGAGGAAGCTGATTAGAGAGGTTTCTACTGGAGAAGAAATAGTATTAGAGTCAAGAGAACAAAACCCATGGCTAGAGAGGTCACCAGCTATGACATTCTCTGCGTTTCCCCAGCTAGCTGGCTAAGAATTTCCAAGAAAATCTATGACAAACCCTCTTCCTTTGACTTCTATTAAAATACCCATTTTTTCCTAAAAATAGGAAACAACTTCTTAGGAGACTTTTGGTGTTCATTTCCTCCATTTGGATGTAAGCGAGTTAGCTTAACTAAATAGAGACAACTTCCAAGTGTAATGTCCAAATTATGTTTATCCTAGAATCATTTAGAAGAGCCATGAATCCCTAAGGTCTCAATGTAGCTGTCTTTCAACATGTAAGCATATTACCTAAGAGAAAGAATTGAAGTCACTTAACACTGGCTCTAAAGTTCTATTATTATGAAGGTGACTAAGCAGAAATTCAGCCTTCAAGAAGCAGGAGAGGGAAGGGCATAGTTGAACCCTTGAGCCATAGCTCTAAAGTCCTTAGGTGAAGACGCACCTTTCCTGACTAGTAATTTTTTTCCAAGAAGTTTATTTTTTATGCCTTACCAAAGTTAATTAGATCAAAATCAAATTGAATAATCTTGTTATGTTTATCTCATCGTGATATGTTGAGTTTGCAACAACTATTATAAATGATGAGACCTATATGTGTTGAATATATAACACAGTGGCTATGATGAGCCATAACTCAAGTACCCACTACACTTCTGTATTGGTGAGTGTAAGATGTCATGCTGAGAAAAAGACCATTGGAAATAGGTGGAGAATTTAGATAGGTTCAACATAAGTGCTAGTTTAGATTCTTACTTTTGAACCAATTAGATCTTCTATCTTGGGTATACAAGGTAATCTATATGATTCCAATAACTTTATTATAAGCTGAAAAGATAACGTATTTCCTTAGAAGATCACTTTGATTGAAAATGTATTTAATTTTACTAGCATTTGGGTAGCAGATGCTGTTGAGTGCTATCATGGCTCTTTGAACTGATGCCAAGTTACAAAGGAAACAAAAGGGCACATTTTACAGGTGCTTTTTTCCAGTCTGTTTTTATTCAATCATTCTGAAGCAGATGTCAAATTAATTATCCCCATTTAGTCTACAAAGATAGAATAGAGAAATGCTAAAATTCCTCTAAATTCAGCACTTAAAACAAATTCACTTATCATCTCAAGTTCATGTTTGTCTCTTCAATTAGTTAACATTGCTTCATATTCTTTTCTCAGTGGAAATAAAATTCACATGTCATTGACTTTTCCATTTTAATGGCCACAATTTGTCAGCACTTAAGATAGAATTAGGCAACCCTCTTAGGTGTTTGACTTCAGAACATTTTCTTCAACCCATGAATAATTTCTATACCCTTTAGGAGTCACTATCACTCCTTGGTAGTTGAGTGGGTGGTTCGTGGTACAAACAAACAAACAGAACAAAACAAACGAAAAATAAAAAAAAAAAATTCCTTGTACACTGCAACAATGGACTTTTTCCTTGGCTTGGAGGTTTTTGTGCATGCTAGGATATTCCTTCAATAATCAGACTCACAACTGGAAATGTCTTCCTTGCCCTTGCTTCCTGCTTTTGCAAAGCATGGTCAGAGTCTTCACAGTTTTCAAGCCTGCTATAGGGCTGACTGGAGGATGTGACCAGATATATTTAAAGTCTTCAAAGCTTACTTTTCTTGCAGTTACAAATTTGCTTTTCTTTTCATTTTCCCTTCTTATTAAAAATAGTTTCATTTTTATGCAATATATACTGGTTAGACTTACTTCTCCCTCTACTTCTCCCAGGTTTTATCCATTTCCCCTTCCATCCCAAGGAAAAGCATTCTCTGTATGTCTGTAGGAAAGAATTGTTTTCTAACAGATAGCAAAACTTAACAAAATAAAATATAGTAAATAAAACAAAAACTTTCATATTGCAGTTGGACAAGACAAACAAACACAAGGAAAAGATCAATAAAGAAGTCAGAAGAATCAGAGAATGGCTTGTTCACACACTCAGGAGTCCCATAAAAATCCTAATCTGAAAGCTAAAAGATGTTATCAGAGGACCTGATGCAGACCATGTAAGCCCTATGCTTGCTGCTTCAGTGTCTGTAAGTTCACATGAGCTTTACTCAGTGTATTTAGAGGATTCTATTCTCCTGGCATTCTCTATGCCTTCTGGTTCTTACATCTTTTCCTTCTTCCTTTTCCATGAGATTCCCTGGCTCTGAGGGGAGGGATTTGATGGAGACATCCATTTACAGCAGCATATTCCGGGTTTATTTCTGCATGTCTCTATCTAAAAATAATGATCCTTTTATTTCTTAGTTTCCAATTTATATTCTCTTGATCTTCAGTTACTTCCAGTACTATATTGAATAGAGATAGAGAAAATGGAAAACCTTGTCTTATTCCTGATTCTCTCCATTTAGATTGATATTGGTTATGGGTTTTCTGTAAACTATTTTTATTGAGTTGAGGTATAGTCCTTGTATCCATAATCAATCCAGGACTTTTATCATAAAACAGTATTGGGTTTTGTCAATGCCTTCTCCGCATCTAGTGAGATTATTATGTGGCTTTAACCCACCCCAGTTTGTTTATAAAGTACATTACATTTATTGAGTTTTATGTATTAAGCCATCTCTGCATCTCTGAAATAAAGTCTAATTATTCATTCTGGATGACCTATTTGATATGTTCTTGGACTCATTTTGAAAGTATATTTTGAGATTTTTGCATTTATGTTCATGAGGAAAATTGGTCTGTAATTCGTTCATCATTTGGTCTTTATGTAGTTTGGGTTTCGGGATAACTGTGGCTTCATAAAATGAATTGGAATATGTACCTCCTGTTTCTATTTTGTGGAATATTCTGAGGTATATTTGCTGCTTCAACACTGGAACATGGGGTTTGTAGTAACATAAATCTGTATTCTAAGGCCATGGTAATCCTTATTTGGTTACTGAATAAGCTATCTCTTAATTCTCTTTGAGGTGAAGTCTGTGGTTTTGTATTGGCATGCATGATTGTTAGCAGCTTGAGTGAACCATTTGGGAGCAAGAGCCCCATTCCATGTCAGATGGGTTTCTATCAGATTACCTGAGAGAAAGCGTCCAGGTCTATTATGGTGAGTTATGTTCACGATAACATACTGAGAACTAGTGGCAGCTCTAGAATTGTATCTATCCTGGATTCCTACTGCCCCAACACAGACTACCTACCTGTATACATCAAACAACTTAGAAGAAAACGATTTTCATTTTTCTGTTCTGTCGATAATGAAGCATAGTTAATTCTGTGTTTCATGATATTTAAGCTGGTAGATTTTTGTAGCCTAGAACTTTGTTCTGTACTCTTTGTGCCAAATTGTAAAGAAGCCTGAAAACCAGTTACATTAGAAGTGCCCTGTCAGCTTGAAGGCTGAGTTGAACCATTTGCAGAATAATAATAACCTGTTCAATTATATGTCAGCAAAGTTCAACGGAAGTTTCTTGGTAGAGCAACCACGTTGTTGGCAATTCCATATATCCTGATTTTTCATTCATATATTTAAATTATTCATTAATCTTTATCCCCATGTTTAAGACACACATATACATGGTCAAAAATAAAATGAGTATTTTTAAAATGTTTTACATGAATCAAAGTCTATTATTTTGATTATGTTTCGGAAACTTGATAAAAAAAATCCAATTACAGTTGAGTTATGGACTTTTCTTACTATTTGGATGCTATTAAGCAAGATTGTAACTGATATACAAATAATAATATTAGTGCATAATTATAGTACTAATTTCAAGATATCACTATTGATGTATTAAGTTACTCTTATTAGAGTATTACTATGCTTCACATTTGAAAATATTTTTGTATGGGCTGTAATACTTATAAATAATCATAAACATAGACATTTATTGAAGGTAATTCTTTCAAATATGTTTTCATGATAGGATTAAAGATGATGCCAGATCCTCCCAATAGCAGCTTTGGGCATCTGGATAAACTTTCATATTATTCTCGATGTAAAGGCAAACAAAAAGGTCAAGATTGTTAAGTTTTACCATAAAAAGAGGAAAACTAATATCTTATTTTACATGGTGGTAAAATTGTTAAAATGCGATGTGATTAAATGCTTAGGCAAAAATTTCACACTCTGTATTTGCTAGAAAACCCTGAAATAAATTTATGCTTAAAATGATTTTTAAAATTAAAAACAGGTCTTAGTGTGGAGACACTCTATGGTTTCCTTCATGTAAAACCTATTTTGTCAATATTTAGTTGAACAGTTATTTCTATTGGTATGATGAAGCTTTTTACCTAATATTAATCCACTGCCAATGGATATTATTGCAATTTTGTTATGAAGCATGTTATATAATAAGGTTTTTTAATGTGTAATTTTGTATAAAACACTAATTTTCAGTAAAAGAAAATGTTAGATTTACAACCTATTTTCATTGAAATCTTATATGAAATTTCTATGATTATAATTTGCATCCAATGAAGTGTTTGTGTGATATCTGCAATAACTGAAAGTTAGCTCTTTTTGTAAAGTGTATTAAAGCTAAATTAATATTCCATGCATATGTTAAAATATAATACAATGCTGTGTAGGACAGTACCAGACATTTACTTTATTTTTCTTGATTTTTGTAAATTGTTTGTATAGAAAGTCACACTTTTTTTTTCGAGACAGGGTTTTTCTGTGTAGCCCTGGCTATCCTAGAACTCACTCTGTAGACCAGGCTGTTAGACTCAGAAATCACCTGCTTCTGCCTCCCAAGTGCTGGGATTAAAGGTGTGTGCCACCACCGCCCGGCAGATAGTCACATTTTTAAATAAAATTTTCCAAGTTGCCTGTTAGCACTAAGTACAAACTTTTGGAGACAATTATATCAGCTATGCATATTTAATAAACAGACAATACTTATATGTATCAATGGCATTCAGAAAGATGATAAATATGATTTTGTATTAATATTAATTAACCAGTCAATAATTTGAATGTGTACAAATGAAACTGTCTGAAAATTTTAGTTATGATTAAAATTCTAAAGACTTTTAAAATTGTTCTCTGAAGTATCATATTTCTTAAAGTAGAAAGTCCATTTTAATTTCTTATTTATTTTCCTCATCTAAAACCAGATTTATAAAAGGGAAAACATCTTTCTTCACAAGTACTGATATCTTCTACAGGTATTCTGATTTCTGAGATTAGTACTCAGGAAAACTAAAACATTCTAGATGATCACAAAAGATTTATACCCCTTTAAAAGGAGGTGAAAAATTAATGTAAATAAGAGTTATGCATAATTAGGTTGGCTGTAATCAAAATAATGCTACATAAGAGACTTTCTAATTCTTTATATTCAAAACAAACTATTCAGTATTCCTAGAATATTAATATATTTTCAGTACAATTTGCAAAACACTCTGACTTTTAAAGATGTTTTATGCTTCCCATTAACTTTGTCAGCCTCTTAACTGAATCTGAGCACATTTAAGTTTCTGTTTGGGTTGAAACAGTTTTAATGACCACATTAAAGCTCTGATTAAATAGTTCTATCTTGCATGTGAGGTGCGGTGCATACCAAGTAATAAATCTACTGATGCTTTTAACATGCAAAAGCATAGCTCTCACCTTAAAAAGGATAAGAGATCATTGTTTTCTAGAACCAAATATAAGTGACTATGGCCAGGGAACACAGATTCAGGTTACCCCCAAGTTCTAACATGATAACAGTTTGATAAAGTTTTTATAGTAAAATGAAGAAATACATGATTTATGACAAGTTTTAAATACACAGGTGGAAACACAGTTAAGAAGGTTGCATCAAGAAAAATATCAGCTGTAGATGTCAGATTCTCTTTGAATATACTTTAGCCTTTTAGTTGATGAAAGCTGGACTTTTGTTAAGTTCATATATTCCACAAGTTTTACTGGTTTGTTACAAGGACATGAGGTCAGACATAGAGGTAGGAAAGAGATGTTGCTAATAAGGCTGAAAATAGCCCTGGATAAATGGTGATAAAGCTTTAGACATGGGACATTCCTACTTTTCCATAATGACAATAATTCTTATCAGTTAATCATCCTTGCAGAAGGCTCCGGGTAATATATAGTTATTTCCAAGCTCTTTTTTGATAATGATATTTTCAAAAATTGAAAGTTCTATAATCTTCAGTAGGTAAATCTTTAAAGCTTAAATATTCTACAACCTGCTGTTTTCATACCAAGAAATGACTAATAATTATAAATATTTTGATGTATACAAGTTCCTAATTCTAGTATGATCATTTCTGAAGACAAGAAATGAGATAATCCAAATACTTAGCCAAGTAGCACTACTCTAGCAGGTAAAAGCCTGAATGCTGATTGACTAACTAGTCTAGAAATGCTGCATACAATGAAAATAACTAACCTACCTTGTCAGTTTGCTACAACTTCTGTAAAATTATGATGATTGCAAATTCTAACTCTTTTTACCATCCAGAGATCTGATTCTTCTTTAAAAGATTTCATAACTAATGTCAAGAATACTCTAAGAAGTAAAATTTCAAGAATATTACTTTTTTTTAAGTATGTTCCTGTTGGTTGTGCTTTGCGTTTTACTGTTGCTGTTATCTGCTGTTATAAAGCTATAAAAAGAGGAACAAAGGCTCACCTTTTCAATTTCTAAGATAGTATACCAGTTGGCACCACAGTAGGCCAAACTTAAAGCTTACCTTTAAAGAAAAAGATACAGAAAAATCATTCAGCTTAGATGCCAAAAAACCCAGATACGTTCAGAAAGAAGGGAGGTATTTCACGGAAAACTCAATATTCTTAAAAACATGAGAATAGATTTCAGGTAAACTCAACACCCTCCTTCTAGACTATTTAATTACTTAATTCTTTCCAAGGAAAGGGACTTTTGGGAGTGAATTGGAGCCTCTCTGACATTCCCAATCACTAGTTATAAGACACATTCCATAAAAACATAATTATTATCCCAGTGACTTGGAGCAGTTACAACCAAATCAGAAATGTCTTTGGAGGAAATGTCCATAATCAGAATGGAAATAGTATTATATAGCAATCATCCCAGGACTTGGGCTGAAACAGTTCAATAACTTCCTAGGTTATATGGTGAACTAAAATATCCTGGGAGACTGTTGAAAGGAATGGAAACTAACCAAAGCTTTGTGAAAATCAGTATGGAGGTTTCTAAAAAAAATTGAGATAGATCTCTGTTCTCACTTCTGGATATTTCTCTGAAGAATCAAGTACTACAGAGACATTTGCACATCAGTATGTGCTACAGTACTATTCACAGTAGCCAAGTTACAGAACCAAGAGAGGCATCTCATAAAAGAATGGGTAAAGGAAAATATAGTGACCCTAAAGCTGGCACCCGAAAACTCTTAGAACTGATCATACTTTCAGCAGTGTAACAAGATACAAAATCAACACACACGCACACCAAAAATAACAAAGAAAAAAACACAGTAGTATTTCTATGTAACAATGATGAACTTTCTGAGAAGATAATGGGGGTTATCATTCACAATCACCTCAAGACAAATAAAATTCAAAAACTATTAATAAATTTTACCAAAGAAGTCAAAGATCTCAACACTGAAATCTTTTAAGCACTTTAGGAAGAAGTTGAGAAAGACACTGGAATATAAAACAAGTGCCCACGTTAATGGATTGTCAAAAAATAATATAAAATGTCTGTATTACTGAAAATGATTAATGGACTGTATGTACTCTCCATTAAAATCACAAAGGGATTCATGACAGAACTCAAAAAGCGTCTCCTAAAATTCACATTGAGAAGTACAAAAGACTCGAGATGGTAAAAGCCACTCAATGCACAAAGAGCTCTCTGCAGACATCATGATACAAATTATAAAGTAGAGCCATACAAACAAAACAAGACTGTTATTGGCATAGGGGCAGTCATGCAGATCAAGTTAATAGATACAAGATCTAGAAGTAAACCCATTGACCTATATACACCTATTTTTTGACAAAAAATATCAAGACTACACACTGAGAAATAAATAGTGCCAAGAAATATCTATTGTTGTTCAAGAAGTTGTCTCCCTTATCAATGAGTTCAAGACTAGACTCCACTCTCTGTTCTATTAGATTTAGTGTATCTGGTTTTAGGTTGCGGTCTTCGAGCCACTTGGATTTGAGTCTTATGCAGGGTCATAGGTATGGATTAAATAGATTCTTCTACATGCAGGCATCCAGTTAAACAAGCACTATTTGTTGAAGATTCTTAATTTTTTTCCCCATTGTATGGTTTACCAAAAGGGACCTCATGAAACCAGAAAGAATAAAACCAGTAAGGCAAAGGACACTGTCAATGGGACAAAGCATCAGCCTACAGGTTGGGAAAGGATCTACACCATCCCTATATCTGACAGAGGGCTAATTTCTAAAATATATGAAGAACTCAAGAAGTTAACCTCCAAAATACCAGGTAATTCAATTTTAAAATGGGGAACAGAATTAAACAAACAATTCTTAAAAGAAGATTCTTGATTGGCATAGAAACACTTAAAGAAATGTTCAATGACCTTAGTCATTAACAAAATGCAAATCAAAATGACCCTGAGATTCCATCTTGCACCATTCAAAATTGATAACATAAAAACACAAGTAATAACAAATGCTGGTAAGGATGCGGAGCAAGAGGAACACTCCTCCACCGCTGGCGGGAGTGTGAACTGGTACAACCACTCTTTAAATCAATCTGGTATTTTCTCAGAAAATTGGAAATACTACTATGTGATGACCCAGCTATACTGCACCTGAGCATACACAGGAAGATGCTCCACCTTACCACAAGGACTTGTGCTCCACTATATGCATAGCAGCCTTATTCATAGTAGCCAGAAATAAGAAACTACCTAGATGTTCCTCAACTGAAGAATGGATAAAGAAAATGTGGTACATTTTTGTAATAGAATACTACTCAGCTGTTATAAACAAAGGCATCATGAATTTTGCAGGCAAATGGATGGAACTTGAGAAGATCATCCTGAGAAAGGTAACCCAGACCTGAAGGACATGCATCGTATGTGCTCACTTATTAGTGGATATTAGCCAGAAGATACAGGATCCCAGGCTACACTCCACAGACCAAAAGAAGCTTAAACAAGAAGGAAGGCCCAAGTGAAGATGCTTGAACCTCACTTAGAAGGGGAAATAAAATAGTCATAGGAGGATGGAGGGAGGAACCTTGGTGGGAGAGGGGGAAGGGAAAAGGGGGTTTGGTATCAAGTAAGGGAAGAGACAGCAGAGAGGGCCAGGGGAGTGAATGGAAATCTTCATCTAGTGGGGGTGTGGGCATGGAGGGATTCTCAGAGATGGGGAAGTCTCATAGCAATCAATGGAGGTGAGCTTGGTTGAGAATCACAACAATGGGGTTATGGAACCTAAAGAGGCCACTTTCTGTAGCCAGGCAGGAACCCCAGTGCAGTGATAGGGCCATCAACCCACTCACAAAATTTTCAACCAAAAATTTATCATATCTATAAGAAATGCAGGGGTAGGGGATGGAGCAGAGTCTGGGGGAATGGCCAACCAATAACCGGTCTAATTTGAGACCCATGTCATATGCAAACATTAATCCTTGACAATATTAATAATACTATTATGCTTGCCAACAGAAGCCTAACATAACTATCATGTGAGAATCCCTACCCAACAGCTTACTGAAACAGATGCAGAAAGCCAGAGCCAAACATTGGAATGGAGCTCTGGAACTCTTATGGAAGAGTTGGGAGAAGAATTAAGGGCAGAGAAAGTGATAGAAACTCTATAGGAAGACTATATCATATTGTACGTCCAACATAGATGTTATTGTGACAAGGTAATCTTTAACTTTTTACAGAATAAATATTTATTGACTATTTGTAAAAATTAATAATATTATATAATTTAGTTCTGAAATATAAGAACAATATTTCTGATATCACTTATACTTTTGAATTATACTTATGTAGTATCTACATCAAATTGCCTGCAGTACTTCCTGGTACAAAGTGAATAACTTTTAGAAGTCATCACCTATTGTTTACATTTTCTGTTGTTCGATTCACTATTTTACAATATAACTAAACATGTAATGAGCATTTTTGCTTTGGAATCTTTCATAATCATTCATTATCAGAGATGTGAGAAGGCTTCTGAAGCCCAAACCTTGTTTCAAATGAAGAGACCCACTGGAGTGACAGATTGAACATTTTTTTAACTTTTACGTAGAAGATTCAGGATATGATATTATTCCCTTTGAGAACACGTTATTTGGTTTGTACAGAAAATTGTTCTTTTTATGACTTGCATTTAGGAAGATTGGCGAAGGAAATTGTCCTCCTCATTACATGTACTTTAGACACAGTGATAATGACATTTATTGTACATTTATAATTTTCTGTGAAGCACTGTACCTCTTTCAAGTACCATCTAAATAGTTCTCAAATTTTCCTGTGGGGGAAAAGTATTATCAGACTTATTTTACAAATGAAGAGAAAATAAGTAAATTTTTTACATTATTAGATAGAAACCAACTGATAAATCTCAGATTTGCATTGAAAGGGAAAATGGTTACAAAGTCCTTAACTATTATTCTACAATTTGTGTCATTAGAGGGATGAGTAGATTGTAATGGGAAGCAGCACTATCGACAAAGGATGAAGAATAACAAGGGATGGAGAAACTCTCTGAGGTCATAGACAGGTGTGATATCTCTCAAACTTGACAGAAGGCATATTCAAATTGCACTTCCATCCCAGAAGGAGCAAAAGTGCTTTTTCATCCAATCTAGTACTTTTAGGTTTCTGTATGAAGGAATACACTAAAAATGAAAATTTGGAAAGGTTACTCTCTAAACAGAAATCTCCAAAGAATAAAGGAAGGAATGGAGAAAATTCAGAAGTTATGTTGAGAGGCTAGAAAGGGGGTCAGGAATTGAGAGCAAGTACTTCTCTTGCAGAGGACTCAAGCACAGATTCTAGCATCCACATCAAAGGCCTTCCAAGCTCTAGGGAATCTGACACTTCTTCTGGCTTCTGTGGGCAACTGTACTTACATGTACATAGCTATACACAGATACACAAATAATTAAAATTTTCCTAAATAAAATATTTTAAAAAGTAAACACACTTTTTCATGTTGAACACTATTTAAGGTACAATTTACATTTTTATATCTCCATATCATTTAAAATAATATACTGATGTATAGAACTGATGAGAATACCCAAGTACTGCATGTATTTTTAGCCCTTCATTTACATGTCTTGAAGTTACCTGTATTTCTGTGGAATTAACATATTTATATTTTTCAATGGAAGTAACTGTATGCAGGAACTCCAGAAAAATAATACAAATGAAAGAATGGAAGGTTCCCACAAGTACAGATAAAAAATACACTTAGTTAATTCCATAGATATGAGTATCTTTGTTATAATAAATCTATTAGACAAAAGTGTATAGATGTGCAGAAAAATATCTTGAAAGAAAAATCATTTGACTGCCTCATGACTTTAGTTTTTATAACTATTTACAGCATCATAGTCTTCTGCCTAGTAGTATATGGATCATGTTGGTTTGTCTCTAAGCAACTGTAGTATGAAGATGCTGTGTTTGTGTGAATACCTCGTCAGAAACTGTTTTATCCAGTGTCTTTACAGTGTTTCTTCTTCCTCTTCCACATAAATCCCAGATTGTTTAGGGGAGAGGTTTGATAAAGACAAGACATTTAAGTTGAGTTTCCTAAAGTCTCTTACTCTCTACATTGTTCAATGTAGGTATCTATATAAATTCCCATTCACTATAAAAAAGAAGATTCTGTATTGAGGGTTGAAGTGTGGCATCATCTATGGGTACATGGATATGTCATTGGGAGTCATTTTAATGGTATGTCCCTTTAGGGGAATAATATCATTGTCTTACCCTAGTCCAATGACCTATTTTATTTCAGATTCTTGAGCTCTTTAATAGTGTCAGATATAAATACCATACCATGTATCCGGTCATAAATCCAAAACAAAAGGTGGTTGTGCATCACAGGGTGATACTGATTGTTGTTACTTTCCTTTTAGTATCATGAATGTTAGTTGGGAGAAGCTTCTAGAAAGACAGCTCAACTTCTCAATTTTGATGACATAAGCAAGTGTTGTCTCTAGCAAAAGGCTTTGTTGGCTTTATCATTAGTTGTGTAGAGCAGCTAACAGCCTTGGCAGTAGCCTGTGATGTTTGGGGGAGGGATGCATAGGGTTTGTATGGTTAATGACTCATCAAAATGTAATCCATTTCCGGCATTGTAGGTTTTCCTTGGTATGTCTAGTTGGAACATTGTCTCTCCGATTGTAGGATGTAATTCCAGATAAATTTCTGTCTTGAATATATATATTTTACAAAGTTTATGCAGTTACAGGTTTCCATATGTTTATTCAAAAGACCATTAGTGTTACTTGCCCTTCCCCATACTTCCTCCTTTACTCTGCCCTCCCATTCTTCCTATCCTCATGTTTATTGGCTCCTCCTATTCTTTATGCTGTCTATTCTTTATGTCTCCTATCCTCTTTATGTTGCCATAATACATTCCATTTCAATTTCCTTAGGAGATCCTCTCCTCTTCTCTAGTCGTTTACTAGGTACCTAACTTCTGATGTCATTAAGATGGTAGTCTCACTGAAGCTTAAAAATTAACATCTACATATGAAAAAATAGTGCAATGTATTTTGAGAAATTAAAAAAATAAATGTGTTACTTAACTAAACAGAATTCTGAAAAGGTCAAATACTAATGAATGAAAAACATTTTTTAAAAAGTTCAACCACCTTAGCCATTACAGAAAAAGTAAATTAAAACTACTTTGATATTTCATCTTACTTTAGTCAGAATGGCCAAGATCAATAAAACAAAAGGCAGTACATGGGGGCAAGAATGTGGGGAAAGTTGAACACCTATTCATTGCTGGTGGAAGTGTGAACTGATTTCAACCACTATGAAAATTAATGTGGTGGTTCCTCAGGCAGATGAGAGTCAATCTATCTTAAGGTCCAGGTATATGACTCTTGGGTATATCACAAAGGAGTCTACAGATACTATAAAGATACTTCTCATCTGTGTTCATTGTTGCTCTATTCATTATACAGAGAAATTTGAAACAGCCTAGATGTTCATCAACTGATGAATACAGCCATTCCTCGAGCTGACCAGCCAGAAACCTGGTCAGTTTGTCATTTGACTTGAGGAATGGTGCCATATCTGGGGCTCAGTGCTGGTCTCTGCTGTTGGTAGATCTGGCATTAGGGAGCATCTGTAGCCAGATCAGTCTTGGTAAGTGGAAGTCCATGTTTTTTGAGTCCAATAGGTACATGAACAAAGTGGCCATAGTGGCAGGGATGGGAATTATGCTTGGACTATCATCTGCATATAACTACTCTCCCACTGATAAACAGTTCTGGCTTGCTACTGGACTTAGTGGAAACTGAACATTAAACAATAGGACACCAAGTTACCATGCAACATGAACTACCCATCATGATATGGTTGTTATTAGACCCTCCAAGTCATAAAGTAGGCCATGCACACCAGCAGTCTATTATCAAATGGAGTGGTATATATGTGAACCGGCCCGAGCAAGTCCTGTGAAGGCACATACAAGTTGCATGAAAAAGTTACCCAAATACCTATGGTTTCTACTCCTTTTACTATGTCATATGCTGTCATGAACATATAGCCTCAAGAGGTATTCCCAATGATCAGCTGACTGAGGAAGAGAGGACTAGGACCTGGTTTACTGACAGCTCTGTACATTCTGCAAGCTCTACCCAGAAGTAGACCACTGCAGTATTACAGCCCATTTCTGGGGACAACCCTGAAAGATACTGGTGAAGGGAAATATTCACAGTGGGCATAAAGAATTACACATAGTATTACAGTTTTCTTGAAAAAAAAAATGTACGATAGTTCACTAACTCATGGGCAATAGCCAATAGATTGACTGGACTGTCAAGGACATGGAAAGGTCATGATTGAAAAAATGGCGATAAATATATCTGGGAAGATGTGTATGGATAAATCTCTCCAAATCAGCAAAGGATGTAAAGATATTTGTGTTCCATGTAAATGATCATCAAACGTGACTTCAGATGAGGAGGAATTCAATATTCAAGTGGACAAGATGATCTGTTCTGTGGACAGTCAGCCTCTTTCCCCAGCAATCCCAGATGATAGTAGAGGTTTGCTCCAAAATCCCAAATGTTTCTTTTGTGATTCATCTATAGGTGCTTGGCAAAGGCTCCAGATAACATCTATATTTGGCACTGACACCTCAAGTACCATTGGGTCTGCTATATATCATATGATCCAAGTGGTAGAGCAGCTTATATAGCAGCCTGGACTTGTGGAAGAGCTTCTCTATTCCAGGATACAAAGCCAGCAGCTTTCTGAGTAACTTGGTAAATGGGTCTGAGTAACACACCCAAGTGGGGATTGTACTGTCTCCAGAATCCAAATAGAACTGCTAAAGTTGTTCTTCTTTCTTGATGGTGGGAGGGGCCAGGTAAAATAACTTATCTCTCACCTCAGAGGAAATGTCTCTGCATGCCATAAACCACTGGATTCCTAAGAATTTCACTGAAGTCCCTGAATTTTGATTGGTTTTAATTACCATCCTCTGATATGCATATGTGTTACCAATACATCCAAAGTGGATGCTACTTCTACCCACTTGGTCACATCAGCATAATGTCATCAGTATAGTGCACCAATGTGATATTTTGTAGAAGAGTCAGATAATCAAGGTCCCTTCTAAGTTATGTTACAGAGCAGGAGAGTTAATATATCCATGAGGTAAAACTGTAAAGATATACTGATGGCTTTGCCAATTGAAACCAAATTGCTTCTGGTGGTCATTATGGACACGTATTGAGAAGAAGGCATTTGCTAGACCAATAGCTGCATACAATGTACTAGGAGATGTGTTAATTTGCTCAAGTAAGGAAACTATATCTGGTAGAGCAGCTGAAATCAGAGTTACTAACTGATTTAGGTTTTGATAGTCAACTGTTTTTGTTTTTTTGTTTTGTTTTGTTTTGTTTTTTGGTTTTTCGAGACAGGGTTTCTCTGTGTAGTCCTGGCTGTCCTGGAACTCACTCTGTAGACCAGGCTGGCCTCGAACTCAGAAATGATCCATCTGTCTTCTGCACCTTCCAGATAGGAGAGTTAAAGGGAGATGAAGTGGAGACCACTACCCCAGCATTTTTCAAATCCTTGATGGTGGCACTAATTTCTGTAATTCCTCAATTACAGAATATGATACCGGTTTGATTGACTATTTTCATTGGTAGAGGCAATTCTAAAGGCTCCCATTTAGCCTTTCTAACCATAATAGACCTCAATACACAGGTCAGGGAACCAATACGAGAATTCTGCCAACTTCTAAGTATATGTATACAAATTATACATTCTGGAACTGAGAAAATAAACACAGGATGAGTTTGAGAACCTACTGGACCTACTGTTAGCTGGACATCAGCCAAAATTCCATTAATCACATGGCCTCCAGAAGCCCCTACTTTAGCCGGAGGGCAGCAATGATTTTTAGGATCTCCTAGAATCAGTGTCAGTTCAGAACCAGTATCTAAGAGACCCAGAAGGTCTCATTATTTCCTTTCCCTCAGCAGTTGTCATTGTAAAAGGACGCAAGTCCCTCTGGGGAAGTGTGGGAGTCCCGGAGGCTTTCAGGAGGCAGGTTCCACATACAGGAGAAAGGTCTGGAATTCCAAAGGCTAGAAGCTTTGGCGACAGCAGGCCCCAATGATACGAGGAAGTCCTTGGTTCCAAAAGGGTCTATTTTCATGGCGGGTGGTGGATCAATGTGGATGTAATCTCCACCCCCACCCAAACTCAGGGCAGACCTGAGTTAAATAGGGAGGGAGAAAGGGGGAGGTTCTGGGGAAGGTTTAATTGGATCCGCCCTCTGGCCTTCATTAGTATGTAAATCTCTCTAGAGCCTGAGGCCTGTAGTCACATCCTCTACCAGTGCACTTTGGGAGGGGCTGTAATGGCCTATGTGACTGAACAATGTAGGTCTATGGAGATCAGACTGCTTGTCAGGACCTGGATTATGGGGATGTGGCTGAACTCCTGCCGTTTCTCCCTTGGGGTCTCGGGGTTCTAGGCCCATGCCCAACCAAGAACCAGGATACCCTTACGCAGTCCCACAGGGAAGAACTGGAGAAAGGCTAACAGCAAAACTTGTAGGGATCTTATCGAGGCCGTTCCTCAAGGGAATTTGATCACCCTTTCATTCATGGGGTTCTGGCATTAAAGGTGTATACCACTTTGATTGGGCCTAAGATTTTCATGACCACTATGCCTCAAGATGTGGATCAAAAGCCTGTATCTTCAAGTCTCAAGATCTGGATCACAGATGTACACTCCATTTCTTGATTGTAGTTCATTTCAGATATAGTCAAGTTGATAACTGGAAATAGCCATCACAAATATGATCATAATAATATTCATATATATATATATATATATATAATATATATATATATATATATATATCTCCTATTCACAAATGAGGAAATGGCTTTGGAATAAATGGCATTTAGCCAATTGACAATTGATGATCATTCTTTTTCAATATTTATGAAGCATCAGAGAAATGAAGTCAGAACCCAAATTTAAAAGGTAAATGCTTTCTTATGTCTGGGGAGAATGTTGTTGCTATAGGCTACAAAACTGGGATTGCAAACAAGGCCTTCTTCTATCCACATATGGAAAAAAATTACCTTGCGGCCCATGACAAAATGATTTTTGTTCCTTATGTCTGCCTCCACAAATTATTTCAACCCAGAAACAAAGGGCTTGTAACAACTAGAAAATGGAACCATCATCCTTTTCTGCATGAGTGAGTACTTCAGAGGCTTTCAGTGTCTCAGCATACACTCTGAATGCATGGTTAGTGATATGCACTGAGTCATAATGAGGACAGTGATTGAGGAAAGTTAAGCAGACAAGAAATTCACCTGGGTTGTTGATTTGAAAGATGCTTTGTGTGATGTACAATATGATGGTATGCTGTGTGGACTTATTTCTGGGTTGCTGGAACAATTAAATGCAAATTCCCTAAATTCTATAGCATACTTGTACTTCCATCAATTCATTATACTTTCAATTGTGTTTACTGTTCTACCAAAATTCCTCTTAACATTGTCAACTGCTTCTCATTGACTAAACCCAATAACTAATTTAAATTATACTTATCTTTTGCACAGTATGAAATAACCCTTCTCTATAAAACACTGCAGTTTTAAGACATTTTAATTTCACTTATACTAATACTTATTCTGTATGAATATGATGTTTATTGTGTGTATATTTCACTTTAATTTATGTACATTGCATGCATACTGTGTGTACATACACACACACACACACACACACACACACACAGAGTTATCTTGATTTATACAAAAGCTCTCCATGCACAGATTTATCCAACTATTGAACCACAGATTTAATGAACTGTTGGTTAAATTTAAAATGTAGAATTTTGCAGTGGAAATTTTCAAAATTTTAAAATATTTGAAAAATAAGTCACATATATATATATATATATATATACACATATATAGTTTCCCTTGCTACAGAACATGGCATAATATCTGTGTTTTTAACACTTTCATCATCTTAAGGATTATAAGTAACATGGAGGTAATTTAATGATACAAGAGGGTGTGTTCCACTTACAAGCAAGTGTTGTATAATGTGTGACTTTATGCAAAGAACTTGCACTGAGTAATTTCGGTGGAGTTCCCACAGATATAGTGGTGCCTGTATACAATTCCTTTCCTGTCACTGCTGACCTCTCCCCATCATCTCAAACTAGAATTTCTGACCTTTAAACATGTCTACTTCTCTGATACTCTGAATAATTTTTCCATAGTAATTTTATTCATTCTCACAGGTCTGGCTATGCTTTATAATCTGATAGTACTTTAATTTTTTTCTCAATATATCTTTTAAATTAAGAGATATCTCCCTAGAGCCAATGACATTTGTTAAATGTTCACATCTTTTGGAGAGCTAATGCTCTTTGGTTTATCCCCCTGGGGAACTGATACAAATTTTGTTCTATGATCAAGTTCCAGTTTTCATCTTTCAGCTTCAAGTAACAAAACAGAGGAAAAGTTTTCTGTCATTTCATTCACAGTGGATTTAATTTCCAGAAATGTGGCAGATAGATCCTATCTATGCTGCTTTCCCAAACACATTAAAATACTGTATATGTTAGACTGTGATCATTTTCTTACCCAGAACTCACCTTGGTTTTTGTTGTTGTTGTTTTTGTTTTGTTATTGTTGGTCTTGTCGTCATTGTTGTTTCCTCAATACACTTGTGCCTTACACAATGTAAGTTGCTTCCATTGTTCTGAGAATTGACTGACCTTAAATGTTTCATGGTATTTTGACTATCTGGCCATAAACCATAACATGTACCTTTCCCAGGATCATAAAATTAACTGTAAAATTCTACTTTTTAATATCATATCCTTTCTGTTTCTTTTTTGGTCACTTTCATTCTCCTACTGCTGAGAGGAGTGTAAATCTGGCATGGCTCTAAACATTTTTTTGGAAAAGCAGCTACAACGCCGAGTGGAGTGGAGGAGGTAGGAACCTGATTTCCAGAAGCAGCTGGGTAGGCACCATGGCTGGGAGCATCACCATGGAGGTGGTAAAGTACAAGACCCGGGTTCTACAGCAGTAGGCTGATGATGCAGAGGAGAGGGCTGAGCGCTTCCAGCAGGAAGTGGAGGGAGAAAGGCGGGGCCCCGGAGCAAGCTGAATCTGAGCTGGCCTCCTTGAACCACAGGATCCAGCGGGTTGAAGATGAGCTGGACAGTGCCCAGGAGCGCCTTGCCACTGCTTTGCAGAAGCTAGAGGAAGCGCAAAGGCTGCTGATGAGAGTGAGAGAGGTATGAAGGTGATTGAAAATCGTGCTCTAAAAGATGAAGAAAGGATGGAACTCCAGGAAATCCAGCTAAAGGAAGCAAAGCACATTGCAGAAGAGGCAGATAGGAAGTGTGAAGAGGTGGCTCGTAAGTTGGCGATTACTGAAGGAGACTTAGAACGTACGGAAGAACGAGCCGAGCTGGCAGAGTCCCATTGCCGAGAGATGGATGAGCAGATCAGACTCATGGACCAGAACTTCAAGTGTCTGAATGCTGCTGAAGAAAAGTACTCTCAAAAAGAAGACAAGTTTGAAGAAGAAATAAAGATTCTTACTGATAAACTCAAGGAAGAAGAGACCCGTGCTGAGTTTGCTGAAAGATCGGTAGCGGAGCTGGAAAAGACCATTGATGACTTGGAAGATAAGCTGAAGTGCACCAAAGAGGAGCATCTCTGTACACAGAGGATGCTGGACCAGGCCCTGCGGACCTGAACGAGATGTAGACTCCCCCATCCCTGCCCTGCGGCCGCTCCTCCCTCTGACCTTGACTCCGCCTGAGGCCAGCCTCCCGGAAGCTGACCTTGAAACTGAGGGCTGATCTTTGTAACTGAAGGCTGCTTTCCCTCCTGCCACCCACTCTACCCATCTTGTCTTTTTCACATAACTGTGTCAGCCTCTTCCCAGAGTTCCAGCTGGAGGGGCTGAACACCTTTGGGAACAATATTTAAGGGAATGTGAGCACAACGCAAAGTGCCCTCAATGCAGTCGTGATATGCACGTTGTGACTACTTTTTTCTTAGCAACCATTTTTTAACATTCCAAGCACTTCTGCAGCTTGGAGCAGCACATTTTAGTCTAATGGATACTGTCTCGCCATGGAGGAGAAACACAGGAATGGGCCTGCCTTCCTGAGAGCCAGCAGAGCCCAGGGAGGCTCCACTGTAGGAGACCTCGGTGCTCTGTATCACCTCTTAGCTACACAAAAGGGGGATTTTAGGAAGTTAGCCAAAAACAAAAAACTCGTCCGGGCTGTGAAGGGTTTCAGCTTTGATATCTTTGAACAACTTTTACACTTATTTTATTTTTTACTTTTTCCATCAGATATGACCAAATAAGACGGTAAGACAATGTCTGAGACAGCCCCACCTCCCAGGGCCTTTCAATCCCAGCCCTGAGCCCAAACTTGTCTCAGCTTCATCCCTTTCCCAACTGCTCAAAAACGGATCATACTGCTCCTTAGTGTTGTGGTGACCTCTTAGTGTTCACCTGCCCCCAAGGGAGACAGAGAAGGAAAATTATGTTTGTGCCACTGATTTAGCCACATGAAAGTCATTTCATTGCCTTTTCCTGAAGCTGCTGTCTCTAAAGTGCCATCTCATTGTGTTTTGTATCAGTCAGTGCTGGAGAAATCTTGAATAGCTTATGTAAAATAAATAAATAAATAAATAAATAAATAAGAACTTTTTGAATTTTATATTATTTTGCAATTTTGTTTTTCAGGGAGTTGGGTTACCTTAGTCAACCCACTGGCTGTGAGAATTCTTTGCAGTCTTGTGGGCTAGTGGTGTGCCGATCTTTCAAGTGTCGCCAGCCAATTGCCATGTTCAGGTGGTTTCATCTCAGTCTGTTAGGCGGGCACCCTGCAGATTCCTGGCTTGTTTGTGCTCTCCTCCGACTGGAGAAAGAGAACCCTGTAGTGCAACTGTTTTGATACTGAATATTGACAAGTGACATTTTGAAATACAGAACCAGTCCCTCCACCAAAAAAAAAAAAAAAAAAAAAAAAATTGTCTTGTAACATCTCAGTGTTAACTCCTGATTTTCAGCTACCATAATATAAGACTTAAAACACTTTTAATATATAGATATAGTAACCATAAAAAGAATAGCTTGTTTGATCAAAATCAAGAATGTGTAGACAGCTAAAACACACAGAAAGGGGGGAGGGTGCTACAATTCAACACTAGGCAGAGGGTGGCCTGTCCACATGACCCTGGTGCTGTGATTCTCACTTGCTTATGTGCTTAATGGGGATTCCTTGATAAAGCAGGGTTGTAACTGGGTTTGACTGAGGTGTTACTAGGAAGTTTTGTAGAAGGTAGCTTGTTCATGTTGGGAACCATAGGGAAACCTTATTCACGGTGCTGCTGCAGTTTTTAACTTAGGATTCTGTGTATTTATTTTCACTAGAAGCCAAACGGTGTACAGTAATTCATAATGCGTTAGATATTGTACTGAGAAGTACACATGTGTTATTACATCTGCACCATTTATGGCGGCATTCTGGGAAAGACACTGCTAGTAACTTTATTTATGTATGATGAATGTAAGATATAGAATGATTAAATCACAAGCCCAGCTCTTTATGGGTAAGAAATAAGGCCAGAAGTCAAGTTGAGGTGGTAAAATAGTTTTCATTTTTATAGCCAACTTCAAACATCCAGCTGGATGAAAACACAATGAACATTAATACACCTTCCACTTATGGGCAACTGTAGCAACCCAAGCTTTGTTTGCTTATACTGTTTGTGCAAATACTATGCTCACGTGTGTTCCATTGTTTTATGTTTCATCAAGTAGTTTGTGTCTTCCTCTGGGTAATTTGAGCCTACATTTCAGATGTGAGGTTCTACTTAAATACTGGGGACTAACAATACTGGTTATTATCAATACTGGTTCCAAGTTAAGAATTAGTAAAAAACTGGTCCACATCCCAATTTTCACAAGTATTTTCAACAGTGTATTTTATAGACATTTTGGATCTCCTAATACAATAGAGCTGCATGTCTTCCTCATGTCTTTGTAAACAGAGTCATTTCCACTGCTTTCCCTTTGTCTCACAATATTGACTTTTTGAAGCTTGTGGGTCTGTTTTCTTGTTGAATTTCCCACATTCTGGATTTGTCTCATTTGCTCCTGGTGTTGTGTAAATGGTGCTGTCTATCTATCTGAGAATGTTAGGTTTCATCTATTTTGTTATTTTTCCTCTTTTCTAAGGCACCAGGAATTGATTCATTTGCCAATGAAACATTCATTTTAAAAAATGATGCTGTCGTTTTGTCTTTAAATAGAATGGATAATATCTTTAAATCTAAGATTGCTTTGGTAGCTATCAGTTACTGATACCAAAGACTAATTTTTTAACAACATTGGGGACTTTTAGAGGACAAGATAGGACACTAGCCAGAGTGCACTGGCAGCAGACGATTCTGCCTACATATAGCTAAAAAGTCATCATATCTGAGTGTGTCCCATAATAATTGACTATGAATTTGATTGTACAAGCTAGCAACTATATGCATACAAATACTCCTGGATTCTTACAACAACTTTGTATTATGGATACATCCATTACATTTGGAGGTAAGAAGCATTCAACTCTATTATTAGAGGTGAATTGTCTTACCTGATAGCTTGCAGTACTTTCATAACATGAAATGTTAATAATAAAAGCTCTAACAGTGCAGACTGCTAGGCTATTAGTGTCTAAATACAGCATGGTGATGAGGCTACCATGAGAAGATGCTCTGCCTAGTTAGAATAGTCTTGTGTAAAATCTTCAGTGTCCAGCCTGAATTCCAGGATGGCTGAGTGCTGGAACATGTGTAACATTTTGGAGTGCTACCTGAGCTGAGATAAGCGAAGTTATACATGAAATCTTCTTCCAAGTACAACTACTTATTTTCTTCCCTAAAGACAATTTAATTCTCTTTGACTTTTATCTATACAAACTGTTGAGGTATTGTATTAGTTTCTTGGGAAGTATACACATTGAAGATCTGAGGCAATTTGGAGGGTGTGGTTTAGAAGAGGAAAGCAAAGTTTACATTAGTTCTTTAAACTGATTAAGAGGTATTTATACCTGTCATACAAGTGATTCCAGTTGTTTCTTGTAATGAAGATTCTACGCCAGAGAATAATTAGTGCAGAAACAGTTTCATGGGCCATTTAGATGAAATCCACATTTTCTTCATTGAGAAATGCTGAATGGGTGCTTTCTATTTAACTCTTCTTAGAAAGCCCCAGATGCATGGGAAATATGGTTTAAAGTAACTTCATAGTGTACTTTCTTCAGGCTTCATTTATCCCACTGGACTGAAGGCATTGTGACACTGCAGAAACAAATGGCAATTAGGAGGGGAGGCAGATGATTTGATTTTGTTATTAAGTCTGATGTAATTAGACACATAATTTGATTTCCTCTAATATGGCTATTAAGTAAGAAGTCATTAGCAAAACTCTGAATGCTAGCATAGAAGGATGGAGAAAAGTTCTGTGAAATATTCCATGTCTCCTTTATAGTTCCAATACTGTGTACTGTTTCCCAGTTCAAAGAATCACATTCACATTGATAATATCATGAGAGCTTACATTATGGGTCATCCGTTTGTAATTCACAATATGACATTTTACCATTTACCTAAAATGGATTTAGCAGCACACTAAACCAAAGAGGAAGAAAAGCGTAGCATGTACTCCTTTTACATTTGGAGAAGTAGACATTTAGTGATGTCAAATGATTTAGCTGTTACTAGTTAATTTTAAAAAGCACAGCAATAGTTAAAAGCACCCATCTTTATATTATGATGCATTTAGGAATTAATATAGAAAATGCATAAAAACATACTTTTATTTAACCCAGAAGAATGCATTATTTTACATGTTACCATAGCAATTAGTGTTGTTTTCATGTGCTATTTATTATTGTATTATGTCTCTTTCTAGAGCCACAGAACCTCTTGCCCACATTTCCTCACGTTGTACTTATTTTTATTCATCCCAATGGAACATTGCCTTTCAGTGTAGTAGGGCCTAGCACCAGGCTTTTGCTTCTTATTAATTCTTCCACCATGAATATAGTCATGTGACTCTAAGTCATCCTTTATGTCACTAAACAGATAAATATATGCTGTCTTTTTAAGTTTGTTATTTTTTCAGTCAAAGAAAGAAAACAAGCTTTTAAGCAGTAACCACTTAAGCAATTTGTTAAGACTATGGCTTCTTAGAAGTTGCTCACAGAGAATATGTTGCTTTTGTTCTTTATTTCGAATCCAGAAATTTACCTTATAAATACACATGACAGAAAAGTTTAAACCATGTTACTTTTATGCCTGAGAAACACAGTAATAGAAAAAACATCATCAGAGAAATACAATTTTCTTTGACCTTTAGAACTTGGTACCATGTCCTTTATATTTGCTGTTATTTCTTTTCCTGATGTTTCTTTCTCCCAATTAGGACCCTTTGAGATTTTTCTTAAGTCTGCATGATGATGTCATTCTAGGTCAAGCCATAAAGATGTTTCTGATAGCTTCTGTATTAGACAAAACAGCTCTGGAGTCTAGGGACAGATTTGTTCATTTAGCAATAGGTTTTTATCAATTACTAGGTGACCTGTCCGAGACATAATACTTTCGTGTGCCAGAAGTTCACTGCTTTCTTCTGTTACTGACTGATAGTTAAACTTCAGCTCAGTACTGTCATCTGTGATGGGATAGAGAAAACCTAATTGTCAGAGGTTTTCAGAGAATCATTTGCAACAAGGCATCATCTTCTTTAAATGGACTTCATTTCTAGAGCAGTTGTAGATTGAAAGAAAAATTGAGCAGAAAGCACAGTTCCGATATATTTGAACATCCATTTTTCCTACCATTACATGTCCTTTTTTGAAAAGATCATTGGTGACTGTGGCAAATTTTTGACAACTGATGAACTACTTACTAATGAGCCATTATATTGACAAAAATAGGTGTTTTACTTTTAACGTTACTTTTTCTGCTGTTAAATTTTATTGGTCTTGACAAATACATAATGCCATGTACCCACATGATAATAATTTCTCTGTCCTAGATTTCCCATGCATCACTGATAATTCATTCTTTGTCCCACCTCTATTGAGTTCGTTTAGACAACTGATTTTACTTTTTATTTGTCATTTTTCTACATCTATACAATGAATTTCACTTGCTTTCAGCCTCACTGCTTTGACTTATCCTTTGCCCTTTTATCTAAAACCCTTCTTTTCAACAAGTTTCCCTGCTACTTCCATGTCTTCTTTCTCCTTGTAACCTACTGAGTTTAATTAGGGTTTCTCTCATTTGCATGAATGTGAAGTTGTTTACTTACCTTGGGCAGTGTATAAGTGGTTACACCAATGAAGAAAGTGACCCTACCCACACTGCCCCCAGCAACCATTAATTACCAATAGTACTTCAGGGAAGAGTGGGGCCTCATGAAACCTTCCTCCATCTATAATGAAATGCAAATGGACCTAATCTTACTCATGTCTTCTTCAAGCTATGGTGAGTTTATAATGCAATGACCATGTCATGTACAGAAGGTAACTTTTGGCAGAATGCCCCCCTGTCCTTTGGCATTTCATTCTTTCGGACCCATCTTCCATGATGTCCCTTGGGTCTTAGATAAGGTGATGTTAATGTCCCATTTAGGGATCAACACTCCCATCACTTACTCTCTGTATTTTGACCAGTTATAGGTCTCTGCATTAACTACTGCCCTCTGCAATAAGATGTTTCTCTGATGCTGTCTGAACACAGCACTAGTCCACAGATATAAACATGAATATTTTAAAAGGAAGCTTGGCAACAGGTCTATTTAACAAAACAATGGACATAAGTGACCTTTGTAAGATTTTATGCGGATGCAAATACACTATACACAAAGGCTAGAAATTTACTCAAGCATACAGGACCACAAGAAATATGACTCAGGAACCATACTTACCTCTGCCTTGCTGATTTTTGTGGATACAGAATCTTTCTATTCTCAAGGTAAATGAGATCATGTTTATAAGCTTTGTCTGTCTCATTTGTTTTATTCCTCAAGATATCAAATTATATTTCATTATCAAAGTGTCTGAAATAATACTAGCTTTGGGGTAATATTAGAAATTGGTATAAAAGAAACTATGTATGAATTTCGTTTGCCAAATCTCTGAGAATATCCTTTCCTTGGGGCATTGAGTAAGTAACATTTGAGGAGAAAATGGACTCCAATTTGACTTTGAACACATACATGTGTATATTATTATCAGAATACTATCTATATCCTCTTTCTGATATTCAATTTTGTCTATTGATCCGATTATCAGGATAGGACATTCTCCCTAAACATTATATTGAAGCTCTCTCCCACTTTCAAAGATCTGTAGAGACAGGTGCAAAGCTGGCTCCTTGGCGTTTGCTTGGGGACAGAAGAAATCTTAATACTGTTGCAAATAACCTCTTCATTTGATTCACTTCAAAGAATTCACATGCTTTGGTGTGGTGTGTATAAAATATAGTAGCAGCTGATTGAACTGTGGATTTGTGATGCCAATTTTATGAAGTCTTTCAAACTCATGCTGGCTTACCAGAGTTACCACCAACAGAGTGACCCCTACATACTCATGGATGAGATGTACCTTGGTATTAAACAGAGCAACTTGGTTGTGAAATCGCTTATTTATGATCACGTTCAGAAAGTTATGAACCTTTCTCACTTGCTCTCATATTTTAATTCCCTGCCACACTTGTGAGCACACGCATAAATCAGTGTTTATTTTTACTAGATAAATCTCATACCAGATCCACAGCAAACTCCTGCATCCTGCTTTATAGGATTTGTGTGACCTGACTACAAAGCAGAGTTTTGATTAATCAGAACTATGTTTTTAATAAAGGAAACAGCAGGTGGGCTAACCACAAAATTAAAACTCCCAACCATCTCAGAGTAATAAAGTCATAAATATAAAAATGCTCAAAATACCTCATTTGCATTTTTGAATAATATTTCTGTTTAGCAAGGGCTGACCAGCAGAGGGCAGGTTCCTGGGATGCTGTTATTCCCTGGTACAGTCTTGTAGAATCATTTTCAATCTTCACTGAGTAATGGAGCGGGGCCTATGTGGTAATTAATTGCCATCTGCAGTATGTTTTTACCAGTGATTTTTACAGCCAGTTGTTCAAGACTGCAGTATTGCATTGGCTGCATTTTGACACAGCTTAGAGAACAAAAATGTGCCTTTGATTTCCTAATCATATTTAGACAAAAGGACTTTTTTTTCCCACCAGAAACCATGTCAGTTCAATTTTGTTTAGCAATAACAACTCTATGGCCTTTGAAAAAAGATGGATCGAAGTTTTAAATAATGACTGATGAGTGCTGGTTCCATGACCCTATGTCAACTCTCAAAATCACCCTGTACACTTAGGCCTTTCTTATAGAAAAATACAAATAACAACATCTAACACCCTCTCCTGATGCTGTGCCAGTGTTTAAAGATCTTAGAACTCAGAATACCCACTTGAATGTTTCCTGTCCAGATCCATCAGTGCCAATCTACTCAGAACATAGATTCCTGATATAGTTACCTCAGGAATCTACGAACAAACATGGTTATGTACTACATTCAGTGTCTCTATGCAAGAAACTGCACTGCCATCTGTCATTCTGTCATGATTATACATATGGCTCAAGAATGATAGAAAGTGTGTGTTATAAGTTGTGGTGTGCTTTGTAGTGTGCTTTTCTGTTAATGCTTCAGTTACCTAGCTAGGCTGGACAGAGATTATGGATCTCCTTTTATCATGATGAAATTGAACCTCAAGGGGTAAAGTAGTTTGCCTAGGATAACGTGATGAATAAATGGTGGATGGTTGTCATTTGACCATATTTCACTCAGATACCCAATAGAAGACACTTCTAATACATTCTTTGGTTCTTTTAAAGAGTAGTAGTACTTCCTTTTTTCATTCTCATCCTTCAAGTTTGTGACTAAGAAAATTAGACCAATATCAAATGGCCTCTATATTTTCTTTAGTTCTGACCTTCAAGAGGACTTAGCTTGAATGTTCATGGAGAGAATAATACTAATGCAGAAAAGAACTGCTATAATGCTTACAGTCTTTAAGTCATTACTAAAGAATTCAGAATCCAAAACTTAGTGTACCAAAGAAGCTTCTGAAAGAGAAATAAGAAATATTATAAAGCATTATCTATGGTTTTTGGATGAACTGATTGGTGTCAAAAGCCAGCTTGACATCCAGGCAACTGAAGAAGGCAGCAAGGTATGGTGTGGGTGATTAGGGTTGGTGCTTCTATGGGTAGGAAATTTACAGGGACAGTAGTGATGGGAGCCAAACTTAATTATGTGGGGTCTGACAAGAAACTCTGAACTCCTAACTTTTAAGAGGCCTGCTAGAAAGAAAGTCATGCATACACACACACACACACACACACACACACACACACAACACAAACACACACAGAGGATGGGCCCTACCACCTGTTTCATCAATTTGACAAATGCACATACATACTTATATACATACACATATACCTACATATACACATATATCAAATATACATATAAAATTGATGGATGGAGCAGAGTCCCAATGGCCACACTTTATTTTTTCTTTCAGCCTTTTAATATCTAATTAGACAAAAGTTTATATATATATATATATATATATATATATATATATATATAAAATTACCTCACAGATAAAATGTTACACCAAAGGCATTTGCAGAAGGATGTTGATAGTAAGTTAAAAGCTGAGTTTCATTCCATAAGCTCATTATAATAAAATTTTCACATGGCCTTGCTTTATCATAGTGCATACCTATAACCTTGGGCCTGACCTATAATGAATGTTTTTCCTTGGTCACAAAGCTGTCTGAAGCATATTTTTCTTCTCAGTGCAATTTATGAAAGCTCATTATACTCCTTTTTATGCAGACTTTATTTATTATTCTATGAGGAGGGAGTACATCCTATTGTTGCTTTTAACTTTATTATATCTTTCTGTAAAAACAACTAAAACCATCTTCTTAAACTTTCTTCTTAAAATTATTTGAATCAAATAAGAAATTCTATAAAATCATTACACATCTAACAGCTTTATTGTATGAATGTATATATTCATATTGATCTGCAAGAAATTTGCCCAGTTTTCTGAGCTATTACCCAGGAATCATTAAGCTATGTAATAGTGACAGGAAAGGCATACCAACAACCAGAAGCAATCTCTGGGATGAAGGCTCTAAGCCTCTTGCCTCACAGAGCACATCCATTCAGCCATAGAAAATGGTGGGCCATTTCCGGAAACTCACTTGCTTGCCATGGTCTTTCCTACATGGCTTGTGCCAGATCAGTAGACTAAAAATAAGCAAGTTGTTCTATTCCCTCTTTCCCAAAATTCATTAAACCTTATATATGTCATACTAAGTACCACCCCTATAGTGATACCATAGAATAGTTTGTAAATTCATTTCAAAGCTCACCAACCGTAACAAAGCAAACAGGCCTAGCGCCCTCAGTGACATCTAACCATCATTCAAAGCAAATTATTTCAAGTAACTGTAGTAGTCATAATGTTAATGTAGATAACAATGGGGTTGTTATATTCATTCTGTATAAAGGAACTGTACTCAGTGCTTTAAAGATTCAGCTCCATACATGTTTTGAACTCCTAGGGTCATATGGAGTTCAGTAATTTATAAGGCCCTCATTACTTTTGTAACAAAATTTTCCCAGGCTACCCATGAAGTATTTTCTAGTTATGATAGTATACATAGTATCAATGATATATGATATATATATGCATATGTGTATATGTGTATATATAGATGCACATATATTTAGAATATATTTATTTAGAATTCATATTGTTCCTATAATTATATATAGATATTTCCTATGTTTTTGTCTATGCTTTCTTTCTAGCACATCTGTCTACATAGTATCTGGAAGATAGAAGATATTTTAAAGTATAAATTCCATTCTCATGTATAAATCTTTCATGGTATTTTCATTGTGCTTAAAAAGTAGTGATAATCTTTCCAAGATGAACAGGCACTTTCAACCACAATATGCCTTTATAATTTCACAGAGTCTCACAGACCTTCATTTTACACTCATGTTATGCTAGGGACATTCAAAATCAATATAATTTGAATGGACTTCGCATATTCCTTGCCAAATGTTTTAACCTAAGAGTTCCTTGCTTTTCATTCTTCCCTTCCCCAACCCATGGTATTCCAATGCATATCCCAGAATTTCTTTTTTCTGTAGTAATTTCCTGAATGATTTTGTTCTAGTAGACCATAACACACTCAATTCTTTGTCTTAGTGCCTTGCATTTTTGCAATCAATTGGTAGATCATAAATGCATTTGTTTTACTGTGCCTAAAACAGAAAGAATGCATCTATGATTGTCTACTTACCATCATATTGCCAACATGGAAATTATTTTGCAGAAGTAAAAATGAGCTAACTAATATTATGAAAAGCTGACACTTTTAACCATAATTTTACCCCTTGACACATTTCTTCTCAAATTATTCTTTCTCTAAATGACATAACCTATCAAAAAACTATTTATTAGAACTAAAACATAAAACAAAAATATAATAACACAAGCAACTATTACAGAGAAAAATAAACAAACCTTACAATGATCAAGAATAGATAGGAGCTAAATGGTTTACCTTAGCTTTTATCGGGGTACTCACAGCTTTAAAAGTTGAAAAAATATGTATTACAGTGAAAGGCTATAAAATAGCAAAATTAAAGCTGATAATATTTTAGATATTTTATATGAACTTTATAGTAGATAAACACTCATTAAAGAAAAGAGGATGTCTGGGAGGGTTCAATTAACTTTTATCAGGTTCCCTGGAGTGCAGTAGTATTCATCTTTCCAAAGATAGATTCTCAGCATAGATTCAACATATATCGGGTACAGTATACTATTTATTTACTGTCTTTCTTTAATTTGATGTCTGCTACATTTTCTTATTTTATTGAAATCGCAAGAGTCCTTCCATGGGAGTGAGACTGAATAACTGTAAATTTGATAACTATAGAATTATGTGTTCTACATATCTTGTTACCTCCTAATTTTCCTGCTTGTCCATTCAAAAAAGTATCTAAGGTGACAGATGACAGTTTATCTGTCATCTGAACTATGTCATAAGGTCTTTGTAAAAGGACAAAGGGTCAAGGGCCAAAGGGATCAGTAGTCATTTTTTATCTACTTCTAGCTCTCAATCATCCTCTACATGCCTCCAAGGATTTAATATTTTAATCTCTGTGCAGAAGTTTGTTCAAAACTATCCAATTTGTCTTTGGCATTAATGACTTCATCATGATATTTTCTAAAGTCAATTTGGGTAAAGATGAGCTTGCAAAAGTCATAAGAATCTTCCTGAATGTAATAAAAAGGAATTATCTTCTACAAGAGCCATTGAACATAAAAACAGATATGAAAGTTCCCTGATTGCTCAATATTTTGATTAATTATTATTTACATGTGTATGGCATGTGTGATAGTGGGTACCTGTGTGCAATTGCCTGAGTGTAAAGGTAAGAAGATAACCATGAGGAATTGATTCTCTCTCTTTGTATCCTGTTCTGAATCAAGCTTGCCTGTAAAGCACTTTGACTTCCTGAACTGTCTAACTAGCCTTTTGCACCTGATTCTTAAAACTTGGGCATACTACAGAAGTCACAATCAAGGACTTAACCAAAGACCTTGGATTCTAATTACTTAAAAATTAATTAAAATTGATTGCATTGTAAATATTTTATTATTCTGGGACTTTAGTCATATTGTTGATTTCCTCTTATTAAGGCAAGACTGTAGCAGAGCCCGAGCTTATATTTCCTTCAAGAAATAACAAAGCCCTTGCCAATCCTTAATTTCTTATTAACTCTGTTAAAACGAAACTGTAAAAAGAATCATGCCAGATGACTGAAATTTAAGGTACAGGCATGATTTGGAAATAAGAAACTTCACTTAGAACTTGGAAAAACTAGGCAAATTGCCCCGTTTCAGTGGAACATCACAATCTTCCATATTGTAACTTTAAAAAGTAGCACTCTTCAACAGACACTTAGTCCTCAGTCTGATCTTAGAAAGCTCTCTGTGATGTTGCTAAGGATGTCCTCTTGGTCTCCATTTTCTTACCTTTGAAATAGGATGGAAAAACTCCTTCTTTTAGTTCTAATACTCAACGAATCTAAACTGTGCAGCATCAGAGTACTGTCATTTAAAGCTCAGGCAAATACCATTTGGTTACCACATAGGATGTTGGGATATTCAGAATTCAGAAACTTTCCTATATTTGGATATGGAGGCATCAGCCTAGTAGTTTTTGTTTTGGAAATGAGGATCTGGAAATGCTTTCTGATGCAAGTAAAGTTTCAACATATTCAGATACTCATCCACCAAACACTGTAAAGCCCACCTTGAAACTAGCAGAAATGTAGACTTCTACACACACATGAGCTCTTGGTGCTGCTGAGTATTATGCAATTGTTTCTATCACATCAGTTAAGTTCAAAGCAGAAAGTCTGGAACAAACTGATCTCACATCTACTGGAGTGTGCTCTAAATAAAATTTACACAACCTGTGACATAGACTTATCCAGATAATTCCAGCCCTTTCCCAGCACCTGAGAGTCTGTACTACTGGGAGATTATGGAAAGCTTTATCACACACCATTTCGCTTACCTGTTTGTGTCTCTATAAATTTGGAATTACATTGCTTTTTCCAACATTCATTATTGAATTCCTCTTTCTCCTTCAGTTATTGCAGTTTTAATGTGAATCAGCCTAGATGCCAGAACAGGTAAAATCGTAAGCTTTTAACCTTCCCAGTGAGCCTAGTATAACTTTTAAAGGGTGCCTTTAAGCCTCAATGTACAAGGCTGTCTCCTAGTTTCTGAGCAGTAAACCAGGAGAATCAATAATGATCACAGGAAAAACTTCACAAAGCTTTGCTAGAAATTTACAGGTGGAGAGAGAGATAGGACTAAATTTTGTCCTAAAAGGACCACAAGCACTTCAGTAGACATCTAAGAGCTAGCTGCTTAAACATTTCATTTTATTTTTGTGGCAATTCTTTCTTGTTTCTCTTTACTACCATTTTTAGAGATTTAGAAAGTCTTCTTCAGTATTATGAACCGCCACATCTACAATAACACGAATCACAATTAAAATGAAGATCTGCTTGCACTTTTGTCTTCCATTTTCTAGATTGATAGAAGGAAGAAAAGGTCAAAGGCATTGTGGACCTATACAAGAAAAGGTTTGGTGAACAGTTTCTTCTGGGCATAAAAAAATAGAATCTAGCATGAGGTCCAAATAGTTATAGGCTACTACATTGTGGACATGCAGGAAGTGATTACCAGTGAACACAAGGTATAAAGGAGACTGTGAGGAAAAGCAAACCAAAGATCCATCTTTTCAGAAAAGTGGACTGAGTCTAGTGGGTCTTCATACAAGACACAACTTAATACCTCTTTTCCTAATAAACAAGGTCCCTCAAGCTAGCAGAGCAATATTCTAACCTTTAAAAAGCAATTGCTAATTTTTGCTTGCTATGCATCATAATGAAACAAAAAGACACCATTACTTGTTCCCTAAAAAAGGACCTTTCCCAGACTCTTCAAATTTGCTGCTTCAGACCTGCCTTCCCCAATCAAAACGCAAATCAAATGTCTATAAATGTTGAATCTCCAAGATGACATTGAGTGCCCTTCCACTGAATACTTTGAACTCATTCATCATTCATACTTAGATGACAGTTTCCTTATAAACCTTGTAATCTCTGCCAGATTTTGAGGTCATTAGATAAGGGCAAGAATGTCAAGTAGCGATTTTATTCAACGTACAGAACTCCATTCCAGAAGAAATCTCCTAAGACTGTGGAAGTAAACAACTCAGGAGCCTCAGGAAGTCTCTGAAACTTGACAGATTTGCTGGGTTCCTTCTTTTGTCATGGCTATGTAAACATTAAGGACTACTGAGGCAAGGAGATCCTCTGACCTGTCATGCAGAGAATATCTGTGATTCATCACTTGGGTGAACATTCAGTGAAGCAGCTGCTGTTGAGTTATCGTGTAAATAACCCCTCATCACTTAACTTAAACAAGTCCGATTAAATAACTGGTTCAACAAGATGCAGTTTGGTAGTATTTCTTTGTTCTAGCATCAGTCCCATATTAGGGCGAGTAGACATTTGGTCCCATCTCCTAGCAATGATGTTACACAACAGCATATAGCTAGTTTACAAGTTTTACTTCTTCTGATTTCTCTTGTACACAGATACTCAAAAAAAAAAATATGTGTGAATGAAGAGAATTTACTTCCAGCCCAGGGCTTGGTTTTTCTTTTATTTCCCTTGGCTACAAATCACTGGTAATTCACTGAGTCTTATTTACTGAGCACCAACTCTGTGGATAGTTCAAGTCTCCTGAAGTGCTTTCTGTCATTTTTAAGACTAGGGGTAGAGGATAACAAAATAAAATGATCAGACTTATTTTTCAGAAAGATGCTTCCTGCTGAAGAGTTAAGGACTGAATGGAGAGAGGTAAGCCAGGCAGCAGGAAGACAACAAGTGTGTTGGCAGTGTTCCAGGCATGAGAGGATAATAGTATCAATTGATCTTTACAATGGAGACAGGAAAGACTGGTAGAATAATAGAACTGTGGATTTTCATCGCCCCTTTACAGTGCAAGTTTCATAGTCTAATCATTTATAGCTAATAATGTTCAGTTCCTAAAGGAACTGACCATTCCCTCATTTCTATTTCATGGAGTTCGATTTTATTTTCCTTGTAGATTTGTCAAACATAATATAAAAAGATTGTTAAAAAATAAAGAACATGGACTATTTTTACATAAGAGATAATTTTGAAAATGTAAAAGAAGAAATAAATTGCATGGTGTGATAGTCTCAAAACACTGCCATGAAATTATGTGTAATTAAATCTATTTTAATATTGCTTCCTGTTGTACAACTTTTCCTAGAGATATATGAACAAATATCTGTTAATCCTGAACTCAAGGATGATAGACCCAGTACAGATTCTATCCAAGTCCAACATAGTTGACAAATTAATTTATTGAGGTATCTTATAAAAAGATGAGTGATCCCAAAATAGTTGCAACACAGCAAAGCTTCATTCCATCATAGCTGATGGTCTCATGGAAGATTCATCATGGAATCTCACTTTTAGTTTACCTTCTACTTCCTACATACTCTATTATTTCCAAAGACTTTTTCAACTTAGGCTGGTGTAAGATGGAATCATGGCTGAAACTACATTTGAAGTCTTATGGCACCCACCTTCCTTCTATTATGGGGTACCTACAGATTCATGATTGTTGCCACAAATCTAGTCATCTTTGTATTCTGCTTTTAATTTTGTTATCAAGAATGCTCCTGGTCTACCCCAAGGATAATAATGCTATACCTGAAGGAAAAAAATCTATACCACAACAACTCCCACCATAGATGCCTAGCCATTAGACTGCTTCCAATAAGGGAATGAATTCGAAAACTGATGAAGTGATGCCAAAATTCTCTGTCCCTGAATCTCATTATTCATAGGCATCTTCTTAGGTTTCTTTTAGGTCCTACACATCTGAAATCTTTCATCAGTGTGACCTCTTAGTTTCATTGGATAGTTGGATCACATATAGAATGGACAGTTTTCTCAACATCATTTTCAGTTATTAGAGTAGAACTATTCTTGTAACTGAGAATAATTTGTTCATCACCAATTTGACTAAGAATAGAATATTTACCTCACATCTGTCTCTGGATTTTTAGTATCATACCACCCAATATAGGTGACAGTGACCAGAAAAGGTAAAAGAAGGGTTTTTGGAAATGGTGAAGGAAACATACGGCTACTATGCTTCATAATCCAGAGGAAACATGGTGCTTAGAGCCATAAATCATTGCTTAGCCCAATTGTCATCAGAGAGGCATCATCCAGCAACTGATAGAACAAAGAATCATAGCCAAACACTAGGCAGACCCAGAGGAACCTTGAAGAAGAAGAAGAGGAATAATTGTAAGACTCAGAGGTGTCTAAGACACAATGAAAACATGGCCTACAGAATCAAATAAGCAGGGCAAATACAGACTTACAATGACTGAAGTGACAATCAGACCATGTATGGGTCTGAGCTAGGTCCTCTGCATATACCTTATGGCTTTATAACTTGATATTTTTCTAAGACTCCTAACAGTGGGAGTAGGGGTTTATCTGATTAACTCTTCAAGGTGTTTCTGGTTCTTCTACCTGCTCTTGAGACCTTTTCCTCCTTTTGGTTGCTTTCATTCAGCCTTGATGTAAGGGTTGGTGCCTAGTCTTATTGTAACCTGTTATGCCATGTTTGGTTGTTACAGCTGGGAGACCTGATCTTTTTTGAAGGAAAACCAAAGAGGAGTGGATCTGGGGAAGAAAGGAGGTGGGGATGCATAGACTGTGAAGCATGGAGGGAGGACAAACTGCATCAGGATACCATATATGAGAAAAGAATAAAATTTTTAAAAAGAGATCATAAAGGAGTCTTCAAATGGAAAAGTGATTAATCAATTTGTCACCCAAATCATAGATTTATCCTGTTATGATTTGTTTCATAATTTAGCAGGACACAACAATTACAGTTGAAAAATTTCATATACTGTATACCGTGGATTTGATACTAGATGATATGCGGTGCCAGAATCTAAAAAGACTAATAATGAAAATATCTAGTGACATCTAAATGAGTATGAAGAGGCCGTCTGTGTCAGGAGTCATAATGTTTTAATCCTTCTTCTTCTTTTAATTTCTAAAAAATTCTTTATTGATCAGAGTAGGACCATGTTATGATATTGTTCATATGGTATACTCACACTCATACACAGAGATAAGTGTGCTTGCATGCGTGCACATTCACATACACACACACACACAACACACACACACACAGGCATACATACCTACGAGAGAGAGAGAGAGAGAGAGAGAGAGAGAGAGGAAGGGAGGGAGGGAGGGGGGAGAGAAGAGAGAGGTGCATATGCATCCACAGATGTATAAGTTTGAAGATCTGGCCAGCAGTTATTGCTTTATATGTCACCATACCCACACTGATTTTCTGCACCCTGAACATAGAGGGGAAATGAGTGTTCCACCTAATCAACAAAACAATATTCCCTGACAAAAAGGGCCACACACTGCCCAACACTTCAACATTCACCAAAAGAAGAAGTACAGAAATCAATGAAAACAATAGAACTTATGATTTTGAAAGAGATCAAGGAAGGATAATGATGTTTGGCAGAAGGAAAAGAAAGGGATAAATGATATAATTATATTATAATCTCATAGAATAGATGATATAACTATAATAGAGAAATAAATTAAATTATTTAAATGTAAAGAATCCAAAGTAAACTGGGTAGGGAGACAAGCCAAAGGTGATTTTTGTGGGAAATGACTCTCTTTCCCATTAATGGTTAAGGACTCAGGCTATGAAGTATGCACACTTAGTTTGTAGTGACAGATCTTCAGTGGAGATACCTACTTCCCAGATGAGCTTAGGTTTTTGTCATGTTGACAGCTGAAACTGTGACACTAAATCATGTGAAAATATGGTATAAGACGTTGAAAACTGCATACTATTAAGTCTAGAAACCATGAGGCACTTAAAGCCTGAAAATAATAAGATTAAAAATTTTGCTGGGAAGTCAATACAACATATAAAGCCAGGGTACAAGTGAAAAAATGAAAAAAGCATTTGCAATGAAAATGGAAAAGTTCTAATTGCTTTAATAAAGTATATAGAGACATAAATGAAATAGTTTTAACACCCAGAAACCAGTACTCTGAATTGCTACTATGAGAAAAAACACTTAAAATTTTTCTTCAGGTAAAAACTTTCCAAGTTTAAAATTATCAGTTGATAGACTATGATGTTGAGTATTTTCATCCCAAATCTAAAAAGCAACCTGGATCACATATAAAATTATCCAGTACCATTTTCTGTCTTTTGTCTTTATTGGATGTTCATGTGCCTCAGCTCCATGTTCTCCTCTTTGATTTCATTGTGTGTTTTCCTATCTAATTGGGCTGATTTCAACTAACTGCATTGTTCTTAAACTTTTCAGAGTTATAGTTCAGTCTTTAATATAGTCTCTAAAGTCATCTTAGCTTGTTTCAAAAATAAAAAGTACAAGAAGTGAATACTATTTTATATAATATTAATCAGACTGCTTATTTCATTTAAAATACAATGTTCTGCAGTAAATTTGTATTATATTAACTATAATATCTCTTGATACACAAGAGTCATGGTATATCATTTTGTATATAGATATAATATTATATATATATATTTATTATGTATAGAATTACCTATAATTTATAATTATGATATATTATTTATATTTATCTCATAAATAATCCATAAAATTTTATTGATATACAGAGATATATTATTTTGTATTTATTTGTATACATAATGATCTATCATCCATTAATACAAATTTGGGGATATTTTAAAAATATGGATTTAGTGAAAATTCTGTCTATATTATGTCAAGTACATAATATAGATTTTAAATTTTTCTATTCATTAAATTTTGGTTTGTTGTCACTTAGTACTTTAGAGTCCAGATTTTCTTCATCTTACAATGTATTTGCTTCTAAGTAAAGCTCCTGTAATTTGAAAATAATGAATCAAAAATGCACTAAAGAGATTTGTAGCTTGAGTTAGTGTAAGATCACATGCTTATGATGTGCAAGTGTTGGGTCCAGCATTCAGAAACCAAGACAAACACAGATAACCTTAAAATAGCAGCAAGTAGATTATCAAGGCTTAAGCTAGCCCACCTCAAACATGATCAGAGCATTTACATTAGCCTATGATTGGCCATTATTATCTAACGCAAAGCCTTTTTTATGTGAAATCATTGAACATCTCCTACAATTTATCAGTAGGAGCATTGTGAGTTGATGACAAAATGATGATTTGGGGGCTTGTCATTAGCATATGGTAACATAAGTTGGTGTATGCTTTCCTCAGAAGAGTTGTGGCTTATAAATCAGAATAAAAACAAACTATTGTTTCAGTTGAAAATTCATGTCAGACTCTATGTTCTCTTTAAACCCAGCAGGGACAAAAAGTTATCCTCACAGAATGTTCTACATTGTGTAGGATAACTTCATGTTGACAGTACTCTGAATTCATGGCAACTTGTTTTGAACAGCTCCCTGCAAAGAAGATGACTTCATGAGATTTAGGATGTCAGAACCATATTAATGTGCATTTTTCAATTTACTCAATTTTTATTAAAGTTTCATTTATAGTTGTTACTGTTGTGCATATTATAATTTGTTTTTATTTCTGAAATATTCTTTAATTTTAGTTTTTATATTTTGTTTTGTTTTATTTTTCTCTATTTTCATTTTATTGAAAATACAGTTTTTTCATGCAATATATTCTGATTATGGTTTTCCCTCTCTCAACTCCTCCAAGATCCTTCCCAAAAATCCTCAATCCAAATTATACTCCTTCTTTTTTATATAAAGAAGCATCTAAAGAATAATGATACAATATGACAAAAACAACAAGCAAACAGTAGAAGAGCCAAAGGTAAAACACAAGAGACACACATAGACACAGAGACACACATGTTCCTACACACAGGCATCCTGTACAAACAAAAAACCAGAAGCCATAATATATACACAAAGGAACGTGTAATGCCTTGACAAAACATTATGAGGGAAAGGACTTCCAAAGATGCTGTTAAATTCATTTTATGTTGGCCATATACATGGCTTAAGAGTAGTTGTATCACCAATGAGACTCAGTTGAGAGTACTAGGTTTTTATTTGAGTATTTTAATGTTTTTTAAATTCTCTCTCTCTCTTTCTCTCTCACTCTCTCTCTCCTCTCTCTCTCTCTCTCTCTCTGGTCTATCTCAGTCTGTCTCTTTCTTCTCTCTGTGTGTCTCTCTGTGTCTCTCTGTCCCATTTGCTGTCTCTCTCCTTTTTGTCTATACAGCCATCTCATTTCTTAAGCCATAGTGTTTTCATTTTGTAATGTATATCAAAGCTTCATTCATTTTACGGCTCAATAATGTTACATTATTCATGTGTAACACAGTTTTTTCATTTGTCAGTAAGTAGAATGTTGAGTTGAGTTTACCTCTTCACTATTGCAATTAATGCTATAATGTAAGAGTGAGTTTGAATATTCTTTACAAATATTAAGGTGGGATTTTTGGGTCATAAGACAATTTAATATTTAGCTTTTATAAACTAATTCCTCTGCCCTAGACTCTGCATTTTAAGATTTTTTTTATGACAAGGTATAAAAAGTTCCAGTTTTTGTATATGTCAACAATTCTTGTTATTTTTTATTTGTTTTATTGTATAATGCTGGTATATGGAACAATTTCACTGTGTATTCCGTTAGTATTTCTTGGATGACCACGGATGGTTCTCATACCTTCTTTGGATGAACGTCTATGCATCCACTGTGTGATGATAATGTAGTTTGGCAGTGGTCTTTCTATCTTCCTGTTTTTATTTCCCCAAGGTATAAAAAAATACTGTTACAAGGAAAACTAAACATAATAATCTCTTATTTTTTCACAAAACTTTGAGTTACTATCTAGAATATTTTTATTTTAGTCTGAAGGAATACTTTCTAGGATTGCTTTAATTGATAATTAGGCAACAAGACATCAAATAAATGTTTTTAAATGTGGAGAAATAAATAAAACTGTTAATGACTTATTCTGTAGTTTATATCTTATAAAACATTCCTCTCAAAATATAGGATAAATTAAATATTCTTATTAAAATAATTGGTACATATTAGTATATTTTAAAAATTATTTTACTTATGTGTATGTGTGTGGGTCAGTGTGAATTTGAGTCAGAAGGTTGTGTCAGATTCCCTGCAACTGGAGTTTCAGGTATCTGTGAGGTGCCCAAAACGGATACTTGGTTTAAAACTCTGGTAGTCTGGGAAAGGAGCAAGCTCTCACAAGCACTGAACCACCTCTACAGCATTGTGAAGCCAAGGGCTGGTGTGTAGAAATAAGAGAGTGTATCACCAACTGATCTGCCTTGTTAGGCAGTTTGATTTTAATGTCATTTAAAAGTCCTTTCCAAATCATGTTAAACCGTAATTGTCATTGTGATTTTAAGAGATAGACTCTTTAAGACAGGAATAGGTCACAAAGGCTACTGTCCCATAAAAGGACTAATGCCACTGTATAGGGATAGATTTACTTTGACAAGAATGATCTTTATATAGAAGAGAACTCTGGAAGACATGTTGTTTTCCCATGGCTCCCCTGCATTTTATGCTATAAAGCAGCAGGAATGCATTCATGAGAGGAAGCTCCATGATCTTCTCTTCCTTCAAAACTGTGAGCTCAATAGGTCTAAGTAGCCCTAAAGGCTGCTTTTCTTCAGGTCCTTCATAGTTTTGCCAGGTTTTGGTCTCTGCTAAATGGGTCCTATAATCTTTTGTGTATTCTATACCTTCTTGGTTGTAAATTGAGCATTTGGCTTTTCTGTAGTAACTCTGGAAGTCAAGCACATAAATACCTCAGATGTTGCTATTTCTTGCCCGATAGTGGCTGGTAATGTTCACTCACAGATGGTAGTGTCCAAGATATTTTATGGATGCGGCATGCATTTCTGTGGGTGGTTATTACAATGACTTCTATCAAATTGAACATAGTGTTACCTAAGGACCCAGCTATACCACTCCTGGGCTTATTTCAACATACAACAGGGCCACATGCTCCACTATGATCATAGTGGCCTTATTTATAATAGCCAGAAGCTGGAAAGAAACCCAGATGTCCTTCAACAGAAGAATGGATACAGAAAATGTGGTACATTTACACAATGGAGTACTACTTAGCTATTAAAAACAATGAGTTCATGAAATTCTTAGGCAAATGGATGGAGCTAGAAAATGTCATCCTGAGTGAGATGACCCAATCACAAAGGAACACACATGGTATGCACTCACTGATAAGTGGATACTAGCCCAAATGTGCACAATACCTAAGATGCAAAGCATAGACCTCATGAAACTCAAGAAGAAGAAGGAAGACCAATGTGTGGGTGCTTTTGTCCTTTTTAGAAGGAGTATCAAAAGATTCGACCAGAACTTCCGGCTCTAAACCTCCAGCCTGAGAACAGGTGGCCTTGTCAGGTATCAGTAGAATTAGAGGACCATGGTCCCCAAAAGTTTGGATTCCCTAGTGTTGGGGAATCTGAGAGCAGGAAGATGGTTTTGGGAGGATGTTTGGAGCATACCCTCATAAGAATGAGAGGAGAGGGTATGGGATAAGGGGTTTGTTGGGCCACGGGAGGGCCCATGGGCCTGGAACCCTGAGATTGCCAGAGTTTGGCCATGCCTCCATTTACACAGGTAGGGGTGTGACTAAGAGCCCTGCCTTGAGATTTGCATATTAATGAGGCCGGGGCGGGGGTGGGGGATGTAGCTCATTAAGTCTTCTCTAGCCCCTCCCCTCATCCACTCCAAATATAAGGGAGCAGATTTGGGCTTTTGGGAGGAGCGCACCAGATTCAACTTTCTGTCAATAAAACTACTTCTTAGAAACTCAGTCCACGATATCTTATCGGGCCTGCTTCTACTCCAAACCATTTCATCTTCTGCGACAACCATGTGGGAACCACCGCGCCCCTGGAAGGCCTCGGCAGCAGGACTGTACCGCTGAGCAGAACCAGGCTACCACCGCAGGCCCAAGGGACTCTGACTCCGCCTCCGCTGCCGCATTGGCCTGAGGGCCTGCAGGACAGGCCTCTTCCGCTGCTGAGCAGGACGCCTGGGGCCAGGGCCAACCCACCTCATCCTATCCCACAGGGGTTTAGGGGGAGAATGGGAGAAGAGATAACATTGAAAGGTAAATATGCAAAATATCCAATAAAAAAAAAAAACATAATGGGTCTGACAAAAAAGAAAATGATAGCTTACTTATTTCAAATTATTTTCAAAAGTTTCTAGGAGATGTTAATTGGCTAAGATCTTATTTTAAGCTCTCCATAAAAGAATTTAAGTCTCTGTTTAATATTCTCGAGAGAGATGTGAATCCTAATTTCCCTCAACAATGAATTGACAAAAGAGAAGTAATTTTACAAAAAGTAGAAGAAGCTATTATTAATTGATATATTATATAGACTGATTAGCTGTTGGCTGTTCTATAATAGTCCTTCAATAAAAGAGATTATTAATGTAGATTTATATTTCTTTAAATAGTGTCTTTATGACTCTCTGAGTGTGGAAGAAGCAGCTACTGGCACTTCTGCCCAGGTCTTACAAGAACTCTGAAAAATGTGTTTTAAAAATAAAAGAGGGGAAACTGTTTCCTCCCAGAAGGAGTCTCCTGAAACACTCTCCATCATGCCTTGTTTACTTTTAACTCTCAAAAACTCAAAGCTCATGACAAATCTGCTGCTGACTGCCTCTGGCATCGCTGAGACCAATAAAAACTATGCCATAGCTATGTGGAAGGACCCTCTTACACTTAAATGGAATGGCCCAGACCCAGTTCTCATATGGGGCCAAGGACTGATATGCCTGTTTGATACCACAGAAGGCACAGCTAAATGGCTGCCAAAAAGATTAATGAAATAAATAGATACCCCCACAAAGCCAGGCGCAACTATAAATAAGATGAATAACAAGTGACCTCCAGGGAAGAGAAATCTCCCTGAGAATTCCCTTCTTTTTCCTTTCCAAGTAAAAATGAAACACCCGTGATGTCTGCTGGTAGAAGTTCTAATCCTGATGCTGGCCTCCGGACTTTATACTACTCAGAATTTTGATGGGCCATTGACAAGGACACCAAACAGCTAGAGATTGACATCACTTATCTGAAGAAATCCTTCGTTTTGCTGTCTGAAATGATCTCCAAAAATTGCAAAGGACTTTATTGGACTTGAGTTACTCTTTTACAATAGAAAATACTGTGTACAGCTCTTGACTGTGTACAGCCCTTAAAGAAGAATGTTGCCCTTACATTGACAAGACAGGGATTATTAAAGAGAACATGAAAAAGATCAGAGAAGGCCCGGAGAAAAGACAGAGAGAGAAAGAGAAAGATGAGAGTTGGTACAAGGATTGGTTTTCAACCTCTCCATGGTTGTCAACCCCACTTTCTCCCATCCTGGGACCATCAATTGGGTTATTTTTGCTGATTTCTTTTGGACCCTGGGCCTTAAATAGACTGACTAACTTTGTGATACAACAGATAGATAATTTGGTAACAAAACCTATTCGGATACATCAGCATAAGTTAGCTATGGAGGACCACGAGATTCAAGATGAGGTTGTTACTCTATCCAGGGTGTTCCCCAAACCCATCTCCACCCAACCTAAAAGAAGAGACTTCCACCCCTACACCAAGCAGAGAGGTGCCACACAGAACTCCCTCTGACTGGCAATCTGAATTCTTGCTTAGGCTGCGAGGCTAAGCACTGCAGGGGAATATAAATAAAAACTAAAAATATCTCTCTGGATTCCCTGAGGGACAAGCCTGACTGCATAGGGGTTGATGTCAAAAGTATCCCCTCTCCAGGAAAAAGACATTGGGATGGTTATGGCCCTCATGCCTCACTGGACAATGACAGGAGGACCAGAGCCATTACAAGGCCCCTTCAATTATTGGAGGTCAGGCCTCTATCACTGCCTTCACAAGATTAGAATCGCCAAGGCCCCTCTATACTTAGAGAAGGGAGGAGATGTCAGGGGCAGCCCTGATTATATACTGAAGGCCTAAAATCAGCCATAGGCCTAAAATCAGCAATAGACCTGACATACATACATGCTAACACAAAGTCTTGGGTCTCTGTGGAAAAACACTGAAACAGCAGGCTATAAGCTATTGTAAACAGGCAGCTTCTGTGGAAACTTACCAGCCTGAATAGTCATAGATCTTATAAATAGGCAGCTTCGGTGGACAGTACCAACTTAGATAAGGACAAGTGAATCATAGGCAGAGTCATAGTGACCTGACACCTGAACCTTCACCCAGCTGATACCCTGTTCTGAATGGTATCCGTACTCCCCCTGAACACCTATGCTCTGGTGTCATTCCCTTCCCCACATCCTGCCTTTTTGGGTTTATAACCCCTGTGTGAATAAGTAAATTATGGTGTGATTTAAATAATTAAATAAATTAATTAATTTAAAAGAAACAAAAAACAATGACTTCTATCTTATGCTGCTTTCAATGCATATCTAGACAGAGATTCCTTTGAGTAACAGAGGACTAGACAACTCTCATCTTGTCACCAGTCAGGATAGCCGCCATCTTGTGACTATCTTGAAGCATTTCAGGGTTCAGCATGCTTTCCACAGAGCCCTTTCTCCAGCTCCATTATGAATTTATGACTCTTGCTTTAAAGTCTCTACACTTACAATTGACCAAGTGTCTGCCTTATTTAACATTTCTGTGGCCCATTTTCAGTATTCATTTTTCAAGAACTCTAATAATGTCTGTTTGAGGGTGGGAAAGAGACAGAAGAGAAACCCTGAGACCAGGGGAATGAAAGGAAATATGCAGCTGTGTGGGGGAGGTGGTGAGGAGAGGAGGGTAGGGTTGAGGTGTGGGAGTCTAGAAAGTCCCAGATACCTGGGATGTGATAGGGTCCCAGGACTCAATGGGGGGTAACCTTAACCAAAATGCCCAAAAATGGGGAAATGGAACCTAAAGAGACCACTTCCAGTAGATATATAGGGCGAGATATTCCAGTGGAGGAATAGGGACACCAAACCACCTTTTAAAATTTTGACCTAGAATTGTTCCTATCTAAAAGAAATACAAGGACAAAAGTGGAGCAGAGACTGTCCAATGATTGGCCCAACTTGAGATCCATCCCATGGGCAGCCACCAAACCCTCACACTATTACTGATGCTATGTTGTGTTTGCCAACAGGACCCTAGCATGGCTGTCCTCTGAGAGACTGTACAATTATCTGACTGAGAAAAATGCAAATACTTACAGCCAACCATTGGATGAGGTCATGGATATATAGGGAAGAGTTAGGGGAAGGATTAAAAAAGCTGAAGGGAATGGCAACTACACAGGAAGACCAACAGTGTCAACTAACCTGGACCTCTGTGAGTTTCCAGAGACTAAGCACCAACCAAAGAACATACATAAGCTGGTCCCTGGTGCATGTCACATATGTGGTATCTGGCATCCATGGGAAAGAATGTGCCTAATCCTCTAGAGAATTGATAGCTAAGGGAAGGTGTGGGACTGTGAAAGGATAGCTTGGTTTCTGATGGAACACTGGCTAGAGATGGCCAGAGACCCTGCAAGGGACAGCATACATTTCGCCACACTCCCAGACTCCAGGCTCCATTGATCTGTGCCTTTCAATCACATAGGGCAATGCCCCTACAGTCTCTCCCAAAGAGAGGTTTGTGTCACCTAGCACAGGAAGAGGGCCTGACTATAGGCCTCAGGGCCTGAGAGAAATCTCCATATTAATGATATACCTAAAGTCCAGAAGGTGTAACCAATTAAGCATTACTTCCCAGACCTTCCCCCCTCCCTATTTAACTCAGGTCTGCCCTGAGAAACTGGGGGTGGGGTGGGGGGGTGCACAGCTTATCTACTTTCTGTCATGACAATAAACCTTTTAATACCATGGGCTTCCTTGTGTCTTTGGAGCACTGCCATGGGGAAGAATGGAGAAGGCCTTTGACTACTGATCCTCTGCTTAATCTCCTGTCTTCTACGTGAGGCTGCCAATTCAAACAAGCTAGCTGACTCAGCCAAGGAGTGCTGTAACCAAGACTTTCTCACCCGGTGGGGCACAGGAGCGTCTCTCTCCCTCTTGTCCTCGGGCTAGTCCAGCCTGTATGCCCTCTGTCTCAGTTCTTCTGCAGCTCCCAGCCTCCCAGCCACGTCTGGAAGCCCAAGGACAGAGACCACCAGTCTTCTGGTCAGCTGCTTTGGCCCAGAGACCCCCTATTCAGGAGTTCTGCTCCTGTTGGACTTCAGACTGAGATCTTCCCACACCTGGGTGGAGCCCCACGGCTTCCCAGCCCAGAGTCCACCATGCACCGTGTCGAGTGAACTCAGTCAAAATCCTGTGCTTCTGCTCCCTGGAGCCCAGGTTCCAGATACCTGGGGCGGCAGACATGCAGGAATCACAACACAGCCCAGCAGGACCCACATCCATGCGAGCTACGGCCACACAGGAAGGGGAATGTGTGTGGGAGAGGAACACTGTTTCAAAAGGGAAGGGGAGGGGAGAAGGGATGAAGAACTCTATGAGGAGGAACCAGGAGGTGGGCAACATTTCAGATGTAAATGAATAAAAGAAATAGTTATAATTTTTTAGATATTTCCCCACAGTTAAAGATACACCATTTTACGTACATAGTCTTTTATATTATTCTTTCTTCATTTCAAACTAAATAATGTCCTATTTAAAATGGACTAGATTTTAAATTCTCCTTCTATTTCTTCTGTCATAATTTTGATATTGACTTAATACAATCAAGGTTCTTATTCCTTTTTATTTTCAGGAAGTAGTTTTCTTTCCTTGAAAAGTTTTAAAATTTATTTCCAGTAGTTTTACAAATGTATATCATGCATTTGGATTACATTCTTAACTCATTACACCCCTTCACTTCCTCTGAGATCCCATTTTCTGGAATAGAGTTCATTTTCTGTTTTTAGTGTTTTATTCGTAGAACATGTTTTTCTTTCTTGGCAGTTTTTAAGCTCCTTATAAACATTGAATTAAAATATTAACTATTTCCAGCACTTATCTCAAAATTGGCCTACATTGTTTATAATTTTGTTAATAGAATAGATACTCTAATGCTTCTTAGTACTTGAGAGTACAGCCTGGACTAGTAGACATGAAATAACTCTCAATTCTGTCATGCTTCTTTGAAGAATTGCTATTTGCTCTTGTCTTGTATTTTCAGTTTTCAGTTAAATTAGTGGAAAAGAATTAATCTCATCCAAAAGACAGGGACAACATATTCAACCCTGCTCTCTACACTTACCCTAAGATATAGCTCTGTGGTCAGTGAAAGACCTAGAGAGAGTTTTTTAAACAATTCTGGGCTTCTCAAATCCTCTCTCTATTGAGTAAGATTCATGTTTTCATTGACTTTGAGTCAAAGCCTGGTTTTCTAGTAAATAAAACTACATGTGTTCTCCTACTTTTAATCACCCTGCACAGCATGTACTGTGTGACCTAGTTTCAGGCTAAATTTTGTAAGAGTGAATCAGAGGATCTGACCCAATTTTATTTTTTTTCTTCAAAGTTTCAACTGCCTTCCAATATCTACAGACAGTGTTCATAATCTATTGCCTTTGGGTTTGATAGGCTTTATTTCAGAATTTACATTTGTTATTTAAGAGATGTTTGATATGATAGAAGCATTCTAGGTCACTCGAGAAATACAACTCCAAAAGCATCCTGAATATTTTAATACAGTGGAGATAGACTCCATGAAATGAGATTTAATATACACATATGTGGATTTAAATATTACATACATATTTCCCTTGATTATTATGAAGGATTCATTTTTTCAAGTTGTATTCACAAGTAGTTTTAGCAAACTGTCATCATCCATTTTATTTCATATACTTTAATGGAATTTATAAACTTTTCAAAAAAGTGGCCAAGTGTTATAAATATACCTTGAATACTTGAAAATAAAGAGTATTTTGTTTTGCAATTTCACAGAAAAATATTTTAAGGCAAATTTGATATTTGTTGTTATATATGTTGTTTTGTTGCCTGCAAGCTTATGTTTGTAGACATGTGAACATTTATTTTTCTAATATGCCTGACTATAATATTTTTCTTTGGAAACTACATGTGAGCTCTGGGGAGTCTGGTTGGCTGATATTGTTGTTCTTCCTTTGGGTTGAGGACCCAGGACTCCAGCCAGATAAGTAGTAGAAGATGGCCTTGTAGGATATCAGTGGGATGAGAAGCCCTTGACTCTGGGGAAGGATCAGTGGAGGGGAATGCCAGGGTGGGAAGGTGGGAGTGGGTAGGTGGGTGGATGAGCATCCCCTTAAAAGCAGGGGTAAATAGGATGGAATAGGGAGTTTCCGGAGGGAAAACCGAGAAAGGGATAATGTTTAAAATGTAAATAAATAAAATATCCAATAAAAACTACATCTGATTTATGTATATTATTGATGCATAACCTGATACACATGTTAGTATATAGGTACCTACTTTATGAAATTATGTAATTCTCAAAATGCTTTATCTAGATCAATCTTTTTAAATTATCCTTGAGTTGAGAATTTTTCTTTTTAACTTATGTTTGCTGTTATCTTCTTATTTTTGACTCCTAGAGTCAAAACATCAGTTCTATTATATTATTAAATAGTTTTGATACACATATCTTATTCAATATGAAATTTGTTTTGCTCTGTGGTTAAGCAGTCTTACATTATAATATTATTATTCATATTTACATTAGTACATCATAAAAGGTTGCTTGTATTTCTATACTATTAAATCACATTTATTTTCTCTTTAAGGTTTTAGATAATCCTATTTTTCATGACTTAATTAGAATTGTTTTATTGTATAATTGTTTTATAATGAAAAGCTTTGTATGGATAATTGAAATCATAATACAAGGCTGGAGAGATATTTCATCAGTTAGAAGGACTTAATGTTCTTACAAAAAGACCCTGATTCAATTCCAAGCATCCACATGGTGACTTACATCCATCTGTAACTCAAATCCCTGGGGATCCTCTAGAGGAATTTTAATCCAGCCACATGGCTACTCTGGCAAGGGATCACATCCAAACACATTTTTGTCTGTGTGATCTTTTGGAATGACATACCCTTAATCTCTCTGGCTGGAATATGGACAGGCTACTAGTACACCTCTTTAATTCCAAGCAATGAAGCATCACAGATATTGTGGGGCCTGGAATCTATTTTTGGAGGAAAGGGCAGTTGAGTGAGTGCAGTTGGCTGAGTTCAGTCAATGCAGTGGAGTTCAGATGAATCAGTTCAGTTAGTGAAGTTCATGCAGTATAGTTGAGGTCAGTTGAAGTTTTTCATGAGCTCTGTTCAGATTGAGCAGTTCATGCAGTGCAGGTCAGCAGAGGCAATTGAAACCAGAGAATAAGAAGGATCCAGAAGATTAAAACGAATTGCCAGAATTAGTTTGAGGCCAAGTAGAAGTGAGAAGCTGAGAGAAGCCAGTTCGAATAAATTAGCTTGGAGAAGAGCATAAGCCAGTACAACTGATTAGAACCAGCTAGCCAGATTTCAGAAAGAACTAGAAAGGATGAGCTTATTCAGCAGTAAGATGAAATCTACATCTGAGAAAGTAAAAGTTAATTTTACACAATTCAATGTTTTCTTCTGGCATCTATGGGCACAAGAATGTAGTTTACAAGCTTATATGTAGGCAGAACATTCATACAAATAAAATTAAATGAATAAATAAATAAATAAATAAATAAATAAATAAATAAAATCTAAAAAATTTGAAAACAAAATTTGGTAATAGTTGAAAACTCATGTATGTACTTCCAAAACATGTATCAAACTTTGTGTGTGTGTGTGTGTGTGTGTGTGTGTGTGTAAAACTGTCTACGAAAATTTAAAAATATTCAAGGAGGAATACAGAATGTCCTTATTTCAGAAACTGAATATTATATCCAATGATATTAAGATATGTGGGCTTGTCAACTGTTCTCAAGTTGATTTATTGATATCATTGTACTTAAAACCAAGATACTTTATATCAACATAATAAGGAGAAATTATAAATTTATATAGAAAGAAACAGAGTGTAAATATTCAAGATCTTCATAGTGAGAACAATTATTCTGTTAAATTTTCTGAATACTTACAGGAATGAAGACATAATGAGGTTTTGTGGCAGAAAAACATTGATCATTGAAATAGATCAGAGAACCAAGGAACAGACCTCCCCAGAGACAGTCAATTAACTTCTTACAAAGGGGAAAAAGCAGTTAACTAAGGAAGGAAGGGCTTTTTACTAACTGGGTATGAAATAAGTGCACATCAGAGAAAAAGTAGTCTCATCTAAGTCATTCATTTTATGTAATATTTACATCAAAATGGACAGAAATACAAAGTGTAAAATTATAAAACCTTTAAGAGAAAAATCAAGAAGCTTAACCTAGAGTCAAATAGCTCTTTTGACATCAAAGTTGTGAGACTTTAAAGTTAAAATTTATAAATCTTACTCAACATTTCAAATGTTTGATCTTTAGATATAAAATAAAAGACAAGTTACAGACTATGAAATGTATTATCAAACCACATATTACTGCAAGTACCAGTACTTTAAAACTGTACAATAAGAAGTGGTGAATTTAATTAGGAAAAAAAGTAAATGAAGGACAGACATCTTACAAAGGAAAATACATAGATGGAAACCCAGCACATAAAATGATATTGAGCATCTTTAGTCCTCAAGAAATTGTCCTCTGAAATAGTGATACATCACCATAGATCTGTTAGAATGGCTTTTAAAAAGTTTTCATTCTAAATTAGTATTAGCTAGTTAGTATTCAGAGAAATATTATTCATATATTGTAGGTAGATCTGTAAAATGAAATAATACATCTGAAAGACAATTGGAATTTTCTTATAAATGAATTGTGTGTGTGTTGTGTGTGTGTGTGTGTGTATGTGCGTGTGTATGTGTGCGTACAGACTATATAATCCAGGTATTATATGTCGGTATTTTTCTTGGGCTAAGGAAACATGTTCATGCACTAAAATTTCTACACAATATTAGTGTGTATTTATTCACAAAAGCAACGATTCAGGAAATAGTCTTAATGTAGATCAGAAAACTGGATAATCTGTTATACCTGTGTTTTATATAATCCGGTACATGAAAACAAAAGTGTGTTTTCTTTATATGACACTTGGAAAATAACAAAAGAATAGTAAGAAAGTTTAATGTACAAGAGATTAGAAGTTGTGAGGCCTTAGATGAGAGTTAATTTAGAATAAACATTGTGCTTTATAGTTATACAAAACAACTTTAGAGCACTGTACAGGTAGGACTGTTTAGCATCTGGATATCATGATAGTCATATGAGCTTCAAATATGACAAACTAGAATTAAGTAAGTGCATACACACAATATGCTTTATTATTGAAGTAAATGTAGGTAAGATGAATTGTGACTTGGTGTCACCCAGCTTCTAATTACAGCTTTACCCATTTCAGGATTCTGCCTTTAATTAGTTCAAGGTCCATGTTAAAGAGTTCTAAAGAGTAAATGTAATCTCAAATGAAATTATATAGTAAGGACCAAATGTAAATTCTAAAAATATTTTATTTCTTTGTTTTATCTTTTCCTTTTTTATTTCATTATATTCTTGTCTTTTATTTTTGAGACAGTGTTTCTTTGTGTACCCCTGGCTAACCCAGAACTCATTCTATAGACCAGGTTGACCACAAACTCAAAGGTCTTCCTCCCTCTAACACATGAGTGCTGAAATTAAAGATATGCACCACTGCCACTTGGCTTCTAAGAATATTTCTGAAGCATAAGTAGTGTCATATTGCATTCAACATTGCTGTCTACACAGTACTTATGCTATTAAGAAGTATGTTAACATAACATTCCAACATTTATAATGATGTAAGTTCCTTATAATATTGTATTTAATAAAAAAATACATCAATTTTCTTTGGGTAAACGTTTCTGCAAAATACAATGAACCTGGCATGGGGGGAAGAGGGTAAAAATCTATAATCCTAGCATTTGGGAAAGTGTTCTCATAAGAGATAACAGCCTGCCATACATAGTGAGTTCCAGATTGGCCTGGGCTTAAAAAATGCACCCTGTCTCAAAGCAACCCAATACAAATAATTAAGTTTGAAGTTATAAAATGTAATGACATTAGGTGAGATAAAATACTAAAAACAAAACTGTGAAATCAAGTTAATTAAATGAAGGACTGATCCAATTATACATGATCTTCCTTCACCCAAAAGACCATGATAACAGAGACAAACGTTATAAAATGAGATGGTGTCAGCTCTAAAAATGCACTGGAAAAGGATTCAAAGCAACAGTAGAAATTAGCAACTGAAGAAAGGTAAGAAATCATCTAGACTAACAGCATGCAGATTAATTAAGACCACTCAAGTGGCCTAATAGCTGTTTGAAGAACAATAGAGCAATTTTAAAAGACATATTTAAGAAACAGTGGTATAAAAGTCTTAAACTGTTACATTATATTGATGCTGTGTTTCTATGACATGCCATTTTTAGGAAACACTTTTACAGTTTTAAGTACATTAGCTCTAGCTTACTACATTCAAGTTTCCATTTGTTTTTTCCCATTATTGTCTTGGTTGGTTAATATAGTACCATGATTTCTTCAGTAAAGGTATAAATGATGGATTCAATTTGTACTTCATTAAAACTCCATTGTTTCATTACAGGTGAATATCTATATACACAGCTATTTGACTAAATGTTATTTTCTTTGCAAACTTGTGAATGTTCTACTATATTGTGGCATTGCATTTGAGTGTTTTTGATTGATTGTTGTTTGTTTGTTTGTTTTTAAAGATACATTTTCTTTATCTGGATGCACAAGGGTGAATATAATAGACATTTATCTGACAGTATGTATCAGGTTTTTCCAGGACACAGAACACATGTCAGTGTCTGTATTAATATTTCCTTTGTTTTTGAAAAGTTTTCTAGAATTTGTGTCCTTCCATTCAGATTCCATTGTCAGGAAAATTTAATTGGACTTTATGCATCCTCTCTCTCTCTCTCTCTACTCTCTCATCTCTTCTCTCTCTTCTTTCTTTCTTTTCCACATTTTTTCTTTTTTTTTCTTTCTTGACAATCTTCTGTTCTATTTGACTCTTTTACTCTTGTCCTTCAAGATTTTTCCATTTAGAAATGCATACTATCTAGTTGTCATTAACATTTTGCTCCATTTCGGTAATTGCTCTGGTTATTCTATTTCTTTCCTAAGCCCTTCTTTACAACTTTCATCATATTTCATTTTTACTCATCTGACTTAAACGTGGGTATCTGTACTTGCAGCCACTTGATTTTTCCCCAGTGTTTAGCAGCATTTTTTAGTTCCTTGTGAAATGGTTGTGGACAGCTTCTTGCACTGAGATCATGATTTATGTTTTCATGGTAACTACACTTCTTATAATTTGACTGACTTTGTTTTTCAGGACATCTTTTTATCCTATACTCTCTGTAACCATGGTTACAAACCAAGTTCAAAAAGCTCAGATAGTCTATTCTTCTGAATTAGTGGAGTGCTCCATAAGATCAAGGCATGGCAGGGTGCTTGCTTTGTCTTTTGTGGCTCTTATTAAATGAAAGTGTGCAGGAAGATGAAGATCTGATCATGAATTCTTGATTTTTCTATTTCTTAGAACATCTGCACAATTGTCAAACTGAGGCAAAATGCTGCATTGTTACTTCTTGTTGGTCTTGTAAAATGTAGAGTTTCCACAGGACAACAAAAGGAAAAGCTAACTTTTAGCCCAATTTCAATGAAGAAGTTCACAAAAATACACTTAAGAGTCTTAGGGTGAGGAGGTACAAATATCTTGTTCTTATACTCTGAACAACAGCTTTGTGGTAGAAAATTCTCTACTTTGATATTGTAACATTTTAGATGTTCTGAGTTCTCTGCCTAAAAGAAGGAAGGCCCCAGGAGTCTACAAATAAAAGCAAGTGCCGTTTCATGCCAATACACTTGCTTTCTTGATGGCTTACAAGTAGAAATGAGCAGAAGTATTGAGAAGGTACTATTCAAGTCTCAGCTCCAGGAAAAAGAATTGAGACTCACTGTCATTTTAAATGTCTCTTTGATATCACTAGAATAAAGAATTAGACAAAAGACCTCATGATATGATTCTTTTGTTTGCTTGTTTGTTTTTATCTTTGCAGGTTATAGCTTCTTTTTCTGAGATGCATGGCCACTTCAAAGATATTTAATGTGAGTGTATCACATTAGATAAACCTGGTGGAATGTTTTGCTTTTGCATGCCCTCATATCTCAAAAATAGGTCTAGAGAGATACTATGATGAACCATAAACGTATGTTGATTGATAAGGAATAGATAGAGGAATTTTAAGAGTAATATCTAGATCTCTTATTTAGACAGCTAGAGTAGAAAGTTCTATCTTTCAGTCAAATAAAAATATAGAAGCCACACTAGGTTTGAGAATGTAAATGGAAATGAGTCCAGCTTTAGACAAGGTGAGACTCAGATGTCTGTAAGATATTGCAAAGGGGATCAGAAGGTAGGTAAATTTATGACCTGGCACTCAAGAGAGAAGTGTGGGCTGGAAACGGGATTTGAAAATCATCAACATCACGTCAAGGGCCTGTCAAGATCAAACTCAAGGGAAAGGCCTCCAATTCAGTATACATCCAACAAACAGAATACCGTTCAAGAAAACTCTTTGTAAAAACACTACACATCTCTCTGAAGAATGTCATTGTAGTGGTGGATATCTTTAGTATTGTAAAACTCATTGGCATACTTTAGTGAGGTGGAGCATTTGATAAGTGATAATATTTCTTGTGTGTCTTTGCTAAGAAAAATCTATAATTATCCCTCTGAAGATGCAGTGGAGATATGAAAAAAAAGTGCAATGTATTTGAACTCAAAATATCTTAAGTATTTCATTCAAGATTCTGAAATTGTTGATATAACCTTAAGAAATTGAAAAGAAGTGAAAAAAGGAAAACATGTCTAAAGTTTATGTACATTTGTTTGTTTTATATGAAAAGATTAAAACTAAATCATTTATCCCATTTAAGTACTTTCCATTGCATTAACTATATTTGCATTGCTTCATAGCAAGTATTACTATCATGGGAAATAAGGAATAAATGATTAGACAGATTCAATTTAGCATGATAAAAAGATATTGAATGCTGGAGTGGTATACTAATGTTGTATGCATTTTGGGTCTTAAGAAGCAAGACAGTCTCAAGAGATAGCCTTATTCTCTAAAATACTTGCTTTACAAACAGAGAGACTAGAGTTTGATCCTCAGAGCCCACATTAAAAAAAAAGTCAGGTATGGTGACACATACTTTAACCCAAGTGCTAGGGTGATGGAGGCCGATGGATCCTTGAGAATAAATGGCCTATAAACCTAGCCTACTTGAAAAGTTAGAGACCAATGAGAGACCTCTTCTCAAAACCAAAACAGTGCATGGTACCCAAGGAATGACGCCTGTAGGTGTCCACTAATCTCCATATTGTGCATACAAACATGTTGGACCGGCCCTAGCGGTCCCACGATGGTCTCCGAAGGCGGGTGCGAATGGTAGCTGCCTCTGCCAAGAGCGGTCCGGAGAGATAGAGTGCTGGCAGGGGAAGCCTGGCTGCTGCCTGTTGTGCTTCTGCAGCCAGCGGTGGTGGGGGGGGCAGGTAGGCAACTGGTAAGCCCCTATTGGCTTGGACTGAGAGCTTGGGAATGCCTCATCTGCATGATGGTGCTATTCCTACAGGAACCTCTCTGTGGGAGGGAATGTGGAGGCTGAAGCGGGGTGGGGGGGTGGGGGGGGGGGGGTGGGGGGGTGGGGGGGGGTGTGGGGGGTGGGTGGGGGTGGGGGGTGTGGGGGGGGTGGGGGGGTGGGGGGTGGGGGGTGGGGGGGTGGGGGTGGGGGGGGTGGGCAGCCAGGCCTGGGAAGAACTCTGTCCTAGTGGATATATCCAGGATGCCGGGGTTCTGAAAGTTCTTTCAACCAGGCGCCTGACTTTCCACACAAACATGCATGCACACACAACATAAACATGTTCCCATACAGACCTAGGCATAAACAGACATTCAAAAAAAGCAAGGCACAGTGAAATGTGAAATAAACTTGATAATGGAGAGTTCTGAGATGTAAACCTGCATCTTCAAGGTTAGTATGTTCAAACACCTAAGATATCAATAAAATTTAGTCTGAGATTGTCTTGCATAGTGTTTATACAGAGAAATAATTTAATATAAATTATCCAACTCAAAGGCAGGTGGTACTATATTATGGAAATTAAGCCCAGATGGAATAATAAATGAGGAACAAGAAAATCTAATAGGAAGCCAGGCAATGGTGGTGCACGCCTTTAATCCCAGCACTTGGAAGGCAGAGGCAGGTGGATTTCTGAGTTCGTGGCCAGCCTGGTCTACAGAGTGAGCTCCAGGACAGCCAGGGCTACACAGAGAAACCCTGTCTCGAACCGCCCCCCCCCCAAAAAAAAGAAAATCTAATAGGTAGACATTTCTATGTATTTCCTTTCCACAAAGAAGAATGTAGCCTCTATCATGTGCCCCTACGACTGTGATCTGTCTAATCATAGGTAAAGAATCATAGGAGACAAAGACCATAATTAAAATTTCTCAAATGATGTGCTCAAAGTGATTTTTACATCTAATTGATTTTTTTTTTTGTTGTTTTGCTTTAGAGATTTTATCACAGCAATGAATAGAAGGTCTGCCCCTTTGTATAAGACATCTCTCTAGCTTTATCATCTATAAGATACCATAAAGTATCAAAAGAAATGGAATACTATGAGGATAAAGTGTGTGTTTGTGTGTGTGTGTGTGTGTGTGTATGTGTTTGTGTGTGTGAGCATGTGCTAGCAAAACCTTAGATTAAAATACATTTGGCTTATTTTACCACTGGTCTTTGAACTTGAATCCTGAACTGGAATTAGTGTGTGTCCAATATAAATCACTCAGAGTCTGTTTCAGTAACAACCCCTGAAAGCTGAGGAGCTCACAGAAAAATGAGAACAGGTAAGCATCAATCAGCACTCTCAGGAACCATAAAGAGTAACATGTTGCAATGACTGAAGTCCAGGTCATTTGTCAACACAAAACATCAGGTAATAGATTCTACAGTTTTGCAAAAAGACCCAGAGAATCAACATAACTCAGGAAGCTGCTAAATAAGGTAATGTATTTCAAATGTACCCCAAATGTCTTGTAAAGGAAATACAAAGTAGTTTTGAGTGAAGAGAGAGAGAAATGGAAGAGAAGGTAAGAGAAAGATGGACAGAGATTAGGTAGATTCATCTTTAGTCTCATTGAATGTCAGTTATTCTAGATAAAACTACACAATTATATATAAAAGACTGAGACAATATGAGTTACATATAATAAGGAGTGAGATTAGTCCATCAGATGTGTGTACAAAATTTTCAATTTCCTAAGCATATTACTTTCAAAAAGGAAGAATCATAGGAGTTTGGCTTTGGTTGGGTTGTGGTAGAGTGGATTAGATTGGGATTTTCCCTCTTATATGGTTGGCTATGCAATTTAGAGGTGACTAGAGAAGAAATATCCCTCACCTAGATCAATAGTATTTTGATGTAGGGTTGTTCTTCACTTTTTGGAGGTGATAGAATACATTTAAATTAGCCTAGAAAAATCAGCTTTATTCACTCATTTGTATATGCAAAATAAAAATTTTCCTTTTTTCCATCAATATATTAAATTAGAAAACATGTAGAAAGGTAAAAATTTCATTGTGAGATGAAATCTTAACAAAACTGGAGAACAATCATGAAATGTTATTTGTTTCTATGTTCCTAAGTGTGAAGTTTAGGGGTGTGTATGAGCTTCCCAAGTGTCCACACACATAGAACTTAATCTTTAAAAGCACATTAAGAAGTATATGAAATGATTCCACATCTAAAGATGCTTACTGCCAATGAACACTTAAATTACATCTCTGGGCCCCACATCATATAAGTAAATCATTCCATTTGTCATTTCACTTCGCACAGAACACTGTGGCACCCACATACCTGCACATGTGCACAAAAACAAAACAAATAATTGTAATAAAAAGTTAAGATAACTACCTATAATGCTTTGGTCTAAGTGTTTTTATTTAAATCGTGCTCCTCAAAAACACAATGCTATGTATGACAAATAGTTGCTATATTTTCTTCATGCATACCTCATTAATCTCCAGAGTGGCTGTAAATAAAACTACCAGTAGTTCTGTATGTGTGCAATGAATCTCCTCATGTTGTCCCCAGGGCTTATGTTTAGAAATACTGCCTATGCAGGATCCTAGTGAAGTTGCACTTAACTTTGAAAGTTCAACTAAAAAAAAATAAAAAAAAAAATAAAAATAAAAAAGCAATGGGACAGAAAGGACTGAAAACTCTGAAATAGTGAAAACTATGTTACCTAAGGAGATTGTCAGAAAGGCACATGAGATCACCATTTGAGATAGTGATATATCCATTGAGTCTCTTCAAATTGTATTTAACTTTGGAGTATGATGGTTTCTTGTTGATTAGCATGACTCTTCACTTAAAGATTCACTAGAAACTGTTTGGGGTTAGAATACAGCAGAATTAGACAAAGAATAGAGGTCAGAATCACTGTCATATCTCATGCGGGCTGCCTTTGTTATTAATCTTTATCTAAGACTTTCTTTCTAACTTTTGGTGGCTTTCTAGAGAGAATGATTCTCTGTCTTGCAGAGGGCCTCTCAGCTCCTTCATAACTCAACTTCTCTTATACAAATAGCTGGTTCCTTAGTACAGCAGGAGTGCTATAAGAAGTGTCAGGGAAAACCTGTTAAGTAATCCTCTGTTACTGTCAATTCCAGGAATAGAGTCTTCTTCTTTTCACTGGGATTTATCCATCACATATCCCCCCAAATTGCTATTTTCCCAATACTCACAACATAATATTGGCCATATATTCACAGTGTCTGAAGACGAGAAGTTCATATACACAAGTAGCAGACTTTCCATGGAAAAATTCATTCATTCTTCCTCTGAAGATCTTTGTATCAAATAGAATCAAGTTTGATCATTGACACTTTTGCTCATAACAGCAGAACAGAAGTGTATAGTATTGAAAAAAAAGTACAACCACTGCAGATTATAGCCAAAGTAAAGTAGAAATGCTTTCAACTTGGCTGCACAGAAAGCACTACCCCAACAAAGCCCAGCAGAAAGTATGGAGTCAGCAAGCTCAGCACTGGAAGACCATAGTCTGTAGTAAAGAAGGAAATACTGAAAGTGAGAAGTATAGATATTTCTTTAAATGCCTTACTATATTTATGTGAATATAGAATTAGTCAGTTTTCTATCACTACACTATCATAAAATACCCAAGATAATCTACTTACAAAAGGCAAAGGGTTCTTTTGTTTCAGAGATTTAAATATTCATGATTGACTATGTTGGATACTTCTGTCCCTTCTACTCTGTGCAAGGTACCACATCTTGGCAGAAGTGCGTGAAAGTGTGTGTGTGTGTGTGTGTGTGTGTGTGTGTTGTGTGTGTGTTTTATATCTTATACTTTACTGAAGCACTGAAGATGTAGCTTAGGGTAGCGTACCCACTAGCATGTTCACTACTCTGGTTTCAATTCTTAGTCTTTCAAAAATACACCAATTCTCTTGTGGATTTATGACATAACAATTCCTTAGCTTGTGTGTTGGAATTCTTCATGCCCAGATGATGGAGCAGTGTAGACAGGCTAGAGAAATTTTAGAAGGTAGGGCACAGCTGAAGGATGAACTTGAAAATTACAGACCTGCCTCTCATCTAGCTAAAGCCCTCTCTGCTTCTTGTGTGCTGTCATGACATGCCCAGATGCAGGCTCCCACCACCACAGGGTAAATTCGTTCCAGGCACAGGCTTCCACTACCATAAACTCTTCAACACCTTCTCTACTATGATGTGTTCTACCTTTTTAAACTATGAGCCAAAATAAATCTCATTGTATTATGTTGTATTAGGTTATTTTCTGTCACAAAGATGTAAGAATAAACAAATACACCCACAAAATTCAACACATCTAATGTTAACCACATACACATATATATACTACACAAAATGATTCCGTGCACAACTGTTGGCAACTTGCCCACATTAAGCGCTCTATGCAACTACAGCATTGCTAACTAGCTCACAGACAGAAATATGTATGAACTATAAGGAGTATCATATTCACAAACTTGTGAATGCACATCAATAAATTTTGAAAGAATATATATGAAAAAGAACACTATTTTCTTTGATTATGATATGCTTAATAAACTTCATGGTAGCCTTTGTGCCAATCAAACAATGTGCGGATTAAAAATTATGCAAAGGAAAATGATTCTAGCACTTGGGTATTTATCACCATGACAGGACCACCATTATTGCCAGAGGATTGCATGCTGTACTTGATAATGGGTATAAAGGTTTTATGTAGAGAAAAAAATACAGAGCTGCAGGAAAATTGTGAGACCCTAGAGAATGGGCTGGTTTCTACTAACACTGAATGGCTTCACATGTAGGCAGAGCACACTCTTCTGTAACACACTTTGCCATGCATTATCTCTATTTAATACCTTTAAAGCAAAGAATCATGACATCTTATTGATGAGAACCTGAGGCAAAATCACTACTAGAAACTTGATGATTAATCTATACAGAAAGAGTAAGACTTCAGAATTAAGGAGTAGAACCATGAAGTTCAAGATTATTTCCTACTGTGCTATTCTATCACATGATAGGTGAGCTTGGACAACCATCTCTTTTTTCTTTGTCCCAAGTATTCACTGATGAGACATTTGTGAATAGGGAGACAGTTCAGCAATTTTGCTCTACAGCAGAAGCAACCACAACGCCTGCTCGCCTACTTCACTGCAGGAGCACTTGGTACCCAACTCTTGAAGAGAGCTGCAAAACACTTGGTTCCTTTTCTCTGCATATGTGAGAATTCTTTACTTTTTGAAATTTAAGTTTTATCTCAATATCTAGAGTTCATTGTCAAAATTGCAAATAACATGAAAGTTTTTGCACACACATTCAACCCTGCTCCAATAGTAAGTCTGGTTAATACCTTGTAAGGCACTAATGTTCATATTCATGCCAGTTTTATGCTTTTAAAAGTATATCAAGGTCATCTTGTTATCATACTTACCTTTCAATCACCAACATATCACAGAAAAAATTAGATCTATTTTACAAAAAAAGGGTAATTATTAGTTGAGCCATTCTAAAGGTCAGTTACTTTGAAACTCATAACATGGCCCAATGGTGAGAACATGGCCTGGATATGCGTCTGTGTATTTGCCTGTAGGGAACTGACTGTTGTGCCTGGCATGTCTTTGCACTAGTGTCCTGAAATATAGGATTATTGCAAATGTTTAAAGGTTGAACACTCACTTTTTGCAGTTTGTTTTGTCTAGAGATCTCTTGTTAATATTGGTGTGTCTGTCTGTTACCCTGTGTGAATAATGATCTTCACAAGACAATAAGCCATATTAGTTATTTTACATTTTGTAGTTCTCCATTATACTAATTTTCTCAGATACTTGTTTCTCACCTCTGATCTCTGCCTCCAAGAATATAAGGAATAAACATATGTTAAATCACACTAGAGAGCTTGCTCAGTAGTTAGGAGTTGCTGTTCTCACGGAGGTACTTTGTTCAATTTTCAGGACTCACATGGTGGCTCATGGTCATCTAAAACTTCAGTTCCAGGGTCTTCAATGTCATCTTCTCATCTCTGCAGACACATGGGCATGCACACGTACACAGACATCCATAAGCACAGGAAATCTATGTGAGCAAAGCATCCATGAACAAAAACTAAATAAATCTGAAAAAAAATTTTAGAAAACACTAAATGAATTTTTAACTTATTTAAAGATCATATAATCATAGCATTGGAATAAAAGAAATGAGATATATGAGATGAAAATCTCTTCTCATCATCTCAAAATATTTGTATTTATTTACTCAAGCACCAAGTACTGACCTGTAAAGAGTCTACTTCTCATGGAATAGCTCATCATTTTATTTCTATGATGGACAATTGAAAGAAAATAATATTACTTCTTAGAACTCAAATTTCATACTAAAAATATATATGTGTCATCTTGCCAAAAGGAAATATATATATATATATAAGGTGAGATGCCACATTGTGGTGGTGAATTTTGACTGTCTAGTTGCATTTTAATGGGCATCATTGAGAAATAGGACTGGAATTGTCTGTAAATATTATTTCCCAGAGGTGATTAACTGAGGGAAAAATCTAGGTCATACCTGAATGTGAACTATAATATTCCATGAAGCCTTGCCACTGAACTAACTAAAAATGTTTTCTTAAAACTTTAGGAATACTTATATATATATATATTAAAAATCAGCAGTCAAATTAAAAAAAAAAAGAAAATATCTTTAGAAAGAGCTGAGCTCTGCTCTCTACTTCCCAAACTGTTCAAATGTCTGTAGTTTCCTGTAGTCACAGCTGTAACCCTCTGTGCTGCCATACGAATGCCTCTGTCTGCTAAACTATGAGCTATCCCCATCTTCAATTTGCATCATATATGGTAGTAGGTTAGAGTAAAAAGAAAATTATCTAATACATTACTATTCATTAGTGGACTACATATTTTGTCTGCAAATATTATTCAGCTTTTTACAATTGGAGGTAAAATTGTGGTTTTCTTTCTGTAGTTTTATTTTTATTTGTGTATTCATTTATTTTTTCACTAACTTGTATCACAAGATTTTGTGTCATTTTGCTTCAAGAAAAGAAATTTATACCTATGTATATAATGGTTCTGTCCTCCAAGGACCTCACATACTATTCAAATAGGTTTGAATGAAGGCAGTGATGCTACTTCAGAGTCATGGGAAAACCGGAAATTTTATCATGGTTTGAGATGAGTTTGCAGTGTGTTCTTTTAAAGCTTATGTTGGACCATGAAATATACTTTAAAATCCTTCAAAGTACTCTAGAAGATGAACTAATCTACCCTCTTACTCATGCCATCTGTATTAGTCAGGATTCTCTAGAGTAACAGAACTTATAGAATCTCTTTCTTTCTCTCTCTCTCTCTCTCTCTCTCTCTCTCTCTCTCTCTCTCTCTCTCTCCTCTCTCTCTCATGCACACACACACACACTAATATATATATATATATATATTATATATATATAATTTTTATTGTAAATTCACTATATATTATATAACAATAATTTATGATTTAAAAGAATACCTTACAGGCTGTGGTCTAGCTAGTCCAACAATGACCACCTATGAATAAAAGATCCAAGAATCTAGTAGCATTTTAGTCTACGAGGCTGGATTTCTTATCTGGTATTCATTATCCTTTTTAATCCTGGAGAAATGAGCTCTTATGTCACTACATGATTGAAATTCCTAGCAAAGTCTAAGGCAAGAAGGCAAAAAGCAAAGCTTTGCTTTTTCTGTATTTTATATGAGCTACCAGAAGAAGTTGTATCCCAGATTAAAGGTAGATATATCCACCTCAGAAGATCTACATTAAAGGTCTATCTTCCCATTCAAAGATGCAGATGAGATGTAGGTTTTCCTATTTCAAATCATTGAATTTAATAAAAAAATCTCTATAGGTGTGCTCAGTCACTTGGGTTTTAGCTAATTCCAAATGAAATCAAGTTGACAACCAACAATAGCTATCACACCATCTCACTTCTGAGCCCTGCACTCCACTTTTTTTACTCCACTCTTAAGTTTATAACTCACCATATTTGCACTTAGTATCACACCATTCTCTCCAAAGCTTATTTTACATTTAACATACTTCACTTAATTCTGAATCTCTGTTCCTCCATCCTCCTAACTTTTAGCTTCTACTAATTCATCCAGAAGAATTTCTTCCATCCATAAGAAGTCAGACCATCTTCTTATAGTACTTTCAATTCTGATTATATTATTACTCAAAGACTGTCTTTATCACTAAATTATATTATTCTTGATGAGCATAAATTACTCTTTCTAAAGTGTATCCATCATTGCTCCAGAACAAAAGACATAGTAGAACCAGAAAGTACAGTTATTTTTTAAGCCACAAATAAATGAGGTTGATAGCAACCAAAAACTATATTTAATAAAAGCAGATAAATGTAGGGAGTGGTTCTGATGCCTTGATTGGGAATCGAATGTGAACACTAAAGGTCTTGTTCCCCAATTGGTCCTTGATTGTTCAATAAAGATACTAGCAGCCAATGGCTGGGCAGAAGAGGGGTGACTTCCAGGTTTCCACTGGCAGGCTAGAAGACATATGAGGAGAAAGAGCTGGGCCATGTTTAGGAGGGAGAGAGAGCCACCAGCCATGTGAGATCTCAGGTGGCATAGCCATTGATGGCTTCCCCAGCTGAGCCTTGGGTAGCAGGCAGGAGATTAGAAATACAAGCAAGGAGAAGGTAACTAGACAACTAAATTGAGGGAACATTTAGAGGTGTTGATCTGGGAGTAAAGGCAACTGAGGAATTAAGATGAGAACAGATTTAGAGGTATTGACTGAGAGTAAGGTAAGGGCATGTTAGCTGTGGGAAGCTTAGATGCACCTGGCCATTTAGCTAACACGCATATTAACAATAAGTTAACATGTGTATGGCTTTCATCTGTGGATCTGAGACGGCTCCTGGGTGATGGCAATTGTCACAGACAACCCAGAGCTTAAAGCAGGGTAGTAGAAACCACATGCTACAGATAAAAATGAATAGGGCATGTTACAGGATGTCATTTGCAGCAACTGAGAATTTTTGAGTGTTCAGGGTTCTAAACAGTAAATATAATTGAGTATGTAGAATGAACAGAACTGAAAGAAGACAGTACCATGTGGGACTGCGTAAGGGTATCCTGGTTCTTGGCTGGGCATGGGCCTAGAACCCCGAGACTCCAAGGGAGAAACGGCAGGAGTTCGGCCACGGTCCCCAGAACCCAGGGTCCTGACAAGCAGTCTAATCTCCATGGACCTACATTGTTCAGTCAGGTAGGCCATTACAGCCCCTCCCAAAGTGCACAGGTAGAGGGTGTGACTACAGGTCTCAGGTCCAGAGATTTACATACTAATGAAGGCCAGAGGATGGAGCCAATTAAACTGCCCTCAGAACCTTCCCCCTTTTCCCTCCCTACTTAATTCAGGTCTGCCCTGAGTTTGGGGGCATACATCCAGATCCATCCACCATCTGCCATGACAATAAACCCTTTTGGAACCAAGGACTCCCTCCTGTCAATGGGGCCTGCTGGGCCTGCTGTCATCGAAGCTTCCAGCCTCAAGAACCTTAGACTTTCTCCTGCATGTGGGAGCTGCCGAAGCCGAACCCTGCAGGCAGCCTCTACCATGCAGGTCCGGGGCCTCCTGCTGCGGCGCCCCTATTACCTACAGTACCAGAGTGGGGTTTGTCTCAAGATTCTTGGATGACAAGCAAAAGAGCTCAAACTTGATGTCATTTGCAGAAGATAAATACATGGTGAAGGATTTAACAAGAGAAGTATGAAACTACTTTTCCCCCAAGAAATAATACCTTTATCAAAATATAAAGAATTGAAAAATTATAAAACTGGTACAATTCTCTAAACAATGGGAATGGACTACAGGATTGATGTAGTTGGAGGGACACTGGATAAGTATTATTAAATGAAAAGATACATCTTCTAATTTGAATACTCTGTGGCTGATCATGCTAAAAATGCAAATTTGAAATTTAAACTCCAAAATCAACAAAAGTATGTATTATTTGTCTATGGAAGGGTTCATCATTATATCTTTCATTTTTGTGAGACACTTTTGCCATAAAATATTTCTGTAGACCTGCTTTCCAAAGGAACTAATAGAAAATATTTTTAGCTACCATTTAAAGTCTCTGGAAGTAACTACAAGAATAAACAGAAAATTCAAGAAACCCTCTGAGAATTCAGTAAGAGAAGACTGTTTCTGCATGATGCCAAGCTCCCTCCTAGGGCAGCACCTCTGGAGAGAGTGCTCTAGTGAAGGTGCATAGGACTGGCTACTCTTGTTATTCATTTGACTTTTCTCAGAAAGAGCAGAAATTGAGCATTTCTCATCTACCAAGAGCTGCATGTGGCACAAGCGAAGTCTTCAGTGGGTGCCACTAGGAAGGAGAAGATTTGATATTTCTTATTGTAACTTCTAGTAAGACATCTGTGTCCTGAGTGGAAGATATTGATTCACTGAAGCATGTTACATAACTGCATACTAGAAGTAGAATTTAGACTTCTAATTAAATCTTTGCCATTTTCCTGCCTAATATCTTTTTTATTCCTCTGGAAAAACCTTCGCTTGATATAATGACCTTGTCCCCAAACCCTAGACCCATGTAGTAGAACCAGTGAGACCCGTGACATAAAAACAGATTAATGTAAATCTAATCAAGATAACCTATTAGAATACTACTGAGAATCAAATGTCTAGAGGATTACCATGTTTTGTCCAGTCATTGAAAGGAAAGTTCCATAATGTCTGAACTGTATATTTATGATATTAATAAAATAAGGATCTCAGTGTAACTTGGGAGGGGAAGGAGGAGAAGAGAGGAATAGATTATAGAAATTTTATATATACATATATATATATATATATATAATATATATACATATATGCATTTTAAAATGTATTTATATATGAACTAGTAGCATACCTATATAAAAATCACATATGAATGTGTTATTATGTGTAGCAGTTATTGGTTTTTAAATGAGTGCACTTGAATCACAAGCCTCTCACTAATTAGCTAATTCAAGTGGATAAAACTTCACCTGCCTGATGAGGGCAAGGAAGCAGAGAGAGGAGTTTGCATTTGATTTAGGTGTTTATGAGTTTATAAGAAGGTTTTAGCCACATAAGTGAGCAAAGTGTTTTTCAAGCAAAGAAATACAAAGGAGGGCAAAGACACAAAGGTAAAAGCTTTTCAACCAACACAGTTTGTTAAGGTTGGAGCTTAGCTACCTGCAGGGATGGAGAAAAATACAAGGTGGTTAGTTTATGAACAGGTTGTAAAGACTTTTGACATCTCCTATCAAGCTGCTGATAAATGTTTAAATATATTCTGGGAATATTTTACCTTTGGGAGGAACCGTTGAGAATGGAGAAGATGAGCTGTTCTTGACTTTTAGGTTTGTGCTTTCTGTGTCCCACTTTTTAAGTAATTTCAGAAGGTCACAGCATAAGTTGTGTGCTCTTTTTCAGACTCTTGATATCATTTCTTGATTCTTCCTCTCTACCATTTACTATTCTTTATTAATGCAGGCTGAACTCAACCATTCATATTTTAGTCCATGGAATTATTGATTTTGTGATTATTTATTTTACTTCCTAACTGTGACAATTTTAACTACCAAGGACCTGAAAGTTTGCCTTTAATGTCTTCTTAAAGAGATTCTAATTGAGTAGTTTCTCACTTTGGAAAGAAACAAAATGTTCTAAGTTCATCTTTTAACTGTGGTATCCTTAGGTTTGAAACCACCCATTCACACGTTTATCTCTTGTACCTTGTTTTGATCTAAGGTGTCTTGTTATTATTGTGGTGAGCTTATATATCCACTCATCAAACAAATTTTAGGAAGGCCTTCCAATACTATATGATCCTGTCAAGCATTCCTTCCTCCCAGTATCAGAAACATGGCTCCCATTGTTTCTAAAGCATTTATTTGTTCGGCCTCATGTAAGTGACAGAAAAAGCCCTCTGAGACAGAAATAGTGGGTCTTTGCATTCACTAGCTCTTTGATATTGCATCAATCTTTATGAATATGACTTCAGACTCCATGATAAGCTTAGTGTTCATTTTTTGTTTTGTTAGATACTATGTATGACTTTTTTTCTAATATTTTAAATTGAAACAGAATTACATCCCTCTCTGATTTTCCCCATTGAACTTCTACCATGCCACCTCCTTTCAAGTTGATAGTTTCTTAGATTTGTTACATACAAATTGTGTGTGTATGTGTGTGTGTGTGTTTTCAAGCCTGACCATTCAGCATTGGGCAACAAATAAAGTGGTCTCATCCCTAGGATAGACTAGATTTTCTTCTTGTAGCAATCAATAGTTGTCTAGATGTGGGACTTCATTATCATTTCTTACTTCAGGTTAAAATGTTCATTGATAATGCCATTGTTAGGTCATATTTATTCAGCCATTTTTCAATGAGCCTGTTCTGAAGCAGCCTTTCTGATACTCTGACTCTTTTTATTGTTCCTTGAGCCATACATGCAGGATCTGTGATAAAGATGTAGCCACTAAGCCTGGACTACCCACAATCTCTTGATTATATCTAGTTGAGAATTTTCTGGGTGTCCTTTATTTGTTATAAGAAGAAGCTTCTTTGAGGAGGGGTGCTGAAGCAAAGCAATTAAACAGTCTACTCAGCTGCAATCCCTATGAATCATAATTATCATCATGGCAAGAAAGATATTAACATGCAAGAAATGGCACCTACATGATGGTGGCAGCCAACAGCTGTCTAAATGGACTTAAGGCCAACACAATACAAGAAAAATTATACCTGGTACTCAAAACATAGCCAGCTTCACAGGGCTACTGAGGTTATGGACCTTATAAAAGCTACTGCCACCACCTTGCTAGATAAGCATACTTTTAAAATTATTTTATTTATTTACATTCCAAATGTTGCCCCCATTTCTCAATGCCCCCTCCACAAGTTCTTCATCCCACTCCCCCTTCTCCCAGGACCCAATGCAAATGACCTTAGACAAAATAGACAACAGTGGGAAAATGGAACCTAAAGAGACTATCTCTAGTTCACAGACATGGCCCCCAAATGAGGCATGGGGCCACTCATCCATGTTCAAAATTCTTGAACTCCCACCCCCCAAAAACCATGAATTTACTTTTGGCTTCTAATTCTAAAAGCTGAAAAGTCCAGTTTCCTGTCTAAAGGAAATGTAGGGACAAAAATGGAGCAGAGACTGATGGAAAGGTTATCCAGAGACTGCCCCAACTTGGAATCCATTCTATACACAAGCACCAAACCCTGACTCTAATAAAGATGTTACGTTGTGCTTGCAGACAGAAGCCTAGCATGGCTGTCCTCTGAGAGTCTCTGCCAGCAGCTGACTGAGACAGATGCAGATATTCACAGCCAACCATTGGACCAAGATAGAGGATCCCTATGGAAGAGTAGGGAGAAGGACTGGAGAGTACTGTAGGGGATTGTAACACCATAGAAATAAAAACAGTATCAACTAGACCAGACCACTCAGAGCTTCCAGAGACAAGCATAATTTCTAACTATATTTTAAACCTCATCCTTATGTTTACTGTCAACTTTTTCATTTGACTGTGCCATTTTCTCTCCATTAGGTCATAACATTGGTTGGGTCAGAAAAACTCTGACATGTAGCAAAAAGCAGTCTGTTTCATTTCCTGCCAGCTGTGGGCACTGAGTACCATGTATCAGCACCAATGGATGTATGTGGCTCTTGTATTCACCATGAGCAAACTGCTATGAATCCCCTATACACACACACACACACACACACACACACACACACACACCAATGCACGTACACACATGCAAGCAAGGACATGTGCCTCTTTTCCACATGTGTTTATTTGTTCACTTTCTCCCAGGAAGCAGAATAGATGTTAATGTCTAATCTTGGACTTTCTAGCTTTCAGAATTACTAAAAGTAAACTCATTTTTTTTGTAATGGATTTGATCTCAGATATTCTGTTGCAGCAATGGAAATATAGACTATCTCCACATACTTATGTCATGAATTTTTTTGCAATAAAGGACCAGAGTTGAGATTTTTAGCTGAGATAGAGAGTATTTATTCCAAACACCAACATTTGAAGTAACCAAAAGACACAATTTATCATATATTTTGTAGTCATTAAAGTAATAGATTTCTGGTAGTGTTGGAATCCATCAGCTCTCTAAAGCTAATAATTGGAAGTGCCACTAACTTTCTTAAAGAATTTGTGATTATTTTTACATTGTACTTTGTATTTATTATTCAAACTATTTGATCCAGAAACAAACTTCCTCCGATGTATTTGAAAAAGAATCAGATATGACTAGAAAGCTTGTACAAAATTATAACATCATTACTTTAAGTAATTAAATATTTGAAATGTGGAAAAAATTCAACACTGATAGACTTTCTTAAATTTACTTTGATGAAGTTTTCATAAAATTATAATTTACTTCAGTAAGTAATTCTTGGAAGTTACATAGAAAAAGGGAGCATAACATGGAAAATCTATTAACTCATATTAAGAATATTAGGAAAAATGACTATAATTCTAACCAATCGCTAAAGTTTGACAAGCATTGCTATGAAATATGAATTAAAGAAAATGAGTTGGGCAATTTAAGCGGTCAGTAGCAAAGCAACAAATCACTTTTAAAAAGTAATAAATAATTGAAAAGAATAAGGAATTTTGTCTAGTTTTTCTATTAAAAATATGACTACAGATAATCAAACTTTGAGTGATATTTTTTACTCTAGTACAAGAGGAAGTGTTAAGAAATGTTATGCCACTGAACCATACCCACTGCCCAAGAACAAAGTCTTATTTATAGAAATTTTACTCAGAGTACAGGAAGACAGATAAAAGAATTGAATTATTATCTTTTGACTAATGAATGAATACTTTGTTCTCCCATAGCAGTTGATATTAAATAGTGTGAAACAAGTGTATTTTATGATGGCCCTATCCAGAGGAATATCACATTGTTTATGTTGTATCAACTAGTTATGTTTGCCATTTTGAAAATCTCAAATCTGACGTAGATAAACCTTGTACCTCAAATATTAGTAGAGAAAATACAAATACAGACAAACATTTCTCAAACAAGTCTTCTCATATAATCTTTCTACAATAATTTTTAAATGCATAGATTGCAAAATAATATGAATCAATGGAATATACACTAGTCTCCACACTGGAAGCTGAAACTCTGTGTCACCTATTACTAAGAATCTTCATTAGGGTGAGCTTCATAGATACCAGAAAGTTTCCATGGCACTAGGAATTCACACCACTCAAATGTCCCTATTTCAGCTCTCTCATTCCATAGTCTCTTTCTCTACTCATCTCCCTCACAACTTGATTCTCTGATCATATCTCACCAACCAGAAGTTCTCCTATAAAATATATTCTAATTCCTCCTCCAAAGGAGACACCTACCTCCCTTTTAGACTCCTCCTATTTAACTAACCTTTATGGGTCTATGGACTGTAACTTGGTTATCATTTTTCTTAACAGTTAATATTTTCTTAAAAGTGAATAAATATCATATTAATCTTTCTGTTCTGGGTTATCTCAATAAGGATGAATTTCTTCTAGTTTCATCAATTTGCCCATAAATTTTATGGTGTTATATTTTTTTAACAACAGGGTAACAATCCATTGTGTAAATTTACCACATTTTCTTCATCCATTCTTCTATTCAGGGATGACTAAGTTGTTTCTAGATTCTGGCTATTATTAATGAAGTGGCAACAAAAGTAGTTGAAAAAGTGTCCTTTTGGTAGGATGGAGTGTCCATTGGATATATGCTCAAGAGTGGTATAACTGGGTCTTGGGGTAGATTGGTTCCAAATTTTCTGAGGAACTGCCATGTTGTTTTCTATCGAGGCTGTATAAATTTGTACTCCCACTAGCAATAGAGAAGTATTTCCCTTTCTCTACATCTTTATTGGCATGAACTGTCATAATCTGTATCTCAAAGTAGTTTTGATTTTCATTTCCCTGATGGTTAAGAATGTTAAACATTTCTTTAAGTGCTTCTAAGCCATCTGAGACTAGATAGCACAGATACAAGATAAAACCAAACATGACTGGTCAAAAAAATCAATAACATAATTCCTAGGTGATATTCTATTATATTAATAGATCTGTGTCTTATTCAGTCATCATCAAAGAGCAGCAGATGGAAATAGATCCAGAGCCCCACACCAAGACATTATGCAGAAAAGGAGTCTAATCTTTCCCCTCAGGACTCTAAAAAACACACAAAATAGGAGAAAGCCAGGGGGAGATGGAGGATACTTGCAGAAAAAGGTCCTCTGAATCAACCAAGCAAGGTCAATGTGTACTCACAGAGACTGAAGCAGCAAGCATGGGACCTACATGTGTCTACACCTAGTTCCTTTTTTATGGAACTTCTGACTGAGAATGAGTGGGGCTCAGACTCTTGTGCCTGCTCTTGAGACTATTTTTCTATTGTAAAGTTGTCTTGACCAACTCTGATATGACAGGTTTTGCCTCATCTTATTTATTATATTTTACTTTGTCATATTTGGTTGTTATTTCTTAGAAGCCTGTTCTTCTCTAATGAGAGACAGAAAGAAAGTAGATGGGGGAGGTGAGAGGAGTAGAGAGAGAGAGTAAACTATATAATTAGTATGTATTATAAGAGAAAAGAATATTTTCAATAAGAAATTATGTAAAAGAAGAATATTAAACAATTTGTAGGGACTGGAGTTACTGCTTAGCAGTTAACACAACATATGGCTCTCGAAGACAACCTAAGTCCAATTCCTGATATTGATGTAACGAGGCTTATGACTAAGTTTATCTCTAGCTCCAAGAAATCCAATAGCATTTTCCAGCCTCTGTGGGTGCTATACTCATGCACATAAACTTATGCTCATATGCATATAGGCATCATTATATTTTGTATCCACAAGTCTTAGAATTATTTGTGAATAAATGCCTAGGCCATAAGGACTTGATCCCTGACTAGTTTGTAACTTAATTAACCTACTTTTTTCTATTCTACGAATGTCTAATGGCTGGCACTCTATTCAGTTTCATGTATATATCTCCTCAAAATTGGGGCAAATCTCTTCCCACACCAGACTGTATCCCAGAGTTATTTCCCACTTCCTATTTCTTTCTTCAGACCACCATCAGGTTTCTATTGACAGGTGATGCTTCCATACAGTACACAAGAGATTCTCTCTACACAACTTTTTAAAGCACCTACCTGCACATTGAAAGATATATAAGAACATTTTCACCAGTATCTATTAGGTTGAGGCAGGTGAATAACAATGCTGAGACATGTCTGGGCTACTGTTAAGACTTTATAAGCAAAATAAAACACAAAAGAAATATGTTAACCAATAAAAACTCATTTTGTTTGCTAAATTTGTTTCAAAGCATTACATTATTACCTAAGTTAATCATTAAAAACTTCCAGAAATTGTGTTTTGGGTTGATTAAAGTCTTAGCACTATTTTTTGTTTGCTTGTTTGTTCATAAGTCTTTCCTTTCTCTTTTAAATAAATACAAATAAAATGATATGATATCTGAAGTTCACTTCAAAGTAATTTGGGAGGGGAAAATCCAAATTGAATTAGGAAAAAAACCCACACTCTCCATCCCTTGATATGGTAGGATTAAATTATAGAGGCAAAGAGTTTTATTATGCTAGTTCATTCAAATATTTTAGTGTACAAGCTAGTTAAAAATGCTTATTAAAAATATTTCTAAAAATATGTACAGGACTGTTTAGGAAAATGCGGCTCAATCACAGAAGATTAAGCATTATTGAAAGTGACTTCAAGTGTCAAATTCAACTGTGAGGAACAAGAGCCATCCAGGATCTTGCTGACACAAAGGTTGGTCTTTGTGATGTGAAGATTAGGGGAGGACAGTCTCTGCATCTGTATTTGTGATTTGAGAAGTGGCATAGCACAGTCACTGAACAATGGAGAACAGCAAGTTCTTCTCTGGTTGTTTCTGATGGCACCATTATGACTGGCATGCAATCAGGAAATTGCAATTAATATAAGAAAAACAGGTGCTTACTAGACAGCCCAGGCCTTGCGTAAATTCAGTCTCTAAGAAAGGGTCACACTATGAGACAGTATTCCCAAGTGTGATAGTCTAGTGTAGCTTCCAAATAAATATGCAAGAGCACATACAGAGATGATTGAGGAATCTGTAAAACTATAAGGTGTTTCTCAGGAGTTTGAAGTTTTTAGTGGTTTGAATGAGAATGTTCCCCAACAGGCTCATATATTTGAGTGTTTTCTTGTCAGTTGTGGGACTGTTTGGTAGATGTGGCCTTGTTGAAGGAGGTGAGTCACTGGGGGTGAGCTTTGAGGTTTCAAAAGCACTAGATTCAGTCTTTCTACTCTGCATTCATCTTGTGGTTACAATGGTAGCTCTCAATGACTCTTCCAACATTATGTGTGCTTTGGTGGCTGCCATGCTCCTTACGATGGTCATAGATTTACAGTCTGAAATTGTAAGCAACCCCTTTCCCCCAGTTAAAAATTTTCTTTTATAAGTTACTTTGGTAATTGTGTCTCTTTACAGAAAGTAACTAAGAAAGAATCAGGTGGTTTGGTCTTGATTAAAAGCCAAATAAGAATCAAGATAGTTATCTACAATAAAGTATTGGCATTGCATATTTGCTTTTGTTTTCTTCTTACTGGCTTCCAAAGCTAACTAATCCTTTCTTCTCTTTTTTTCTCCAATTCCACTGAAAATTACAACTGCCAAATTGTAGTACAGAACCTTAAGGAAAAGAGATTATGAGAAATCTGACTTCCAACAGAAATGAATGAAAAAAGAATTCATCACAATCTAATTTCTATTTTGCATTGTATTATCATATCACAAAAGTCTCTCTCTTCATTCAGTGTGAACCATCCAATCAATAACCAGCATTACAGACATAGTGACAGATGGTAGAGTATAAAACATGAAAATTAAAAAAAAAATCACATAGGGGTTGATAAAGTGGTCATAGTCCCAGAACTCAGGGAAAAGGAATTACAGGAATCCATACACCTAAGACTATACTGGGAAACTTAACATGGTAGTATAAGAAAATAAAAATGTTTTAAAAAGGGCTTCCAGGTAGAATGGCAGATTAGCTATGTCTGATCAAGTGAATGAGAAAAGGCTGATTTGAAAATATAGTAGAACATATTTATATAAAAGAAAGACACAAGAGAACAAACAAGCTAAGATGGAAATTTCTGTCTAGGGAACGCTAGTGTGTGCTCAGCCATAAAGCTGCTCTTGTGGATACGCTGACATTACCTCTGATCATTACCAGCATGTTTCTATAGGCAACACTGTAAAACAGACTGACATTCTTCTGACTTTGGAAAGGCAACCAGGACTGGGATAGCCAGGCCTAAGTGGGCTTGTGTAAGGTAAATCATTTTGGATTAGAGCAAGGAAGCACTAGAGAATGGCAAATAGGCAATATGGAAGCTAGAAGCTGAGATCTGGAGATATCAGGCTCCCTACTACCTCTGCCATCTCCCCTGCCTGAGGAAAATGCACAGAATGAGCAAAGCTGCTCCATGGAAGTGAGTACAGTATCCTGATGGTGCACAATGGTACTCAGGTGGGTGGGCCTTTCACATGCTGCCAGAGACACAATCACAGAAAGCCTTGCATGGGGAAATTTCAATTCCTAAAATCCTGACTGGCAAAATTCTAATTTGGTGGTGGTAGAGGAAGAAGGGACAGGAAATTGGAAGTGTGTATGCAGCAGTGTCTCAGCCAAGAGAATTTTAGCAGAGCCTATTTCTACGGAGATCCTCATTTAGAAGGACACAGTGACTTAATTTTTCTGAATTGCGGAACTCACACTCAACACAAGAGTGATATAAATGACAGTTCAGAGGAGAAATCCTGTCTTCCCAATGAGAAGAAATAAAAGGACACAGCACCTTCCTTATTACATGATTGTTTCTTTCTAGACTTTTTTCTTGATTTTAAGATTTTTAAATTTTAGGAATTATTTATTTAATTTTGATTGAAATTTATTCAATTGCTAATTTGTATCTCGTGAACATGGTTTTTATTTTCTTAGGTATTATGCTTTATTTATTACATAGTAAGGGCTTTAACATTAAAACATACTCTTTAGGTAAGAAAAAATTTAAAATTTATTTTATTATAGAAAGTTTTGAATTTTGTCAGATTATCGTGATTTAACTTCTACCTCATCATAAAAGACTTGTAGTCCTGGTCCATCTCCTACATTTTTTCTCTTCATTTCTACACACACACACACACACACACACACACACACACACACACACACACACATCTTCTCTTTGCTTCTTTCCCCATGCCTTTCTCATTTCACTTCTTTAATAATGATATCATTAGCTCTATAACATTCTGTTGACTACATTTTCCACACCTACTAGCCTGTTGCTGCTGTCTCTGAATTTTATTGGGCACAGGTGGTAAATCATGAAGGGAAACACAGTCACTTTTGCCCTAAATAATCCCAAGTGAAGATAAATTACCGAAAGAGTCACATGAAATGAAATGAAACAAACAAGCAAACAAAAGTGATAAATAAAGGGGAAAATGAGTAAACTAAGAGAAATATATACATCACAAGAGAAAAATAAAACACAGTAGAGAAATGAAATATGTGCGGAAAAGGCCACTGTTATAAACCTATTTGTAACTGTTGACATCAGAAAGAAAGACAATGAAATGGAATTGTGAGTTTCTTTTCATTGTATATCTGGGGTTCTAAATGCATCTTACATGGTCCTGTTATGCCATGCATAACACTCCAGACTTGTAAATGTCTCTTATGCCTGAATGTTAACTTCTTTCACTAGATTTGGGGAAATTTCTGCTATTTTCACAGACTGAAATAGCAAACACAAATTTCAGCAATTTACTTTTCAAAATGAATAATAATCATACAGAGTATTCAAGTATGCAGAAAAGGATATAAGAAAATCAACTCAGGACCTTGATGAGAAAGTTAACAAAGTAGACAAAATGCTTAATTTTGAGACAAAATTTATTTTAAATGGAAAAGAAATTCCTGAAAGGAATTGAGATTCTAGAAAAGACACAAATGAGTTCTACAGATGAAAGAATCAATCAAATAAATAAAATGGAAAGCATTGTAAACACTCAATCACAAACTGAAGAAGGAAATAGTTGAGAAAATATGCATTTGGACATATATAAAGGAAAACTAATCATGATCCCAACTACCTAGAACTCTAGATTGAGTTAAGAAACAAAATCTAAGGATCTATGAGGGTAGAAAAAGGATCTAAAATAAAAAACCAAAGGCACAGTCAATATGTTCAACAAAGTTATAGAGATTTCTCTGAAGTTACTTAAAGAAATAATTACATAAGTATCAGAGGCATTTATAAGTCTAGTGTGCTATCTATTGCACAACAGAGCCAGGTAATTTTTGAAACCAAAATGAACAAGCAGAGAAGAAACCCACAATACCATATTGTAGTCAATATACAAAAAAGAAAAAAAAGAAAAGGAAAGAAAAAAAAGAAACCACAGATTAAAGAATGAATATTTAAAGCTGTAATAGAAGCAGTCAAACTCATATACAAATGCAGAAATATCAGAAAATATGAAATCTTTTGTTATCAGCCCTAAAAGCCAGGAAAGCATGAACTGATGTTTCAGACATTGAAAGTAAGTAGCTAAACAGAGTTGTTACACACTGCAAATGTGCCTTTTGAAAATGATAGAGAAATGAGAATGGCTAAAGATTAGCACACAGCTACTCAGATGATTCATCACACTCAAGCTAGTACTTCAGAAAATACTTACAAAAATAAAAATACAGAAAAGTGATAGTGCCATCCCTAAGAAAATAGGAAAGAATGCATTTTATAGGAGGAATAAATGATCTACGAATTGGGAAGGAATCTAGCATGCCTAGCACAGCAAATCAACAAACTCCCATACAAATGAAGGAGGGGGAAAAGAAATAGCAATAATCTAGCCAACTATAAATCATCAAAGTTAATCTTAGGAAATAGCAAATAGCTCTCAGTAATAACCTAAATAAATTCGCTCACCATATTTTTTTCAGAAGAAGACTAGTTAATTTAAAAACAGGATGAACTTCCTATTGTCTCTGAAAACCACACATCATTGGCACATAATCCAAAAACTTAGCCCAATGGCTACAAAGCAATCTACCGAGCAAACCAAAGTTATGAAAAAGCTTGCGTAATGAGTTTCAAATATGGGATAAAGTAGATTTCAGCTCAAAACTTGTAAGATGAAGATGACACTAAACAGGAATAATGGCTTTGATGCTAAAGGTAAGTTCAGGACTAGACAGTATGATAAAAACAATTGGAGATTTTATTTAAAATATTTTAACATAGGCTTAAGCATGAGGAATAAATGAGAAGGACATGGCCCAAAGAAAAGAATAAGGGCATGCAACAGAGCATTGGTGTGGGCTTCTCTGAGGGTCAAAGATAATAAGGAATTCCCAAGTATTCTTTTGAACTTCTCAAGGGAATCACAGAAAGTAAGACATATCCTAGGATAGGCATTTGCTTTCCAAAGAAAGACTTACAGATAGTAAGATACATCCAAATATTCATATATGTTCTTCAAAGGAAAGTTACAATTGCATGTCTCAATAATAGCCATGAACAGCATTTTGCTGGCTCTCAAATTACATCTTAAAAACTTAAGAAAACGTTTCCCCTTTCTCTCTGTTTTGAAACAGGAAATAAGTGAAGTGGCTCTGGAGATACCTTGGATGTGATTATTATTTGATAATATTGCTAATGTTACTGAACATTTTGGGAAGTCACATTTTAAATAGCATGTGATATCGGGGAAATTGTGGTTCCTTCTCAGTATTTTTGCCTGATTAATAACAAATTTTACATGTACACAAAAGAAAACTCAAGAATAATCTTATCAGAATTTAAAAGAAAACTCCCAGGGTGAGCAAGCTGTAATCTAGGCAGATCCCTGAAGGAGAAAGATGGAGAAGAGAAAGAGGTAAAGAAAAACATGTGGTTTTTAAGCAACCACAGGGCTGGAGAGATACCTCACAGGTTAGGAGCAGTGGCTGTTCTTCCTCAGGTCCTGAGTTTAATTCCCAGAATCATATGGTGGTATATAACCATCTGTAAGGAAATCTGGTGCCCTTTTCTAGCCTGCAGGTGTATATGCCAGCAGAGCCTGTACAATAAATAAATAAATAAATAAATAAATAAATAAATAAATAAATAAATAACAAACACATGGCAAAAAAGAAAGTAATATCAGCAAGGGAAAAGCCCAAAGTATTATAGAAAGCCTATTTAGACTCTGCCCAACATCCAAACGACAGAGGCAGAATGAAGACAAAGGGAGTTTCTGTAAGCTGATCAGACATTACAGAATTTCTTAACAGTTCTGTAATAACTGAACAGACAGCACAGAAATGTACATTACACCATTAAATGGGTATTTATTATTTCCAGCTCTTTTTTTATTGTATTTATTTACTTATTCAATTTACATCCTACTCACTGCTGCCCTTGAGGTCACCCCTCCCACAAACCTATCACCCACCTTTTCTCCTTTGAGCACATGGATCTCCCTGAGTATCCCCCCTCCCCCCGACTTGGCACCTGAAGTCTCTGAAAGGCTAGGTGCTTGCTTTCCCACGGAGGCCAGACAAGGCAGCCCAGCTAGAAGAACATATTACACCTACAGGCAACAGCTTTTGGGATACTCCCATTATTGTTTGGGACCCACATGAAGACCAAGTTGCATATCTGTTACATATGTGCATGAAGGCATAGGTCCAGCCTGTATATTCAGTCTCTGAGAGCCTCAAAGGTCTAGTGTAGTTGACTTTGTTGGTCTTCCTGTGGAGTTCCTGTCCCCTTAGGGGCCCGCAATCCTTCCTCCAATTCTTCCACAAGACTTTCCAAGCTCTATCCACTGTTTGGCTGTGGGTGTCTGCATCTGTCTGAGTCAGCTGCTAGGTGAATCCTCTCAGAAGACAGCCATACTAGACTCTTGTCTGAAAGCATAAGAGAGAATCATTGAAAGTGTCAGGGATTGGTTCTTGCCCATGGAGTCTCAGATTGGGACAGTTATTGATTGGCCATTCCCTCAGGCTCTGCTCCATCCCCAAACTCTTGTAGACGGGATACATTTTGGGTTGAAAAGTTTGTGGGTGGGTTGGTGTCCCCATCTGTCCACAGGACACCCATTGATTTTTTGATGCATCCCCTATCCCAGGTCTCTGTTTTTCCCTAGAGATGCTCCCTATTTCCTCCCAGCCCCCTATCAGTTGCAGAATTCTATTCATTCTCAAGGCCATCCAGGCATTTCCCACCCCCCCATCTCTTCTCACATCCAACCCCAACCTCCCACTCCCCTCCTGATCCCCTCTCCCACATAATTCCCTCCCTCCACCTTCCAGGACCATTCCATCGCTGCTTCCAAGTGAGACTCATGCATTCTTGCTTGTGGTCTCCTTCCTGTCCAGCCTCCTTGAGTCTGTGGAGTATAGCATGGACATCATGTATTTTATGGCTAAGATCTACTTAAAAGTGAAAGATCTATTTAAAGTGACATACTGTGCATGTCTTTTAGGATTTGGATTACCTCATTCAGGATGATATTCTCAAGATTTATCCATTTGCCTGCAAATGCATGGAATAGCTGGGTAATACTACCCACCTAGATTAACTCTTATAATCTGGGTATATTGGAATGTCATGCCCCAGGTACATTTCACTGCTTTCACCATGAAGACTGAAAGAACTCGGCCTGCGTGGACCTGCAATGCTACTGAACCACTAGAGTTCCACAAGAAAGGAACTTGTCTGTATCAGTCCCCTGTAAATGGGCTTCTGCTGATATTACCACAAAGGCTGTAAGTGGTGATTAGTTTCAGTAGGTTTCTTGCCTCTCTGCCAGCAAATTTTAAGAGGATGATGACCTCTATATCCTTTTCAGGTCTGCCTACTCCAAAGTTTTCTACCCTTCTATCCTGTTTCACCTTCATTTCCTGTCACCTGGGACTAGAAAAAATCCATTGAATGTCTTGACATATTTTTTGTATCTGACCGTAAACCACATGTATCACATCATTAAACCTTTTTATTGTCTCATTTAATAAAGAGCAGTTCTGTGGATGAAAATTATATACCAAAGTATTGTTACATAATTTCCTAAATCCATTGAATAAACACAGTGCCTCCCACATGTGTGCTGGTTGTCACCAGGGTGAGCTTTTATGTGCTGGAAAGGCAGCATAATGATTCAGACTCTACCGCACTCGCTACATTTTCTGCTTTCATGCTTTCGAAAGGGACTGGAACAGCTATAATAGGAGAATGCTTCCCTACATCATTGGCTTCCACAAGCCTTCTTTCTGGGGCAGTTTATATATATATATATATATCCAGAACTACTGAAGTATTAGTATTTACTACATTCTTGACATTCATGGAGTTTCTCTACAGTGTGAGTTCGTTCATGTCTTTTAAAATAACTGTGAAAGCAGAAAGATTTCCCACAAACCTGAAGCCCATATGCTTCCTCTCTGGTATTTCTTTTATGGACTTAAGGGTATTATAAATCTAAATGACTTACCACGTTGTTTGCATTTATAGAATTTCTTTCCCATGGGATTATAGAATTTCACAATTTGTTATAATGTGAAAGTAAGTAAAGAAGTAAATAAAGCTACAACAGGAATATAAATGTCTAATTTGGAAGCTATAAAAAGGTCAGGCAACTTATATTTTCCTTCAAGTGAACAATTCAGATGTGTTAATTATCAGCAAGTTTTTAAACAAATTTCTCCCTCTTATATAAGTACCTCTGATATTTCCCAGGGGTAAATATTGTTACTTTTTTCCCCACTTTTTCCTTTATCAGAAGTCAATGCCAAAGCTGGTGGTGGAAACATGCCTATAATTCAGTAATTGAGAGACTAAGACAGGAAATTTGCAAGTTAAGGCCAGCCTAGGCTCCACAATGATAAAATACCATCACAAAATGTAATAAAAATAACTAGTATAGCCTGTAATGTGGTCAGGTTAAAATATCATGATGTCCACCTCCTCAGTCCTCATTTCTGACTGACTACCCTTGGTATAAAATAAAGCTTTTAATGCTATTATAATAGCAGTTTAACCCTTTATTTTACTGACCTTTTTTTTTTTTTTTTACTGAATTCCTTTTGTAAATATATTTCAATTTTCTAGAATTTTTAAACTACATATTTCTAGCATCTAGAGCAATGAAATGTTTTCCTTGTTTTTTTCTTCTGGCAGTTGATTACCAATCACTAGGGAAAGTTTGTGAACACAACAACCATTTCCCACTCCTTCACTCTACTCCTGGTTTTGTTTTGAATAAGTATTCTTTGTAAAATAACACTTAGTATTTTACATATAGAACTTAATATATTAACTTGAATAGTTCTTTTCAGGATTAAAAAACCTCATAGACCATTCATGTTTGTTCGTTAATAAAAGATATTGTATATCCCAGGTTGTTGTCAAACTTGCTATGTAGTCAAAGGTGGCCTCAGACTTATGATCTTCTGCCTCTACTTCCTCCTAAGACATATACTTCCATACCAAGTTGATATATTGTTAATGATCAAGCCTAGATTCTCATGGATATTAAGCAAATACTCTGTCAACTGTGCTATGTGCCCAGTCCAATTGCTTTATTTTTTATAATAATGACTTATTATAATGACTTTTATTAATGATTTTTTAAAAATAATGACTTTGTGTGGTTGCTTGTTTGGGTTTGGGGAAGGGACACGACATAGTCTTTCTATGTCACTGGGGCATAAAATTCACTGTTGTCTTTACTCTGAATTCACTGTTGTCTTTACTCAATATCAAATGTTGGAATTGCAAACGTGTGACAAGTTTGCCAGGCAGACTGACTTTCTTTCAATGTCCTTTTCAGGAAAGTATTAAAATGTATCTCAAGCATATACGCGATGAATGAGATTATGTCATTTATCATCAGTAATTCACTGTACTGGTACATCTCTTTAAACTTGTAACTCTAATGTCCAATAGGCTAAAAAGAAGGGTTCTGAGTTTTAGACCAGGCTAAAGTACATACCATTAAAAAACAAACAAAACCACATGCACCTTCGTCATAATGAAAACACTCAGATACCACTCAATCAATTCAAGAATAAAGTAGTATTTTTGAAGCTCATTTTAATATTTTTGCATGAACCATGAAATGTATTTCCTCTTTTGTTTTGCTGTTGATTAGAGATCTGCTCATGCTTATTGATGAAATCTTTTAAAATACCTTAAATTATTAAAAAATTGAAAATGAAAAATATGAAATTCTATCAGCTAATAATGAATATGATTCATCCTTTTGCTTAGATTTTAAGAATAATTCTGAATGTTTTGCTATTAAAAATGTTAAATGTTAAATCTTTGTAAGATGCTGATTATTTTTAATAAGAGATTTTTGGTAGTTAAGGTAATAATTAATGATTATAAATAAACTTAGTGACTAAGTACTTCTAAATAGGTTTAATAAATGTGGAAGCTAATTTCAGCAATTAAGTTTTGGAATTCTTTGTATGCTAAGTAATTACAGAGTATCAGTAACAAACATGAATTAAGAGTTTTTAAAGTATATACTTAATGCCTTTCAAAATAATCATCTGGAACATTCACAATGCTGCTTATAGCTATAGGAAGACTAGTATTAGGTCAGAAAAGAACAACATTATAGTGTCAGTGGTTGAAAGAATACTGTTCTTATTCAGGACCCAAGTTTGGTTTCCACCATCTAAATCTCATGGCTCACAGTCACTTAATCTAATTGTGTATAATTATAGATCCAGAGGGATCCATTGCCCTCTTCTGATCTCCATGTGCATCTGCATACATGTGCACATACCCCACTGAATATATAATTATTAAAATACATGATTGTTAAAAAATAAATAAATGTTATTCCAACAGAGATTATTATCTAATTTTGTTTACTGTTGTTCATTGGGATCTACATTTTTTCAGTTTTTTTATTAATAATTTTATTCATTTATGTTTCAAGTAATATTCCCCCTTCCCAGTTTCCCCTCCTTAACCCCTCAGTCCCATTTCTGCTCTCCTTTGAATCTATGAATGTGCTCCTTCACCAACCCAACTACTCCTGCCTCACTGCTCTAGGATCCCACTCTGCTGGGGCATCAAGCCTCCACAGTACCAGGGGCCCCTCCTCTCACTGATGCCAGATAAGACCATCCCCTGCTACATATGTAGCTGGAGGCATGGATCCCTCCATGTACTCTTTGGTTGGTGGTTTGCTCCGTGGGAGCTCTGGGTGGTCCATTTTTTATCTAACATGTTTAATTTATACTGCAATGAGTGGTTTTCTCAAAGCTATGCAGTAAAATTGAAATGATATAAGATTAACAATGAATTCAATAGATGAAATGAAAATATCATTATCTTGCAATTTTCAAGATGTATATGAAAGGTTACATTTTTATAATGTTTGTGAGCTTATATTTATCCTTTTTAAGTCACACTATACTATATGTAGTCAGCTGAAATTTCAGATTATCTGAAAGCAACTGTATAATCCATCGATGTTGTCTTTCCTCTACATTGTTTGTCTAAGTTAAAATTTCATTGCTCCATTTTTTTTCTCTACATCTGACATGTTGAGAAGCACTTATCAAAGTTAAATTGACATGTATTTACTGTATGCTGCAGCTGCAGCTAATGAAGCTTAGTAGTTGAATTTCAGTTCCTGTTGCCAGCCGGGTTCTGCTGATAATGGGTTGTTTTTATGGAGAAGATGGAATAAGGGACATATGGCATAGAAGTGTACATTCGATGAAAAGCATTTTAAGCAGATGAGGAAATATGAGGTTTTGTTAGTTCTAAATATTATCATCAATGAGCAGAAGAAGTCAACAAAAATACTCCAATTTTGTTCACTTCCATATTAGAATAATCAAGATGAGGATTCATTTGAATGGAGGATCATGGAGGGAAGGATTGAAAGATGGTGGGTGGGGGGCTGGGAGAGAAAAGGAGGAGGAAATATTAGAATTCTATTTCTGTTAAAACTATTTTTATGGGTGTATAGCTTTTGATGTTCTTAGAAGAGACAATCTCACATAACCCCCACCCCTCCAATTTTCTGGCTCTTACAATCTTGTCCACTCCCTTTTCTGCAACGATTACTGAATCTTGGGTTTAGGGGCTGTATTGTAAATGTTGGATTCTACAACTCTACATTTTGATTCATTGTGATCCTCTGTAAAGGTTTCCATTACATGTATGTAACATCAATTAATTAAAGGAGAGCAGGGTGGAGAGGTGAATTTTTATAATTGTGTAATTATAATATCAAGCTTAATTTAAAAGCATATTATTAAATGAAAATTATAACACTTATAAGAAGCATTCCTTGCCAGAATACCTTTAATTCCCACCTCCATAAGATGTGGATGGAGTATAAAAAGTTTGGGAGTTGAAAACGTTATGGTAAAAGAATTTGAAAAGTAATGGGGACACCACTGGAGAGGTAATTTTAACTTTGCATCCTAAATATTTTGTTGTGCTAACTAGTCTGTAACCTTCCTTTTACGTAAAAAAAAGAGGGTTGGGAAGATGACATTCACCTTTCATCCGGACCAAATTTAGGAAATTCTGCATACACGCAGAGACTTGGAGTCTTATTTTCAGTGAGATCACAGTATATTGTAGTCTAGTAGATCTTATCCATATGTTCTGTCTTGGTCCCATCAACCCTCTTACTCACATGTAATCTCAAACCTTCAAAACTGAGGTAGGCGAAAGTTCATCAGCCAATGTAAAGCAGCACACAAATTCAACTATATTCGTAAATTACATGAACAACTTAGTAGACACAAATAGAACCATTAATTAAAGTTTCACATTATGAAAAAAATCTCTGAAGAAACTACAAATAAAAGAAAAATATTTCAATATTAGGGCTAGTTTTTTTTTAAAGAGAAATTTAAATAACATACATGTAAAATCTGTTAGAGTTTTGGGAGAAAGATCAATTATATCTGGAATACTAGTATCATAATTCATGGGTGAAAATGAAATACTTATGTTTTTGTATCAACACAAAGTAAAAATAATAATAATAATAATAATAATAATAATAATAAAAGTAAAACTGCAAAACAGGACAGCCACAAGTCATAGTCCATCTTAGAGAGTCGAGCCTTGTTTGGTGAGTGGCAAGAACTGTAACTGCAGATAGCCAGCATCAAAGACCTTGATATAATAACTAAAACTTTATTGTTGTTTTGAAAGACAGAGGCAGGCTGGACTCACACTCACTACTTACCTGAGACTAGCTTGAGCACCTCAGATTCCTGCCTTCACCTCCACAGTGTGGGAGTTACAGGTGTACACTACCTCACATGGCAAAACTGGAAACTTAAAAACTACTTCAGAAACAGAGAGAGAAACCGGCAGAAGTGGTCAAGGACTGTGTGAGAGGGACAGCGGTAACAGCAGGGCAGTAAATAAGACCAAGAACTGACAAGTTGGATTCCATGAATGCAGAAAGCTTCTGTGCAATTTTTTAAATAGATGTATGATTTAGAAACATATGTCATCAAAAATATGATGAGAAAAACATCAGAGAGGAGACTGTAATATAGTTTAATTTCACCGTAAAATAATAGAGATACATAATAGTTACAAATTTTTCTAAAACCTGAGAAATTGATTCCATAATTACATATCAAATCTTCTGAGCAATATATCTAGCATAAGTTCTTTTATGTATCCTTCTGGCAGAGCTGAATAGAAGAGAAAAATATTACATTAGAAGACACATTTTAGTAACAATATCACAATTGATTGAACCTAGTTAAGACAATATCCACCTTTATAAAGTACAAAACACTGTAATATTTTCAAGCCAAAGTAGAAATCTTGGACAATGCAATAGTCACAGAAACAATAATCATTCCCTGAATGTCATTCCCTATGGTCATTAAAATTGTGTCATAAGTGTGTGTTTGGCTTCAATATCCTGTAAGTTTTAATTTTGTTGTGACTTCCTGTGATTTAGTGAAAGTACAGTACTTTTAATGCCTATGGAAATATGTTGACATGCATATGTGCTTATTATTCTAGACGATGGATGTTCATTCTGTTCAGCTCTATTTTTCATTCACAGCTTTGACTTTCAAGTCTGTTGTGTTGGCCTTGCTAGATGTTTCTATGCTTCCTAAAGCAACCTTTCCAAGATCCAAGCATAGGTTCTGTGTATCACTTGTATAGCTCTGTTTCTGTTATTTTGAGTTACACCAAGTCTGACTCCTTTCTACATTTGGAAGAAGAAACAAAGTACATAGTTAAAGTCATTCTTTTTCAGTCTTATGGAGTTGATGACGCCAAATGTTATATGTTTTCCTTTCTCAGCATTGACTGAATTTATTGATGAAGTTTCTCTGTGCTTTCCTTTTGCCATAAGTCAAATGGATTCATCATCTATAAAAGTAAATATTTTATTCGTCCCAGTTTACTTTGTTTTTGAAAGCTTATAATGACCAGAGACATGGTTTGTTTAGTTCATCAGCTATAGATTCAAATTTTCATTCAATTGTTGATTTCATGTTTTCTCATCATAATTATACTTGTTGACAATAGACTGTGGATTCTTTAGAAGTTAGTTGAAGTTGCATTTATAGTTTACTCAGGATATTCATAAATATTATATATTCATTTGATCTTAATGTCTAATCTTATTTAATGGACTGTCCGAAGTTTCTGCAGCTTCAAAAGTTATTAGCTTGTGAGTGAATAAGATTGAAGTTTCACCCCATGGATGTGTCATGTGTGACATTTCCAGGTTTTAGCTCTTAGTGACTCTGGGTACAGTCTTATTTATCGAGAGTTATTATATGTGTAACAACAAGAGAGTGAATTATCAAAAGTTCATGTTCCTTTTATGTTTTAAAATTTACCAGGAATTATTGAAAGTAATATTTTTTCAAAGTTTTTATTTCTTTTATTCATTTTAACATTTTTCATTTCTTCTTTTACAGTTTCATAAAAAATATAGCATATTTTTATCACAGATATTGTCTATTATTTTTATCTCCTTCTTCTACTCCACAGGAGTAATTTTAAACCTTTCAGTTGTCACTGTCTGTTCCTGGCTGTGGATATTTTGTTTTGTTAGGCTAGTTCAAATCATTATTTTTTTATAAAAAAAGAGAAATTGCTTACAATTTGAAAATAAAATTTGCAGAACTTTTCCATACATTCAAAATACATATAAAGAAATGATTCCTGGTCCATTTCAGGGCAACAGTGAAGCATCCAAAACATGACAGGCAACAAAACAGAAAAGTATGAAATAGAAAAGAAAAGTTTTTAGAAATAAAATTACAACTATGCAAATAGAATTTTTTTCTAGTAGATCAAACATCTGGAAAAAATTGATAATGCTTAAATAATGAATTCAAATAAGAAAATATGATATTTAAGTCATGTTTATCAAATTAATGTGAGGTATAAAGATGAGTAAATTTTGGAAACTTGATAATACACATTTTAGTAAAAGTTTAAGCAAACCCAGAGGTGACCTTGGTGCATTCCCCTGTCAGCCTCTTTCCCTCTTATTTCCACTAATGACAAGGATCTTGTCTGCTTCCTTTCTGTTCTTAGCTCTGAGAACCATGCCAGATACCGAATATAACACTGACACATTCAGAGACAGGGAAGCGTGTACTGATTCTTAGGGCTCTCACGTGATCTCACAGCCTGCAGGTTGCTGAGACTCACTGTGAACCTGGAGCCGAAGCCTGGGAGATAGTGAATGAGCAGGACAAGATGAAAACACTTGCCAAGTCAGACCTGGGTCAAAGGTTATGTTAGCACTCCTGGTCATATTTCCTTCCCTTAACTCAAGAGCAGAAAAATCAGTGCTGCAGGAAAAGATACAAATTAATCAGCATGTCTCTATTAATAGAACATCAGAGTTTGCAATCAGTGCTGGATTGTTCCCTGTAGTTGTCTTATCCAAGCAGGAACTCTGCCCATCAATGAGGCTGATGGTAACCTCAGAAAACCACAGGGGAGGAAGCTATTCCTGCTCGGACCCATCCCAGTGGCTCAGCGCCTATGATCATGTTATTCCTGACAAAGGTTTTTCCACTTTGAGAATTTATTTTAGATTTCTGCCCTAACAGGGAAGTGATAAGAAGAGAAACCAGCACTTTAGGAAACTGGCTGAGGGAGGGCAACATTGAGCATTTAAGTTTTTATTGCTTTTGTGAATTCATTGTGCCTCCCCATGCATTTAGCCTGGGAAAACACCTGTTAGGTTTCTGGAGTGCTATCCAACCCTTTTCTGCTTTATAAATGGAAATGGAATTCCCTTCAGGCTTTAGAGGGTGCATTTGTATGAAAATTTCCTGCTTGTTGTTCTTGTCTCTATTTCTGTTTCAAAATATCACAGTGAGGTTTTCTCTAAGCAAGCTGTGCATAAATGAGTGTGCATAAGCATTGGCTACATATCACAGTCCACAGCATTATGATGCTGGTCTAAGAAGTATGTGGAATAAATTCCCTAGGGTGAGGGCAAGAACAAGGTAAGACAAGCTCTGAAGATTAACGCCTGCCAGTGTGTCATTACCAGACTCGGCCTGACCCTACTGAGACCCATTCTAAAATGGAATATGCATTCAGACTGGTAGAAAGGCTTTCTCACCAGGTAGAGATTTAGGACAAGAGGGGGCCAGTTTCAAACTTGATTCATTTATCTTGTTGTACATTTACTAGGCAGGAAGGCAGCTGCAGTAGAGGAGTTTTCCTCCTTCTGACCTCTTTTTAACAAACTGAGGGGGGAGCTAGGAATGTGGAGGAGGAGTGGTAGGAAGAAAGAATAGAACCTATGATATACTTTGTCATATCTTGTTTTTCATGTGTTAAACACTGAATGAAAACAAATTTTTAGAATATCAGAGCACATGAAATTTTTTCCTAAGATTATTGTATGAGATTTAATGCTTTATAAGTAAATTTGATAATGTAAATACAAAGGAAAATATTTTGTTACTCTAAATATCTGACTTCTTTCAGTTGTGTTTTTTGATGCTACAATTTGAGTCTTGTTTGATAGCTTTCAAATGTCCGTGTGCTCTAAACTTGGCTCAGTGTGGGGCACAGTGGTAGAGAGCTGGGGAGAAGGTGATGAGGTCACTGGGACTTCGTCCTGCCCATAGGAATCATTGCTAAGCCCTTGAAGCAGATACCGTCTCAGGTGACTGGGTTCCTACGGAGTGGGATTTGCCATATGCTCACCCTCTGCAAACAGCTCGTTCCCTTTGTGCTTCCATGACTTAGGAAAGGCAGGAGATTTGCACCTGACCAGACCCTGGGTTTTAGACCTTCCAGACACCAAAATTATAGCCCAAATAAAACCTTTTTTAAAAAATTCCTAGTCTTATGTTATAAGAGAGTAAAATGTGCAAAAAGATAAAAGTTTGTGCTAATTTCTTTGTTTCATTTTTAAAATTGTTATTGGGTATTTTCTTTTTTTTTTTTTTTTTGAGACACGTTCCAACTATGTAACCCAGGCCGGCGTTAACTTTTGTTATCTAGCCTCTGACCCCTAAATGCTAGGATTATATGTGTACACTACCAGGCTTAATTTTTTTAATCACATATAATTTATATATAACTTTATATCTCCATTTTCTTCTTACTAACCACCTCTAAAATACATTCATCTTTCTTGAGACATAGTCTTTATGCCACCATTTTGCTTGTCTGTGACACTAGAAAGGTTAGTCTATCCGTCTGTTTCATAGATAAAGAGACTCAGAAGCCTCTCAGGGGACTGAGGGTCACAGTTCCCAAGGAATCAGGGTTCTCTTTTGTGAATTCTCATGCTCTTTGATAAAAGAATTTTTAAGTGGACTTAGAAGGGAGCTAGAGAGAAATCACAGAACAGTACCTGTACATCTCAGCAGTTGCTGGGATAAGGTGGAGAAGGGCAAAGGCGAGAGCCATGCCTTTTAAATTAGGGTCCAGGAAATTAGTCAGATTCAGCAATGGAAGTGAGCAACTGCTACACAATGATAAGGGGTGTGGCCTCAGACAACCAATGTGAGTTTTTAGAGTGTCTTGGAAAAGATGCTTAGATTAGGTTTAGTATTTTAAAAAGATATAAAGGAAAGGGACAAATTACCGTTTCTGATTTAAAATTCAAGTAGAGTAAAGGTTGCCTTAAAGTAAAGGTTGGCAATGGACTACATATAGAGACAACTTCCTCTTGGAGCATGAGTATATTTTCTCAGAAAGGGCACTAGCAAATGATGCTTTATCCCAGGCCCAGAAGGAGAACTCAGAGTTTTAACTCAACTCTTTTGACCAGGAACAAATAGTAGCGTTCCCTTGAAAGGCCTCAGCAAAAACCTGTTAATTCCTCCTTTTTATATGTCATTTTATATCTTTAAGAGGGGAAAAGCAATGTTCCCTGTGCTAGTTTTGGCAGCAAATGAGGTAAAGTTCCAAGATGTTTGTAAGAAAGTGGTCTATCCTCAATAGTTCTAAATTTGACAATGCCTGTCTAACTGCCTAACAGTGAGGATTATGAGACTGAAATACAGAGAATTTGAATTCCTATTTGGGAATCGTTCTCTGACACAAGACTGGGCGCAATGAGTGCCAGATGAGTAAAGGTTGGTACACAGTGTGCCCAAGCTGGGGTGTGAGCTCCAAACACAGCCAAAGACCTGAAGGTCCTGAAACCACTCCTGGTGAAGGATACTCTGAAGTAATTTTTCAGTACTTAATAAAACAACAGTTCTTTATTCATGAGGTCACGTCAAAGCTGCTCTTTAGGGGAAGCCCCACTGAGAAGAATAATTTTCTCCTTCATTTGCATTTCTATAACATTTTGTTCCTGACTACATTATGACATTTAACACATTTATTTTAATTACCTGTTCAAATGTCATCTTCTTACTAGACTTAGAGTATAAGCCAAGACATTCTCTAATTGCTTGTCTACTCCCAATATTTAACTGCCACATAGTAGGTGATCACATATATTTTGTGAGTTGAATTGCTACAGATCCCTGGAACAGATATACAGTTATCTTATAAATGTTGCAAAAATAGAAATTTATTGTATACTGTTAAAAGTGTAATTTAATAATATACATGTAATCTTCTCTCTCAGGCATTGTGCTAAGACTAAGAAAAGGAAGATAAGTAAATCCTACATAATAATTAACAGCCTTTTCTTGTCTTCAATAGCCTTTCATTTATGGTGAATGTATGTTTGTACTGTGTGTGTGTGTGTGGTGTGTGTGTCGGTGTGTAAAAAGTCTATAATCGCAATGGAATGAATGTACAGTAGTAAAACATGAAGATAATAGATGCCTCCTAGTGAGTTCCCAAAAAAAAAAAAAAAAAAAAACCAAGAGGCACTTTTACTGGTCATTATATTCCAGACAAGAGGCCAATGAGATACTTAGTGGGTAAGGCATTTGTCAAAAAGCCTTACAACTTGAATTTGAACTCCAGTTACCACATAGTAAAAAGAATGAATTCAGTTTCCATAGTAATATCCTGGCCTACAAACATTATACCTTAGCACAAAAGTATTCATACACACACACACACACACACACACAATGTTAACATTCTAGTTACCAAAAAATTGTTCCAGATACTAAAAGGAAACATATCAAAGGGATAGGAACTACTGTGTGTGTTGTATAGATGCAATAAGGACTAAGGAACTTGTGGCTTGTTACTGTCCTCCAAATGTTCTCTTATGCAAGTTACGTCCTGAGTGTAGCACTCTTCAGAGTTGGTCTGACCTTTACAAAGCAGAGTCCAGTGAAAGGTCCTATGTCAATGAGAGTGCAGATAGGTTTTGGGTTTTGGGAATTTTTTTTTTTTTTTGAGACTGATTAATTCCCACAAGATAGCTGCTAAAAAAAATAAAACAAGACGATCCCTTACTCTCTCTGACGTGTCACACTATCTCTCTGGATACACTAGCTCCCGCCACAGTGATTTTATCCATCTTTGCTCAATGAATTATATTAGTTTGAGCTTAAACAAGGTTGAACATCGTAAGGTCTGTGGCATGCAGGTGTTTGTTCCCAGCAGAAAGCATAGAGAAAGAAAAGGGTCAGATAGACCCTTCAAAAGCAACATACTCTTCTTCTAGCTGAGACCTAAGCCCCGAAGTTTCCACCACTTCCCAAAATGCTGTTCCACATTTGAGCCTGTAGGAGATGTTTCAAATTCAAACCATGTCAAGTATGCTTTTATAAGATTGATTTGTTATTGTTAGTCACTATTGTTCACCCTGGCTGTATAGTATTTATAAATAGAAAGAATGTATGATAGGTATGTGTTGGTGCTTCTAACAGAGAGCAGCTATCATCTTTACAGCCATCTCGAGCCATATACCCTGACAAGAGACTTGTTTTCAACAGCTCACAACAGCTGAGCACACTCTGATAAATATCTTGTTTTTCTCACATATCTTGTTTTGCTGCTTAGTGCCCCCAGCTGCAAGGCGTACGTGGTCTCCACGCTGCAAGACACATGACATAATGCCTTCAGCTATGCTTGTCCACGAGGGAAAGACACATGGTAAAGGGTATAAATACCCAGGATTTCCTTTCAATGATCAGACCCTTTGTCTTGTCTCCATTCTTCGCGTCTCTCACCCCTCCATCCCCACTCTCTCTTGCTAGACCTGACCGGCGGACCAGAGCAGCAGCTCCGGGCGGGAACAAAGTGGCCCCGAACATGGGACAGATCTGGGCGGGTACAGGTATATATGTATATAGAGGGACAAAAAGTTAGGGTTGGCCCTACATAGATGATATAGGTGTAGACCTCAGAATGCATTGCAGGAGATTATGGGAGACTACTGCCTTACTCATCTCTTGTCTTTTACTGCTGAGTTTTATTTTACTTCATAAATATGATACATAATTTTTAAATCCACTATATTGTTCATGAACACATAAGTAGGATCCAGGACTGAAAACACCCTATTTGGGGTCTTTTTCAAATGTTTTCATTTTTCTTGAGAAAATTCCCAAGGGAAATTTCAAATCTGTATCATAAGCATATATTAAGCTTTGAAAGAAAGCACTAATGTTTTACAGAATGATTGGACCATTTTGCATTCTAACCAGAGAAGCATGGGTATCCCATTTGCTTCACATCTTTGCTAATAATTAAAGTATTAGTCATAACCAATCTAATGAATGTGGGGTGTCATGCCAGGGCTCGTTTTAGTTTTTCTTGATGATTAATTAGTTGGAGCATTGTACCATGTGCTTTTGGAGAATCTTGTTTGTGACGTGTCTGGTCAGGTTTTCCTTTACTTTAATTGGATTTTGGATATTTCATCTATGTGTTACATTCATTAGCAATCTTGGTACATAAATAGATCCACTTCCTACACCTACGAACCTTTCCTATGGTGGTGATGCTTGCGATGTGCCAGGAGTTCACACATAGATTAGTTTCACAAACTCTTCAGTCTCTCCATTTATTTGCTTGTAGTGCTTCTCAAAGACGTTATGTGATTTTAATGGTCCAATTCGTGCAGTTTTTCTTTGATGTTTCCTGTTATGGTTAGGACATACCACTTACTCCAGGTCACAGAACTTCTCATCCATGCTTTTGTCTGGAATTCTCTCTTTATATGTCTATGTTTATACTGTCAGTTGGAACTGATTGTTGCGTAACTTTGTTTTATACAAGTCAAGGTGTTTTTCCATGTATGTAGCATATTGTGATTCTAGAAGCATATTCTGAAAAATTGACCTTCCTCTTATTATTGAGATACCTCAGAAAATTTTCAAAGAAATATTGAAATTACATCTGTGAAATTACTTCTTTACTCTGTTCTATATCTTTTTAAACTGTTCATCTAATTTTGCTTGAGTCTTTTAACTTTTAACTTTTAACTTTTTTATAAAAGTATTTTAACCGTGGTAAATCCTTTGAATTTCCTACACATTTTTGACTTGTCAATTTATCAAAAGTGTGCCATAATTTTAATTGGGAGTATTTCAAAATGTTGTGATTTATTATTTGGTTGTTAGTTTGTTATTATTTTACCTTGGGAGTTCTGGCACCATACTCAACTAGCTGTCTTACTGACTGGTGGTCATTTTTTGACTTTATGTTTAGGATGCTGCTCTTGATTTCTTCTTTTAATTAGTGCTTTTGTCTTTCTCTGGTGCTGGATCAAACTCAAGATCTTACACATGCTAGGTGAGTATTTATTCTACCACTGACCTGAACTCTAGCCTATCTTTGAATGTATAGATCATTGTTTCATGTGTTTTATATATATATAGCCAATGTATATATATATATATATATATATATATAGCCAATGTATATATATATATATATATATATATATATATGTATAGGTAGTGAGCTAAATAAGCAGATATACATGTAAGAAGTGAGAAACAAAAGATATTTAAATAATCTTGAATTAAAGACATATATACAGAATGAATAGGATTTGGTCAATTAGGATTTATCTTTAGAAGACAACTAGCTTCTATAACATTATCAGATTTTGCTACTGACAATCAACTATCACCCTGAGATGGGGACATTCCTATCTTGGGGAAGAAACTTACTTAGGCCAACATGGGAAGAATCCTTACCATGCCTAGACTTCCATTCCATGAACATACTTTCTCCCTATTTCCATTGTCTAGGTTATTCTCTGATTTCTTCTAGCAATGTTTTTATACTTTGAAGAAGGGGTCTTCTTTAAGATTTATTTTTCTTTTCTGTGTATAAGTGTTTGCCTGAGCATATGTATGTGTATCATTTGAGTGCCTGGTACCCAAGGAATTTTTGAATCTGTTGAAACTGGAGTTACAGGTGGTTGTGATCTGATACATGGATTCTGGGAACTGAACCCAAGTCTTCTACATGAACATGTGCTCTAATCATGAAGTCATCTCTCCAGAACATTGGCTAGTTGTTTTAATATATAAATATTTCTCCATCTTAGCAATTAATTTCTAAACAAGACTTTCAGTTTTCTTGTACATATACACACACACTTTATTTCTTGAGTGTGTGTGTGTTTATGCATTTGTCATAAAGGGCATGTTGTATCACAGGACAACTTTCAGGTCTTCTTATTTTTATTACACTTCCAAACACTTACTGTTGGCACAGAGAAAGACAATTTTATGCTGGCATTGTAACTTCTTTACTTCTACTTCTAATTTTACTCTTTGTACTTACTCTTCTTTTAGGGGTTTATTTAGGTTTTATACCCAAACCATCAAGTCTGTAGCAAATGAACCATCACTCTTTTGAGTCACAGCTTCGGAATCTGATTAGCAACATGTTTCTTACAGGAGGGCTATAGAAACCTAACTGATAAATTAAAAAATGAAGTAGGATCCTTTCTGTACCAGCCATCAGTGACAACTTCCAACCAACATGCACAATTGCTGCCAAACTGAATCTTCTTATTTCTTGGATTGCCATGACAGGGTCAGAAGATTTTCCTTTATTAGAGGCTAGTCAGGCAAGTGAGAGTCTTCCCAGTTGGCTTCCAAAGAGAGTGTACCAGAAAGATTCAACCAGTGATGGCAACTTTTTGCAAAGGCTGGTTTCCCTCAGGCCAGCTCAGATGAAAAGACTCGCTGGAGTGGAAGCTTCCATTGTGAAATCACTGCTGATGTTCTTTACTCAGGGCTGACCAAAATCCAAGGAGAGAAGCCAGAAAGTGTGGTCCTGGTCAGGAGAAATGAAAGAAAAGCAATTACAGTAGAGACACATTCTGCTTCGATATCATTTTGTTTATGTGTGTAACCACGTTCCTTTCAATATTGCTGCAAAGTTAGTAATTAGCTCCTTGGAGATTTCTGGTGCAAGCTCAAATTAAATTAAGGAAACAGCTTTCATCAAATATTGTCAGATCTAGATATAGGAATAACTGTGTAATACAATGAGATAAAGGAAAATAGATATAAAATGTTCAAGAGATAGAAAATTAAACACAAAATAAAAGCCAGTATAAAAAGTGGACAAAATTTCAAAACTTACTCAGAAAAAAAAATTGCTTCAGGTTTTGTCTTTCTTTTCCAAAATCGACGAAAAGCTTAGATCAAATATAGTATCTGTACTGTTTCTCTAATTGTAAATAACAAATTTAACAATTATGATCATAGTAGAAAATTAGAAGAACTCCTTAATGTAATGATGTTTTTCAGTCTTTGGCTTCTTTGTTTCTTCCCTTCTTTCCTCCTTCCCTCCCTTCCTCCCTCCCTTCTTCCCTCCTTTCCTCTCTCCCTCCCGCTGTCTCTCTATCTTTCTTCCTTCCTTCTTTGCTTCCTTTCTCTCTTTCTTTCTCTTTTCTTTCTTTCCATCTAGCCATAGCTCCTTCCTTTCTTCTGTTTATTCTATCTGTCCCTAATGATTTATAAGATTAAAGGAAGTTTGTTAAAATGGGAACTATGAACTTTGAGTGATATATGCACCTTTTATAATTGCTTCATTTTCACTATGTAGCACACCTCCCTCGGCACAGATTTCAGTGAAGGCTTCAGGTCAGTCAGCAATCTGCTGTATTAGATTGAAGACAACATCCACTAATCCTGCTTTGTACATATGTGTACTGGGGTATGAGTGTACATGCGTGTGTGTGTGTGTGTGTGTGTGTGTGTATGTGTATTCTTCTTTTATATTTTGAAGTGGCAAACCATAGTATTGCATTGTCAAGTGTAAAGTCAACTTTGAAATAGAATATAACACCATTTTGAATAGTTCTTATTTACCTCTCAGTTGTGTTTATTAATGTTTTCAGTGGAATTTTGAATGCATATCTTTAATTAATATAAATCTGAAGTCCCAATTTTTCCATACTCTTCTAAAATTTTTTGATATATATTGCTCTTCTGGGTCATAAAATAACTTAGGAAATATTTTCCCTTTTCTGAAATAGTTTATGCAAGGTTGATGTTATCCCTTCTTTAAATGCTTAATAGAACTCATGAATGAAAACAAATGAGCCTAGAGGACATTTCCAATTTACTTAATCGCTATAAAGCAATTTTTATTTTTATTTTTGTTTCTTTTGGTGACATATTTTTCAAAAAAAATCTTTTATCAACAATGCCTAATTTTAAAACGACATTCACAACTTTACCAATTAATCCTTCTTCTATTTCTTAGTTTGCCATTTTCTACCCTTAGTTTTCTATTAGGAAAATGTACATTATTTATAGTCAAAATTAAATTTAAATTTAAAGTTTAAAATATAAATTTAAAACATAATAAATATATAAATTTAAAAATTAACCTTTGCTTTCATTGCATCAAGTTGATTTTGATGATATATTTCCCTTATAATTCCAAAATACTGATAATTTTTGTGATTCTATAAAAACGTTTATTTTAGGGTTTGTAATTCTACATTCGCTAATATGCCGTAGCTTGTATGTGTGTCATTCTTCACAAGTGTTTTGTTTGGGAGCTTCTTTCTTGTGTGTTTGTGTATTTTGTGGTGCTGAGGATCAGACCTAGGGTTTGCACATAGGTAAGCGCTATGTATCTATCTGAATTCCTAGCTTTGGGTTACTGAGATAGCTTCTTACTAAGTAGCTCTGGCTAGCCTTGGATTTGAGATTCTCCTTCCTCTGCCTTTGCAGTCAGAAGTAGACCTCATGTCAGGGTATTCGTAAATGCTTTATAGTGAAACTGAATTAAGATTTGGAACTCTGGCTTGTTTTTAGGTGCCTATATACTGACCATTTCTAAGCCGTTCTCAAATGTGCTTTGTTTACAAATAAGAAAGTTTTTTGTTTGTATTTGTTCTTGCATTCCTCCATGTGTTGAATTTTAATATATCTGATATTTATAATACATTGGATTGTCTTTCTAGTTTTCTCTCTATTATCTAAAAGCTTGAGGAATAGGGAAAAGAAGTGGTGAAATAGCAAGGGTGGTTTGAGAACATAATTTCCATCCAGGCGTGCACCCTTGTCTTCCTTGACTTGTTTTTAAAATCATACACCTGAAGAGGAGGAGTTTGCAGTAGATATCCAAGTACGAGGCTTGAGAAAGGGAGTCCATGTGTGGAAAGGGACCATGCAAGGTGGAAGGTGAAGTTACTCCATAGGAAAAGAACAATTAGAGCCCAAGAAAAGGCAACAACACAGGGAAAACATCCTACTGTCTAGCTGTTGCTGAAGAAGAAAAGATTCAAACAAGTGTCAGTTTCCTGTCTTGACAAAATTATCTTCTTGTTTCAAGTAGAGACCTACTGGATTCAATGAAAACTTGGAATTTGGGAGGGCCAAAGAAAGCTTCATAATTTATATGCTGGTATGTAGGTTCCCAGAGTCCTAGACCCTGACAGGTAGGATCTTGTTCATCAGATAGAATAAGGAAATGGTTGGGTGCAGCTAGTGAATTCATTGAAAATGTTTTCAAAGCCTGAGACTAAATACTGAAATATACAGTCATTATCTCATAAGTCTGATACTTACCTGAACTCTTTTGTTACTTGATATCTTAAAGACTTAGAGTTATGGGTCAAAGTCTACACTTGGGTTCTGTTTCTATGCTTGATCCTTCATTTTCAACACTTTCCCCTTACCTTTGTTATCACATCTTACAATTGTATTTTACAATCTGAGAATGTGGCTGCAGTATCATCTGCTTGCTCTTTATATCTTACTGAATTTACACTTGTTCACTGATAGAAAGTGACTTCTGTAATGGCTTAAATCTTGCTTTATTTTTGCTTGTTCTTTGTGTTTTGGTTATATAACAGGTCTTTCTGATTGTTTTCATAAAGTGATAATTTTATTTAGAATCATTTATTAAATTTAAATATATGATAAAACCAATGATTTTATCAAGATAGTATTTGTCTTGGGAGATTTTACTCAGGATGCATGTAGTATTTTGTTTCTCAGGCTGTTAGGCAAAGTATTCTCTATTCAAAGTATTTACAAACCTGAATCTACAGACAATATAAACCAAATTCAATTCAGTTTTATATGAACTAAAAAAATACTTTTATAGTTTTAAAAGTTATCCTCCCTCCTCCCAAGAACAGAAAGAAAAAAAATCTCAGGGACCATACATAACAGAAATATCTTTAAATGTTCACCATTTCATCCTGGATAAGTGTTTGCCAACTTCTATGCTATTTTATTTTAAAACATAATTCCAGCAGCCTGTACATCTGCCCAACTCACCTAGGCTAACTAACTGTGGTATAAGTGACTCAGAGATGGTAGGTGAGGTTTCATTCATCACACTCCCTAGCTGGAAAGGAATTCATGCCTCTTAGTAATACTTCTCAATCAGGACTATCATCATATGTTCTGCAGAGTTCTCCAGCTTTATCAAGCTCTGGTTGACCACCACAGCAACATGCAGAAATGTACCCACTGTTTGCCTTTTTCCATTTCCTATCTCACTTCCTTTCTCCCCTCTCAATGTTTAATGGTGTTATCTTCAAAATTAACACACTCAACCCATGCCTCATTGCCCAGAATATTCTTCTTACTGAATATTTTCTACTTTTTCATTCCTCCGTAGATTGTACACAATGCTTTAATCACATGTGCAAAATAAAGATCTATAACTTGCAATGAAAGACTGACAGTTATGTTCTCAGAGAGCCACATTTATAATTCAAGATCTCTCACTCATTAACCTTTGGTCATAAATTTCATAAGTAACACAAAGAGTTTAACCCTAACTTTTATTATTAAACCTTTTCTCTTCACAATTTCTCACATGAGTTGAACATGCTTATCCAATGACTATTCACTGCTAAAGACTCATTTCTTAAGGCACACTTCAAGGATTTCCAACTTTAAATTTGTGTACATATGTGTGTGACTGGAAATATTTTGTTGTTGTTGTTCTTTCTACCTTTTCATTAACCAGATTGAAATAAGATTAGATTTTCAGAAGCTCTGCAGAGCGCTGTATGATGATAGTCCTGATTGAGAAGTATTACTAAGAGGCATGAATTCCTTTCCAGCTAGGGAGTGTGATGAATGAAACCTCACCTACCATCTCTGAGTCACTTATACCACAGTTAGTTAGCCTAGGTGAGTTGGGGCAGATGTACAGGCTGCTGGAATTATGTTTTAAAATAAAATAGCATAGAAGTTGGCAAACACTTAACCATTAAACTGGAGAAATTGTTTTTCAGAAAAAGGAAACATCTGCTAAAACCTCTGCTTGGGGATTGGAAAAAAGTCTCCATGGTTAAGAGCACTTGCTCCTCTTCCAGAAGACCCAAGTTACTACCCACCCCTTGTAACTCCCCATCATCCTTGTCAGGCAGCTCACATCTTCAAGTGGGTGACACACAGTCTTCTTCTGTTCTACACATGCATTCATAGACATGCACTGTACACACATGTACACACATAAATAAGGATTAGATCAGCCAGGTAGTGCTGTTGCTGCCCCCTCTATCTTTGAGAGCAATAAATGAAACTGTAAAGACTCTAGACCAGTGGTGCTTGACCTTTCTTATACTGTGACCCTTTAATTCAGTTCTTCATGTTGTGATAACCCCCAACTAAAAATTATCTCATTGCTACTTTATAACTGTAATTTTGCTACTATTATTTGTAATTTAAATATCTGATATGCAGAAAATATGGTACGTGGCCCCTGTGAAAGGGTCATTCCCCTACCACCCCAACATCCCACTGCCCCCCACCCGCCAACCTCAAAGAAGTCATGAGCCACAGGTTGGGAACCACTGCTGTAGCCATTGTTTCCCTTCCTTCCTTTCATTTTCCGGTGGAAGAGGTTAGCACATACACTTTATCTTGGAACTTAGTGTAAGTTCATTTGGATCAATCATTGTTCTATTAAGGAAAAATATACAAGCAGACATTTTTGATACTTTTCTTGCTCTAAAATCTTTATATGTCGCATTGCTCTGAATAATCATATTCTCCTGTTCTCAGTTATATGTTTTCAAAGGGCCATGTATATGATTTAAATTAATTAAAATAACTTAAAAATAATTAAAAAATAAATAATTAAAAATTAAAATAAAATAGTTACAAGTTCTTATAATCTCTGTGGCAATGAGCACAATGTATATAAAGAATTTAACTTGTTTATTGATGATTAATATGCTCCTCTTAATTCCCTGTCTGAACCAGGACATGAACTATAGAAGTTTTAAAGCCTTCAAGAGGAGTCAGACAATGTAACAGTCAACAGAAAACTGAAAGAATATTTCACATTATTCAATTCCAAGAAATTTTGTAAACATCTTGACAAAGCTGTCACCTTCCATTGATCAGTTTAGTGTGTCATTCTCCACTAGAGCAAAAAAGGTAATAAATGAATGCTATTAAGTGTTCTGGGATCCTGTTACCATATACCACATGTGACTGGCCTCTGTGTGCTCAGAATGCATCATATTTATAAATAAAAATTCTCTGTCCTTTTCTAAAATCGTTCATTGCCTGACACCATATCCGTGTGATTCCTGTTTCTGATTCTTATCTTGTTCTCGTTTTCACGTTTGCCTCCACTTCCACTCTGGCAAGGGTGATATATTTATGTCCTCACTGTGAGTTCCGAGACAGCAGAGAGAATTGGATTAACACAGCAGGGCCCGACAAGGCTGTGCTGTTTCGTTTGTTCCTGTAGACTGCGTTCCTTACAGACAGGAGCCTATCCTTGTAAAGTTATTTGTTTATTTCTCACTTTTGAGGACCTCGGTGTCATTACGATACTCTATTACCAGAGTTCCTCAGCTAAAAAAGAATAGCCCTGAAGCCGGGAACAACAAACAGCCTTGTGTCTCAGGAAACCTGCTTCTTGTCAATTAACATGGTGCATCGTTATTTTATAGGTGAATAGAAACACCTTGAAAAAACTGCTTCTTCCACTGACCTTTGTGATAAGGAATGAAAGGTGTAGTCACTAGATGTTGTTGTTTGGCTGCAGGTTCTGTTGTCTGGTTACATTTTCCCAGTGAAAAGTAATTTACGCTCTGAGCCTTATTTTCTCACCTTTTGTAAATCAGGAAAATGATAATGAGGAGGAGGAGGATAACAGTAATAACCTATGGGCAGCAGTTTGCTTCAGGCAGAAATGAGGTGATACATGTGAAATTGAATCTAAAAGATTTTTTTGAAATATATTTGGGATTGGAACAACCCAAGAAATCTTTCTAAGGATTGAGTAGTATTGCCTTCTTGGGGAAAACAAAGGCCGTAAGAAGACAGATGTCAAAATGTCTTCTCTCTGGGGGAAATGGGTAGCATTAAATCATGTGACTGAACATTTGTTGGTTCTCCCCATCATACCTAAGTCTCACAACCTGTTGATTTTCAAATGACCTAAGAATGGATCTCATTTGCTAAAGGAAGAAAAGGAGTGAGGTGATTTCAGTGGCACCCCCTGCTTCCTAGGCAGTTCAAGGCTGTGACAGAGCAGTTTCTCAGGAGGAAGAAAGCAATGCCCTATACATCAGTCAGAGGGAATTCCTACTTAGATTGCAATTCACCAAGGGAGTTCTCAAGACTTTCAAGAAAGCATTTTAGAATTGATTGCAGATAAGCTTGGTAATCTGCAACAAAAGGCCATTAGAAAGACAGCTGTGCTTCTGAAGCACAAACACCCAGTGTGATACACATCTGTTCTACACCCTACTAAGTTGCCCCATATGGGACCTATTTCTTCTGGAATCCATCCAAGGCCTTTCCAGATGGTCCTTTCTCTTCTATTCTATGTCACTATTGCTACTTGCCTACTTTTGGCGGGCCTTCCTGAGTTTCTGCTCACCTGTGGCCTGAAGGGTGTGTGATGAGTGATGTTTTTTATTGTGTGGGTCTCAGGCCTGCAGTTCAGGATGTCTAACATTGCCTTTCCCCAGGAGGAATTAAGCATTGATCAAACTGCCTGAAAGAACTATGTGAAAAGAATGGTCTCTTAAGACAGATGAAAGGAGCAGGACCCCTTTGTGCTTTTCTTATGCTATGTGGCTGTCACAAAAGCCATGTAAGCCACTCTGACTTTCAATGGAAAGTGACTTCAGCTTACTAGTATTCTGGGAGTTCTCTTTGACTTTCAGATCTTTCCTTATGTCATAATTTTAGTTATCTTCTTGCTGAAAAAGTAAGGGGCCTAGATGCGTTTAACCATTGTATAGCAGAACAAGCCAAGCGGTCATTTGCAGAAATGAAAGACTGTGACAGTAGCAGGATATGATTTGGAAAAGCATGAAACTTGGGTTTATAGTTTGAAACATGTAATATTTTCAGAGGATGTTATTTTATTGTAGACTATTGACAATTTCTTTCACATGTGGAAAACAGAACAGATAATGTCATAAAAAGAAAAGCATCTCTAAGTTAAGTAGTCATAGAAAATGTGACTTGTATTGTGTGCAAGCATGTTCCTTTGCATACGTGTATGTGTGCCTGTGTTCAGAGACTAGAGTGTAACTATAACACACTGCTTTTCCTCATGTGCCAACTACCGTGTCTTTTGAGACAAGGCTTCTTTGGTCTTTTCTGTTGTTCTGTGGAAGCCAACCAGCTCTGTAAATATAAACATAGCACACTAAAGAGAGTGCTGTGACATTTTACTGTCTTGTCTGCTAGTCAAGTCCTGAATATTCTGGACTGCTGGGAGTCAGGAGATGGAGCAACATCTAGGTGCTTTTCATCTGATAATTGCACTTTATATGACTTACTGTAAATCCTTCAGTGTATTTCCCTTGTTCACGGGGAGTATAGATACCTTAATCAGATTATCTGAAGCAAGAAGAGTCACTCTAAAAGTGGGTGTCACTCTGGTGAATACCCAGACAAAATAGTATAGAAAAAAGATTTTGCTTTTTGCTTATTTGATGTCATTGGAAAGTTTCTCTACTCTCTTGCTGTGGCATTCCTTCAGTGGTGTTAGAACCAACTTCTTATGGCTTTCACTATAGATTAGGGCAAGCAGCTCTCCAGGAGTCTTCTAGGTTTTTAGCAGCAGAATGAGCCTGTGGAGACACCCAGTCCTGTAGATTGAACAGCTACTGGATCCTTAACCTCTTTATTAAACACCAACTATTGTTGGTCTACCTGGAAGCATATTGTATATGTTAATCAACTAAATTCCCCTGAAATATATTCATTATATTGGTTCTTTTCATGTAGAAACCCCTGACCCCACCCTTAATATGATGTCAAATAGAAGCTCCATACAGCAAAGAATCATCCAACCAAAAATCAACTTAGTGTTGAAGTTGAATGCCCCTTCATTGACCAAATGAAGCTCCTCAGTGCCTTTCCTCTTTCCCCGGGAGAAATGCAGTGTTAGGGGAAGATGGTAGGTTTGGTAAGAATTTAGGAAAAGGAGGGAGCACCTGCCATCATGGAGGCACCTGTCCCAAGGACCATGAGCACCCTGTCTGTATCTGCTCTGCTGGATATGCTGGAAGACTTTGTGAGACAGATCACAATGAGTGTGTTTCCAGCCATTGCCAGGATTGAATCAATAGCTACTCCTCCTTTTGTGTGCCTGGATACCAATGCAGGCACTGTGACTTTGAAGTGAATGAATGTCTTTCTGATCCCTGCTTAAATGGGGTTCTATGCCTCAATGAGATGGGAAGATACATGTGTGTCTGTCCTAAAGAGTATTCTAGTATGAACTGTGAGTTGGAAATTGATAAATGTGGAACCCAGATGTGTCTACATAGTGTCACATATCAAGAAGGTCTTTGAGGTTTACTTCTGTTACAGTGCACCTGGATTCTTTGGAGATCACTGTGAACTCAACTTTGATAAATATGTCAATCAGACATGTCTCTATGGAGGTCTATGTGCAGATGGAGGTAACAACTACCACAGTGACTGCATGGGGAGTGGATTCACAGGAACCCACTGTGAGACCTTGATGCCTCTTTGTTGGTCAAAGCTTTGTCACAATGTTGCAACATGTGAAGACACAGTTGACAGCTATATTTGTCACTGCTCTCCTGGATACACAGGTGCCCTGTATGAGACAGACATAAATGAAGCAACCCCTGCCATTGTTAGGGAAAATATGCCCATCTATCCTCTAAAGATTTATCTATACACATTGCTGGCCTGCTTTCCTCCTTCAACTACCTTGGAGCCTCGGGATATGTTTGTTGTCTGTCCGAACTCATAGACATCAGCCTAGTGTAACTGTCCTCTGAGAGGCTCCACGAAGCAGCTGACCAAAACAGATGCAGAGATGACCATCCAAAGATTAGACAGCTCAGGATGTTTTGTGGAAGACTTGGGGGAAGGATAGAAAACATAGAGGGGATACTGACTCTACAAGAAGACCACCAACACAGTCAACTAATCTGGACCCTTGGGGGAATCTCAGAGACTAAACCACAACCAAAGAGCATACAAGGGCTGGACCTAGGCTCCTGCACATATGTAACAGATGTTCAGTTTGGTCTTCATGCAGGTCCCCCAACAACTGGAACAGGGTCTTACCCAAACTCTGTTGCCTGCCTGTGGGTCCTGCTCCCCTAAATGGCCTGTATTGTCTGGCCTCAGTGGGAAAGTATGTGAAAACTTAAGGGTTATTTGGAAAGTTAGTTGTGCTCATTGGTATGTTGCTAGGGCAAATACATGAAAGAGTGATTTCCTGAAGTGGATGCAAGAGAAAAGGATGTTTTGCTAAAGCAGACATGTGAAGGACATGTCTACTTCCCCTGAAGTAGACACAGGGGAAAGGCTAAGGCAGACTTGTGAAGGAAAGTTTTGTTGAAACAGACACAGATGAAACAATGTTCTGCTAAAGCAAGCACATGAAAGGACATGTGATGAAGGATTCTTCACTAATGACAAACATGTATTGGCCACCTTATATTGCATAGCTGAAATCCACTTGTGGGATCTCTGTATAGAGAAATATGCCAAAAATCTTCTGGTGGTATGTTGTGGCTTCTTGCTGATTTCTCAGACACAGGCTGATTGGCAGAATGATGTCAGTTGAGACAGACTCACATACTGAGGCAACACCTGTTGTTGTGTCAGGAAATGTTTGTGAACTCCAAAAGACCACCAAAGAGCCAATACTAATGCAATTGGGTTAGGGTCTCTTTATTTAAGCTTGAGCTTGAACTCCTGGCCAACCTAGACACAGCAGGAAGGTAAAGCTCTGAGCCTAGTTTTAGGCAAGCATTTATAGAGACAAGAAAGGGTATCTAGCCTGGTACCTATCTGATTGGGGGAGGGGGCATTATGGCCTTTAACATAATTGCTGGGAGCCAAACCATAAACTTAACCTCTGTGTTTTTCCTGATTGGTTAGGAAGTGGAGTGTCAGGAGCTGGCTTGTAACCTAGAGGTGCAAATTTGTTGGGGAATAACCCAGGAATTCGTGCTAGATGCAGGTCTTGTGGTACTAGGTACTGGCCTGTTAATTAACTAGAGTTCAACCTTAGGTCAAGTTCTTTAAGATGGAGTTTGAACCCAAAAGATCTGGTCTCTCATTCCTCTCCTTTCTCTGGTAACTAGAGGGCCTAATCATGGGGCCTCCTGGAGCTCATAGGCTTTGTAATGGGGGGACTGGCAGTATATCTAATCTTGTGAAAACAGCTAGTAACAGATCTATGTCTTTATAGCTCACTTAACTCAGGCCTGGATGTATTGGTGACCTGGAAGGACTAGACCATCATATTCTAGAGGGGGTCAGGGTTGTCACTGTACAGTCCTTGTGGGTTGGGGATGGGTCTCAACAATGGGAGTCAGGGTGGAGTCCTGAGGCTGAGTTTCTTCCTGTTGATCAGAGTTATCTTCAACTACAAGTGGGTGCATGATGAATCCATGCTCGAACCTCTTGACCTTCAGGGGGATAGGTGTGGTAAGGGGGACTTTTTAACAAGGCTTTAATGATCCCTGTCTGGATGGGGACTTGTTTCACCGAGAACATGAAGTTTAGGCCTAACATGTTTAAGCACATTGGTTTCTAGGAGCCATTTATTTCAGATGTCTTCTACAGTCCTGCGGTTTGGCCATGGCCGCCAACACGATCTTTGCCAATTGAGAGCCTGTTGCCTTCACTCTTAGGTTTTTTTTCCCTAGTCCCTGAACCTTTTGAAGTTTTCTCCTCCTCCTCCTCCTCCTCCTCCTCCTCCTCCTCCTCCTCCTCCTCCTCCTCCTCCTCCTTCTCTTCCTCCTCTGTATCTAGTGCTACATAATTGATAAAGGCTAGAGCTATTGCTGCTTTTGCTTATCTTTCACTAAATTAGTGACTGTCTCATAGCAACTTCTAGACCTCCCAACAGAGCCTGGCAAATGTAAGAGTCTTTCCTTACCTTTAACGGTGTTGAACTCCCAAATCTGAGTGGGTTAAGAATGAGTTCCCATATACGGCCATGAATCAGTTTCCTGGCCTCTGTCTGTGGTGAAGAGGACCTGAAAGAACTGTTGGCAATAATCTCAAGTGAGCTAGTGGGTGAAAAGGACTGTCTCCAAGAGATTAACCTAAGATGGCTGGTCCTTTCAATGTAGTAAGACAAGACCCATGGAGGTCACATGATGTTTAGAGGGAGTATAAGTAAGATTTCACAGATTGTGAGTAGAGTTTGTCTGGGTTTGCCTCTAGAGCTAGCTGTGCAAGGCTTGTCGGTCACATGTCTTTGTTGATCTTCACTTCTCTGAGAGAGGCATAGCTGAGACCTTTTCCTGGTTTTCCTGTTGAGGCTGGTCCCTCATCCTGACTTGTTCCAATTTGACTGAGGCCTGGCTTATTCCTGCTAGGTCATGCCACTGCTGTTGCTCTCGTGACACTACTGAACTGGACGGCTAGTGTATCTGTGAAGTGTTTGTGAATGGATGGAGCTGCTACTGCTATTGACCTGTGAACTGAATGAAGATGGAATCTTCTCCAAAGAACCATTTCTAAATAGATCCACCTCCATGGTATCTTTTTTCTGCTACCTCTGGTGGGTGGTGGTCTAGAAGTGAGGTTAAAGCATTTTAAAACCATCATTAAAAGTAGGTTTAAAAAAAAAAACTAAAGTTACAAGTACCGAGTTCTGCAGTGACTTGAGTTCCCTGGAGGTGGGGGAAGACATCCCCTCTCTCTGAGATAAAAAGGGGGGAGAGTTGGGAGAGGGACCATGTGAGGTGGAGACTGAGAGAATAGGGAGGCTACAATTGAAATATGAAGTGAATAAATCAATTAATAAAAATAAATTAGGAAAAGGATATAGCTGTAATACACTAGAAATATCATGAAGGCTTGGATAGATAATTCGATAAATATTTATGATAATTGATGTAAAAGTCTTTGAACAAACATGGTCAATTCTTTTAGGAGAAATTGGTGTTCTCTTCATTTGATAGAAAGAATCAATAACTTTGTTCCACTGATTCTAAGATTAGTATATTTTTACATTTCTAAAGTAGGAATTTATCTTATCAGCATAAGGAAATAATGTATGATATTTAATGGTCATTTAAAAGTTAGAATATGAAATAATGGTATCTCTTACCCTTGCTAGGATATCATCAAATGCTGATTATGTATTTTACTCAGAATAGGCAGTGAATTTGAAAGGACTTCAACTCATTGAAATAATATATTTTGCAGAAATAAAAATCAGAGCCTTCTGTCTATGTATAAAGTCTGTCCTTTTTACACAGCTGGAAGAGGCTGAATCAAATATTAGAGCAACAAACTACATTTAACAGTAACAAGGGATATACAATACAGTGGTAAAATATATGTGCTTGGGCCTTTGGTCTTAAATAAAATAATGAATGCAAATACATAGACTAGCATTTGCAATGTAAAAACAAACAGTAACTAGTTACTGTCCACAATATCTAGTACTCTGACAGTTATTTCACATAATTGATTCTATTTCACTTTTCTGTCTTTGGTGAGACTCATGAATGGTCTGACTCCAAGATGGCATTTAGATGATAGTCCATTAAATAACCCTAGTTAACACTGGGGAAAGGGTTACACGTCAGTGTGTGGCAGGCAGTGGGCTTTGGAAACCACATCTGGGCCCTTAGTATGATGGCACTCTTCTTCTTTTTGGTGGTAGGATGCTTATTCCTGCAGACCACCAGTATGAATTACCAATACAGCGGAAAACACTCCATTTATTCTCATAATGAAATTGTAAAACATTTGCATCAATAAATTCATGATTAGATTCTGTCACTTATAGCAACAAAAAATTTAACAGCAGCAGAGGGCCTTACAGAGAGACATGTTACTAGTGTTTATTGTACACATTGTAACTGTTTGCAAATATTCTGCAAAGTAATTGATACCCAATTGCTATTCCTCTTTCTAAATTTGGTTAAATTCCCAAAGTTAACTTTGAAAGTATGTATTAAAGCAAACCATGAGCCAGCTGATAAGTAACCTAAGAAAAGTTATAGCAAAGCATAAAATTACATTGGCTACTCATCAATATTAATTTGGTACTAAATAAGTGAGCAGGCTTAGGTAAATTAGATGTTCTGTGTTCCCTCAAGGTAAAGGGAAACACTTCATTGCTTTGATAACTTGAATATTTGAAGGTTGTAGGGTGATAACTCTGGGAGCAGCAGTGGGTTGTAAATTTGACATATTTACTAGTTATCTTTTGGTTCTGGAAATATTGGTAAAATTTAACATGATCTCATAAAATTAAAACCCTATTAATTACTGAGTAGAAAACAGAGAAGTCATAAAATCTGTTAAGGTTTTCTCGTATTTAAAAAATGGCAGTATGTGTTTCTGTGCTGAAAGTGTATTCCATATATTATGTGCTATAACATAACAAAGTAAATTGCCACATCTACACAGACAATTCTTGATGAAACCCCATTTGTGTAACAATTCCACATGGCGTTAGGTTCCTGACAACTAACTGCTACATTTAATAGCCTAATATTTTTGTGTTCCTATATGACTTAAATAATTAGCATCTTCTTTTATATGTATATGTACAATTGTCTGGTAGGTACTGCTTTTACCGAATTCCAAAACACAGAATGATGAAGTCAGTTGGCATAAAAGGAAGTTAAGAAGAAACATTTTTGAAATATTTACAGGGCACTAATAGGTACACTCCAGATGGCTGTAATGTTTATTCATCTAGAGTAAAACCTACATCACAGGCCATATTAAAATTTCTGTTGAGAAGCTTACATATTTGTCACATATAAATTCTATATTTTTGCATACTTTAAAGTGTTATGAATATAAATATGTACTATTATAAATGGACTGCAGAAACTAACTGCATTTATGAAGGTTAGAAGCCCCAAAACAATAACCTCTTATTATTATGACTGTGTAGAAAAGAAAATCTTAAATTACTGTGCTAAAAGAGTGAAAGTGTATTTATCAATGAAAGACAAGCAAAGTCAGTGTGTCCTGGGGAAGGCAGTGTGCTATCCGCTTCTATGATGTACGCTGCAGCTACAATGCAGACTGTGCCTTCACAGGAAGATCCCACTATCTACACCACATCTCAGCTTCTTAGTTCACAGGCCACAACTGTGATTTGTATCATCTGGCTTTCCAACTAGAACTGGTGATATGCAGGTACATAGCAATGAGGAATTGTAAGCCACCATAGACAAGCTCAGTTAGGACCATAGCATAAAAACTCAGAGATATTGCAGAGAGTGCTTGGCCCATGTTAGGATCATCCTTCCTGTTGGTTTTACAATATTTAATCTTTTTTACTATTAGCCTCAGATATGATGCACAGCCTTAGCATTTCAGGAAGTTAGAGAAAGAGATGACACCAAATCACCTCAAGTTCTGGACACAGATTTATTTGTAGAGGGGTGGCAATGCAGTTTTCTGGCTTATGGGCATTGCTCTCCTGAATGAATGGTGAACCTAAGAATAGTTGGACTTTAGAGATGCCTTCTATTCTTAACCTGGAATCAGGTAGATGGATAGGGAGGGAAAAAACAGTGGAGGAAACGACTGGAATGGGGGGTGTATTTGGATGGCAGGTGGAAACATATTGCAATGGAAATACCATGGAATCTATCAGAGTAATCCTAACAAAGACTCCTAGTAATGAGGGACACAGAGGCTGAACTGGCTATCTCTGTAACCAGGCAAGGCCTCAAATGGAAGGATTGGGGCACCATCTAGGCACAATACCTTCGACGTACAGTTTGTTCTGTCTTCAGAGTGTACTAAGACTGGAGCCTACCAGAATCATCAATCATCAAAAAGTGCAGAGAGACATCACCCAGCAACTGATGGGAGCAGATGCAGAGCCTCATGGTTAAACATTAGGTGGAGCTTGGATAGTCTTGCTGAATATGGGGAGGAAAGATTGGAGGAACCAAAGGGCTCAGAGACATACCAAGAAAAAGTGGCCTACAGAATCAACTGCCTGAGACATGGGAATTTGAAAGATCAGGCAATCTGTATGGATCTGACCTAGGTCCTCTCTATATATGTTATGGTTGAGTAGCTTGATGCTGTTGTGGAAATACCAACAATGAGAGAGGGAGCTGTCTCTGATTCTTTTGTCTACTTGTGGGACCTTTTCCTCCTAGGCGGATGCCTTGTCCAGCCTTGATGATATGTGCCTGTTCTTAGTGTAGCTTGTTAGGTTTTTATTCAGTGCTAGGATGGTGTCCTTGCAAGGCCTGCTCTTCTCATAGGGGAGGCAGGGAGGATACAGATCTGGATATGGAATAGAAAAGAAGCAGAGGTTGGGAAAGATTTGGCCAGGAGGGGAAACAGTGTTGGGAAAACTGTGTTTGGGATATAACATATGTGAGAGGAATTTAAAAAAATGATAACGTGAAGTAAGAAGAAAATGTGTTGGGGTGAGATCCAGGAAGATATGGAGAGAGGAGATAGCAAAATGTGATCCAGTACCTTGTGTATGTGTATGGAATTTTCACATGAGTAAATACAAATATTTTAAATAAAAGAAGTTTATTGGTGCTGCCAGTGTCTGCCCTCTACTTCCAAGCCACTGAATGAATCTCTGTGGGGAAATCTCTGTGAGCTCCTGTGTTTTCTACACCTTCCTCTAAGTTTTTTCATGGAAATATTATTCATACCAATAACTTCCCGGTGCTTCTGACTTGATGCAGAGAAAACCACAAATCTCCTTCTTTTCCTTTTTACTTTTAGCTATCTCCCTTCTTGTCTTCAGGGTGAGGATGGGACGTAGAGCCTTGTACAGAATATCCCAGCTCAAGACCACTGATCATCAGCCTAGAGCTCTGCCCTTTTAACCTTAATTCTTAAAGTCCAATGTAGATAATATTACAGCCCTATGTTGCTAGATCCCAACAGTGTAACCTTAAGTATCTCTTAGCAGAACAAAAACTGTACCCTTAAAAAAGTCTTATACCTGACTTTCTTGCCCCAGAGTTCATCTGTAGGCCTTAGTTTCATTATAGAAACCAGCTGGTCCTTGAAAATCAGTACAAGGCTTTTTTCAGTAGCATTTCATTATGTTCTGAATGAAAGGACAGTTCTTTACGCTGGGCTATAGGATCTTTATTCCCTACCCATCACTGACCATGTGGCCTTCACTTCTGAGACCCAATTCTTCAGCATTTCTTTCTAGTCAGACCAGCCACCTACCTTGTTGTTCTGTATGTATCATAAACTTTTCTGCTATGGGACATTTTCCACTCCCTCATCACTTCTTCGAACTTTTTCTTACTATCGATAGCTTGTTTGCTTTCAAGAACTCACAGAGCATACAGCATTGGTAAAGAAATGACACTTTACTGTAATACAGAGCAGCAGTTTTACGTCCTTATGTACATCTCTGACTTCTTTACTTACTTCTAGAGTATCAAATACTACCTGACTTCTACCATATACACCCCAGGAGACTTTTATTATCACTCAGATGTGTGACAGTGACTGACAAAGAGGAAACATACAATTTATTAAATGAATAAATGAATGAGATAGTTATCCTATGCTATGGATAATTATAGAACCAAGAAGGAAGGTTGATAAATGGGTTTTTTTTTTTTTTTGATTCCTCAATGAAACACTGGGGGACTATTGAAGCAATAAATATATGAGTTTCTCAGGGCAATGACCAGGGAGAGTCCTAGTCATCTTGCAAGTAATTCATATGTTTAATGAATAAAGCTTGGTCCTTTCAGGAAACTTCCCAGAGGCACTGAAGCAATGGAGAACTGCCTGTACTAAACTCCTACCTGCTAATGACAGCACAGCCCCAGGAGTCGGTGCTCACCTCTCCTTAAAGGAACTGAGCAGAATGAGAAACGTGCTGCACAGAATTAAAGAATTTGTAATCAATTGATTAACTTGGACTTATTCACTATGAGCTCTAAAGACATAAGTGAGGTAGATGATGACTGGCAGGAGGGAGACTTGGTCACTTTAAACCAAAAAGGTAACAGAGCAAGGTTCTTATTAGAGTTTTTATCTGGAAGACTTTTATAAATCATGACATAGGGGGAAAAATCTTTCCACCAGGTGTCAATTTGAGCACATTGGATAGCAGCATTTTATTCAACAATCATAGCTTTCCGACCACCAGCTAATCTCTTGAGACGGATGCTGAAAGCTGCATTACTCCAGACTGTCAACTGGGACTCAGCATCTGAATATAAAGTGGTGTGTGCTTCAGGATTTCTCTAGAAGAAGGAATGAAGATCGCTCTCCTGTGTGAGAGTCTTTGGAATTTACAAGCACAGTTTTTAAGAGAACATTATAATAAAAAGCAGTTCATTTTATGACCAACACAAGAAGTAGTTTCAATGGGATATGTTTGTTCTATTAAACAGTCACATTTATTTATTTATTTGTTTATTTATTTATTGCTACAAAAATTCTTCCCCTCAGAAAATACAAAATATCTCCTCACACAATGATGGCCACCTCTTCCCGTTAGCCAGACAGAGGTCAGCTCTGTAAACTGAAGAAAATTGAGACGTTACCTTCACATGAAGAAAATAGGGAAAATAAAGTAATTTGCACTGAGTGGATTTGGAGACACAGGTCCATAATAGTAGCTACTTGAAGGTTGACGATAGGGTATTACAAATTCAAGTCTTGCTTTTGATCAACTGAGTGAGTTTATGGACAGCCTCTGCAACTTAAAGAAACTATGTTGCTTTAAAAATGAAATAGGAGGCAGAGGACCTAGGTATGTAGTAGAATACTTGCATAGCACATATGAAGCTCTGGATAAACACACACACTCTTATATACATATGTACACTCACATACACAAACTCACACACATACACACATACACACACTCCCACACATAAATACACACACACATTCACACACACTTATACACATATACATATTCACATACATACACACACACACATTCATACACACACTCACATAAATACACACATTCACATACACATACATACACTCACATACATAAACATTCACACATACATTCAAACACACTTATACATATACACATACTCACATACACACAGACTCACATATACACACACTCATACACATACTCACACACTCACATACACACACACACATATACACATACTAACACATATACTTTCTCTCACACACACACATACACACAAACACATCTGTATACATGTGTATGCATACATCCATCTATGAAAATAATCTTTTTTTTCTTTTATTGGATATTTTATTTATATTTCAAATGTTATCCCCTTTCCAGGTCTCACCTCCAGAATCCCCTATCCCATCTCCCTCCCCCTGCCTCTCCACCACCCACCCACCCACTCCCACCTTCCCACCCTGGCATTCCCCACACTGGGGCATCAAACCCCCTTCAGGCCCAAGGCCTGCTCCTCTCTCTTATGTCTAACAAGGCTACCCTCTGCCACATATGCGGTCGGAGCCATGGGTCCCTCCATGTGTACTCTTTGGTTGGTGGTCCAGTCTTTGGGAGCTCCAAGGGGTCTGGCTGATTGACACTGTTGCTCCCCACCCCATGGGGCTGAAAACCCCCTCAGTTCCTTCATTCCTTTTTCCAACTCTTCCATGGGGGAACCTGCACTCAATCCAATGGTTGGCTGAGAGCATGTGCCTCTGTTTTTGTCAGGTTCTGGAGACAGCCATATCAGGCTGCTATCAGCAAGTATCTGCTTCCAGACATCTGCAATATTTTATAAAAATTTATTTCATTCTGCAACATACAGACAATGGACAAATGGACTTGAAACTGCGTGTGTGTGTGTGTGTGTGTGTGTGTGTGTGTGTGTGTGTTTTGTGGTATGTGTGTTCTTTTTAAATTGAGCTGCTTTGTATTTAAGAGACAGTAATGGGTTGGCACAAGGACGTTTAATACAGGTAGGAACAAGTAACCAGATTTTCAGTTTGCTTTGAAGGTACAACAGAGAATGCATTGATGGCTAGGGACTATATGAAAAGAATCTCAAGTTTGAGATGACTCTCATCCTTCAGCAGATCAGGCCTTGAGCTCTGTAACACAAACAATTTTAGCTTGTAAGTTGAATAAGGAAAAAGATGTAACATTTTCTTCTATCAGGTGTGTGGCTATGGGTTATGTCTGTGGATATAGTATGCCCCAGTTTCCACTTAAGGGTACTATTGGTGTAACTCTATAACCCTGCTCCCTGGAAGCTATATCATTCCTTAATTTTTAGGACAGTCAGGGGGTAAATGATGCTCACTAGTACACGGATGAAGGAACTAATCCATGAAGAGACCCAGGTTCACACAGGACGAGATCTGGGATCTACAATTGGATTAATTTGATATCAACCCTTTAAACACTTTTTAAATAATACGAATAAATAACACCACACATGCTGCCTTCTTTTCTCTTAAGTATTTCTCACATCTCACTGAAAGCTTCCCATCGTGTTACTTACCTTTACTTTCAGAAACTGGAAAATCAAATAAGTCAAATGAATGTTTTGTCCCACTGGGCCGTCAGCTAGCCCTCTTGAATCATGTTTATAATTTCAGTCAATAGCACAATAAGTTATCTCCTTGGCATTAGCCAAGATGTCTCTATACTAAGAGCAGAAGTGTATATTCCCTCTGCCAGGTCACTATGAAGCAGGGCAATGTCTGAGGCTCAATATGAAACTCTTATGAGAGTTCTTAGAACTTCGGTTAAAGTAACACCTAAAAGCCAGGAAATTAAACACAGATCAGCCACTGCCTCTTCCTGAGTCATGATTTCCATAGGGGCTGCATGTCAGATGTCCTGCATATCAGATATTTACATTACTATTAATAACAGTAGCAAAATTGCTGTTATGAAGTACCAGTAGAATAATTTTATTATTATATATAACATGAGGAACTGTATTAAAGGATTGCAGCATCAGGAAGGTTGAGAATTCCTACAAGTTATTACAAGATATTAGTCTACTTCTTTCTCTCCACGTGGAATTGACTACATTTTCACTTGCTTTCATTTTCTAGACATGATGAAGTCTTTGCCTAAAGGTATGCTTTCCCAGGTCCTAAGTGCTCTTCTTTCACAGCCAATCCAGTCCTTGCCTGCCCAGTGTGTGTGGAGTCGGGGGCAGGCGGGGAATTAGGTACAAGTGAGAATCTACTTTTCATTGGTAGATATTTTTTTACACTTCGGAGGAGTGTAAGTAAAAAATAATCACCAACTATTTCATAGATAAAATCTGACTGCATTTGTTGGATAATAAATAAGAAAAATATAATTCATTAGCAACTAACAGTGATAGATTAGTTTTCCTTTGTTTTAACCAATCATTATAAAGCTCTATATCAAATCCAACAGAATGTCTTTTTATAAACCTGGTAATGTATTCTTGACACTGTTTGAACAAAATAGTAAAGCACTCCTTCAAAGAAACCTCTTTTTAGAAAAAGATATTAAAACAGTTCTAGAAATAGTAGGAGACTGAATTCCTCCTTATAAACTCTCTTGGCCATTTGAAATAGGGAAAGCCATTATTTCTAATGTTAAAATGAAAATTGAGGTTGCTGAGGCACTTGGCTCTTTTGTGTGTCCTCTGTTCCAGGCAGGCCAATTAAGGAAGCATGCAGAAACACAGAAAACCACAGGTCATGGTACAAGGTCTTCATGTCTAGAAAAGTGAACTAGCAAAATGCTTGCTGAACCTTTACTAAATGTGTCTGGCAAATGGCAGAATTTTTTTACATGCTAATCATCATGGTGATCACCATGTAGGAGCATGGGACAGGTCTTGTTGTTCTCATTCCTGAATGAGGAAACCCAGTTTTACATAGTGTCTGTTAAGGATTGGATATGCCTCCTGAATGCTCATGTATGAAAATCGTGTTTCCAGATTATGGCAATCTTGGAAGGTAGCAGGACCTTCAAGAAATGGGCCTAATGGAAGGTCTTCTGTTCACATAGAAGCATGCCCTTGAAAGGAATTTTGGAATCTTAGCTCTTCCTTTTCCTCCTTTCATGTCCCAGCTCTCATTAACTGGGAGCTTTCCTCTTCCATGTGTTCTCTTTCATGATGGCATGCCTTGCCTTGAAATCCCAAACAACAACAACAAAAAGCAAACAAAGACTGATATCTCTAAAACTGTGAGAATAAATGAACCTTGCCTTTTTTTCAAGTTGATTATCTAAGACTCTTTGTTACAATTACTGGAAATCTTAGTAACATAATGTCTAAAACATGCACCTAACAAGGGGAGCTGGTAGATCCCCATCCACTTCTGCATGATGCCTCTGCAAGTTCACTATATATATGGGATGCTTCCTCTTTTCCTCACTGTCTGGCATATCCTCCTCTGTGGAAGAATAGTGTGGACTGTCTAAAAGAATTAATTTTTATATGACACAATCAAGCATATAGTATGGTTCCTGAAACATATATATATATATATATATATATATATATATATATATATATATAATAGATAGATAGATAGATATATAATGTATATATATAAATGTGTGCAATGTATAAATGCACACACACACACACACACACACACATATGATTCTATCATTTCCGAGGAGGCTTTTTTTTTACAATGTATCTAATCAGGAAGCTGGAGAACAATTCCTAATTTAAATGTTACTTTATAAACTTTTAAAGCCATTTTATTTACTTTGCATGCCTGTATGCATTGTGTGTATGCATGAATGTATAAGCATGTATAAAAGTGTGTGTTTTTGTGTGTGTGTGTGTGTGTGTGTGTGTGTGTACCATAGCACACATGTAAAGGCCAAAGGACAATTTATGAGACTTAGTTCTTTCCTTCTATGACATGGATGACAGAGAAGGAACTCAAGCTTGGTGCCAAGTTCCTTTACCCGAGAAGCCATTTTTTCAGCCCTCAATGTTTTTGTTTTTTTTTTTTTTTTTTGGTAGTAGGGAAAGTTTGACTTTTAAATATATATATTCTCACAAATGAAAATTCATCAGTATGGGAGCCAGGCAGATAATACAGATCCTAAGAGACCACCCACTTCTGAAGGTCTCTTACACTGCTAGAATCTACAAAAGGTTCTAACAACTTCCTGCAACCCCTGATCTAGGGCATATAAGATTCTCTATGATACTCCTTAATAAACACATGTGGCATAAGCTCACACAAGTAGACATAAATAAAAGTACATTTTAAAAATACACAAACCCACACATATGCATACTTTTTTTTAAAAAAAAAAATTGAAGATTTCATTCGGTATACATGCCAATTCAATTTTTCCTGGTAGAACCAAAACTTCAAATGAATGTATATGTTTTTAAACACACACACAGGAACACACACATTTAGCAGACACATAGAATATGAACACACACAGGTATGCACTCAGAGAGGGAGAGACACTACACACACAGAGAGATATATTTAGTAGACACATCAAATATGAATACACAAACAGATACACATACAGGGAGAAACAGACAGACAGACAGACAGACACACACACACACATACACACACAGACACAAACACACACACACACACACACACACACAGAGAGAGAGAGAGAGAGAGAGAGAGGAGAGAGAGAGAGAGAGAGAGAGAGAGAGAGAGAATGTTGACTTTTACAAAGCTCTTCTTTGCAGCAATGGGCAAATGCAAACTCCTTAGGGGAAGCTGGACATCCCTGGGGAGGAGCCTGGACTCCAATAGAGTCCAGACAGTCTTTCTTCCTCAGGAAATCTTTTGTTTACCCTGCTGAGGCTTCACGGCTAATTGGAATTGCACCTTATGGATTTTCAAGGATAATCTTTACTTAAGAACAACTGATTGTAACTGTAAACCACAAATACAGAATACCTTATCAACAACACCAAGATTAGTATACAATTAAATGGCTAGGCCACATAGTCCACCAAATAACAAATAGACCTTTCAGTCACAACTATGCACTGATCCACCCAGCAGCAGTAGAACTGACTGAATCCTTTTATCATATCTGCTCATCAAAGTCCCAGCATTCCTTTGACTAGCTCCAGGGGAGTAAGAGACTAAGAGTGTAGAAAGCACAGGCTTTCCTTTAGGTCTCCACATTTTTCCTTAAAAGTAAGTATTGTAGCATTTGTTCTTGTTTATTGGATTATCTGCAAAATGCTCTAAATTCAATATTTTCTTGAAGGCAAACACTTGTTAAATTATTCACAGTGCTGCTTTCAATGAATAATTAGATCACCTGCTGCCTACCTCAGGTGGGAGACTGTGGCGCCAACACTTACGGATTCAGTGTTTTGTATGCAGTTGGGATTATTTTTCTCCATAGACTAATGTAGCCCATCGCTGAGGAAGAGAATAAGTTCTACTCTGAAAGCAGCTTATGAAACGAGCTTTGTGTTGACGGAGATTGCAATTTCAGAAAAGGTGATCAAAGAAATTCTGTTGACAGGTTTATGTTCAGTAAAAATCACAGGGAAATGAAAAGACAGCCTAGCATTTTTTTTTTTTTTTTGTAAAGAAGAAAAGAGGATATAAATAGCATGTAAGGGAAAGTTTCTGTGTCAGGGTGTGTCTGTGTGCTTTGTAGGGTTGTGGAAATGCTAGAGAGGAATTAGTGAGAGAACACTGAGGACAAGTGAGGTCAGAAAGGTTTGCTTTGAGCTTTCTGGGGACAGGTCTCAAGAAGCTCAGACTGGCTTCAAACATACCTAAGCAGACACTTCCCCTATGTCTCAAACCTTGCCATTTTCAGGCATGTACAACCAAACATAGCTGGAAGGAGAGGTTGATTTGTAGAAGACGTATTTCCTTATGCTTAGTTTGATTATTTTTACTGCTATTAACTTTCCTATCTCCACAGGAGGCTATGCTTTCTCCTCAAAAGGCTAACCTGCCTCATGATGTAATTTGCATTGCAACCAAGTAAATGTTCCATTTTCATCTGAAATGTAAATAAGTAGAATATACAATAAAAAAAGAGACATCTTCCTTAAGAGGCAAAATTAATCTGAGAGGTCATACTTGAATTGTTTCTAATTTTTGACCATTATAAACAATGGCTCTATAAAAACTACATGTATAATAATATCTAATGCTTTGTATGGTATATTTAAAATGGCATGTTATTAAGCTTGTAATACCTCCAAAGCCCCCTGCTATTCCCCCCTCCACAAATCTTATGCTCTAAAAAACCTTATCAGGGATATTCCCATACTTGAGAAAAATCTATTCTCGTTATCTTTTTCTTTAAAGATTTATTTTTAAAATTTTATGTATATGAGTATTTTGTCTGCGTGTGTATGTGTGTGTAGTCCATATTCATGCCTACTGTAGTCAGAGGCAAGAAGAGGATGCCAGATCTCCTGGAACTGGAGTTACAGAGGAGTACAAGCTACATGTGGATGCTGGGAAACAAATCTTAAGTGTTTTGCAAAAGTGGTAGTTTTAGCCCAAGTTTAGTTGGCGTTTAGCCTAGTTTAGCTGGAGCCATCTCTCCAGTCCAATCTACTTATCTTCATTGTTTTCAATTAAAGTTGCTCTCCTCTGCTCAGGGTCATTTTCCTCCAATTATTACTTTTTCTACAGCCTCCAGTTTCTACTCTACCACAAAATTGTTTCCATCAGACAAGTGGATTTTAACAAATCTTCCTCTAAGCCAGTTATGAAACATCTGTTCATCTCTCTGCCACCCAAATTGGCAGTGGATGGAAATAACAGTGAACCAACCACAGGAAGACTGACTTCCACCAGATACAAGTCTGAGCTCCATAAATCTTGCTTAAGGATTCCCCTGTCTCACACCTGCAGTCACCGGATCATTGGTGCCCAGTGTCCAGATGACAACCCTCTTAGTACTGTGGGATTGTATCACTCCGGTCTGTTCATATCAGTGAGTGACTGGCCTTGGGTATAGAGCAGAGGTAACACTGTGGGGAAGCTAGCTGTGGATTCTGCTGTCCTGTCAGTATGATAAATACTGTGCTAAAGAACCACTCAGATGACAGTTGTGAAGATGGTTCACTGTTCAGCACCATTTCATTTCAGAAAAGGGTGTGTGTACTGCATTTAGACTTCACTGAGATACAAGCTTAAGGCCACAGTGATCATGTGAACAACACATGCAGCCTTGGAACATACACTGAAAGCAAGTAAGACAAATACTTAAATACTTAAAGAACTTGACATACATGAAAAGAAAAATAAATGGTTCAAAATAAGAATGATACCACTTAAAAATATATGTAATCAGACTGAAATAAGCATATATATATATATATATATATATATATATATAATAAGCATATATAATATATATTAATAAGAATTTGTTTTTGTTGCACAATACAACATAAAAACACATGAATAGCCTAGTCAGAAGATAAGATCCACAGTAGAAATTTTATGACTAGTAAAATAAAATAATCAGGCTCATGGAAAAAGGCTTGTGAGCCTGAACCCAGCTGAACACATATGAGCTACAAAAGGATTATTTAAAACTAAAAATAAGTTTAGATAATTCTTCCTATTAATAAAATATAATAGAATTCCAAATAAGTGGATATTTTTATAAATTTATCAACATATACAGATATAGCATTCAATAAAAATCAAATTTGTACTTGGGACTAGTAGTACCTAACTGCAATCAATCCTGGCTACTGAGGAAACTGAGGCAGGAGAATCACAAGTTCTATCTTTGTCTGAGCTTTAGAGTTAATTCAAGACCAGCTGTAGTAAGTTATCATTACTCTGTCTGCAGTTTAACAACAGGACTGCAGCTACAACTCAGTAGTAAAGCATGTCCCTAGAATGAATGACACAGAAAGTTAGATATCCAGTATTTAGAAATAAAATTAAACTAGGATCCCTAGTTTTATTAGGCACAGAGCAGAATTTGTTTTAGCATTATAGTGACATCAACAAAAATTCATGATAAACTTGATGCCTAGTTTTGCTATTACTGGCTCATTGCTTTTGAAAATTTAGCAATACCATTAAAATTAAATACACATAAAATACTCACTTTTGTCTCTTAATAGTCTATAAGAGAAAATTTCAGATAGGAAAATCATATGGAAGAATAAAATGAATCCTAAGCAGAAGAAACCTCAAAATATAATTCTGAGGAAGGCAAAAAATATAATAGACTAAGTTTCAAAACAGTGCAAATATATGTTTCTTAGATGTTTAAGAGTTATAATATTGTTACAGAGATGACAAAAAATTAATAATTAACATTTGATATTTTTGCTGGAACTTCTGATCAATTAATTAATAGTGCCACATATAATCCCAAACATGGTAATATTTAAATAATGCTAAGTAGATGTCTTTTTGGAAAAAATTTGATTCAGAATATTGAAGAGCAAGTGTTAACAAACTTTTCTTCTAGTAAAAAGTATTTAGATTTTTTTGAGACTATAAAATAATTACATCATTTCCTCTCTCTCTTTACACACTCTAAGCCGTCTCATGAAAACCTTTGCATTCTTTCAAACTCATGCCTGGTAAAAATTTTTGTCACACACACACACTCACACACACACTCACACACACGTATATACCTATAGTCATATATACATAAATTCAATCAGTCTGTATGTTACCATTATGTATATGTTTCAAGGCTGTCCATTAGATAAGCAATTGGTGTACTCTTCTCTGTGGATGACTATTTTTCCTGTTCTTAACATTTTAATATTTGTATGCTGCTAGTGATTTACACATTGTAGTTTTGGTTTTGATACTTTCTTAGCCTGTTAACATATGTAAATTAGTGTGTGTATGTATGTATGTATGTATTTGTAGTTTGAATAATGATGGTCCCCACAGGCCTGTAAATTGTAATACTTAGTCATTAGGGAGTAGTGCTACATAACAGAGAAAAGGTGTGGTCTTGAGAAAGTGTGTCTCTGGGGCTTTCAGATGATCATGCTAGGCCCAATGGCTCTTTTCCCGATGTCGATGTCTGTGAACCGTGATGTAGAAATCTCTGCTACCATTCTGACCCCATGTCTGGCTGTGTGCTGTTATGCTTCCTGCCATGCTGATAATGAACTAACCCTCTTAACTTTTAAACCAGCCCCAATTAAATGCTTTCTTTTATAAGAGTCACCGTGCTCATGGTATCTCTTCAAAGCAATAGGACACTGACTAAGGTGTGTATGTGTGTGTGTATGTGTGTGTGTGCATATACATGCATATGCTTTCTAATGTAAAACGAAATGACAATTTTTCAGGTAGTACTCCCACATTTTGAGGTTCTGACTATTTTATAGGTTTAAATTTTATAAACTTAGGAGCTGTGTGCAAGTTCTAATGAAGCTAATGTTGAACACTAATAATTTCAAACATATAATCACTGCTTCCCAGTGTCTCCTATATTAAATAATGTATATTTGTTTTAGGAACTTAGAATTTAAAATCTAAAACATAAATGTGAAATGCCAACCATTGCTGGTAATTTCAGCCTTCTGAAAGTCCACTATTACCTGACTCTTCCCCAACCACTTCTGTCTCTCCAAAATCAATAGAATTGCGTTTTCTGACTTGATCTTTATAGTGTTGTGAGTTGTGTCTCTTCTGTATGCAAGTAAAAGAGAAAAAACCCCAAATACTGATGGTGTGGGTTAGCTTTAGATTCTGCCCTTCTAGGAACAGTTTACAAGCAAAACCTTGGGGCTTACATTTTAAAAACTATTAAATATTTTTGAATGAGTTTCTTTACTTGAATAAAATGGTGATTATGCAATAAAACAAAATCAGTAGTAATGAATTACTTAAGTAATACCTTTAGCACACTTCACATCAATAGCAAGAACAATTATCTTCCCATGGAATATGGGCATACTTAATGCCTACCAGATGACAGTGATTTATATTTATACAAGGATTTTCATTTTTCTCTAAGTACAACTCATAGAATTAATGCTGATAGACCATGTCATACATGGCAGTTGAAGAAACTGAGTTTTCAGGAGGCTGTGTAACTCGACTAAGGCTATCTGATGTATAATTTTCCTCTCCCTTCAATTTAGCATCAACGGAATACCATTAACCACATTTGGTATGAAAACACAGGAAAATCTGAGAACTCTATAGTGCATCATATGCTAAGGAATCAAGTATAATTTAAGATTGGTTAAATAAGACAGCAACAGAAATCACTGTTTTCTATTACAGAAACCACCGTTTTCTGTTACAGAAACCTCACATTATTCGCATGGATTAACATATACTGTTTTGTTAGTATTCTGGACCACTACCATGTTCCTTGACATACAGTAAAGATTTGTCAACACTGTCTTTGACCTCAGGGGTGCATATGTGATCTGGCAAAATGATCAATGAATGCAGATACAGCAACTGGGTGGGATGTAACCTAAATGTTATACATTCAGTTAGGATATGATGCAGATTATCATCTGAACGTCACTTGCACTGTCAACAGGTATATAATTTGAGCAGAAAAAAAAACTGTCTAAATGTTTGACAAAGTTTCATAGTAGGCAGTATGAGAACAATATTGCTGTTTAGGCATGTGTCCACAAAATATTTAATACTTGTTGCCTTGAGGACTTTTTCTCTCACTAACCAGCTACTAGATATCCAATAATTCAGTTCAGTTCTGACACCAAATACCTAAATTTAGACCAGATCTCAGAGGTGAATGGCAGAGACTCATCAGGATGCTCCAGCTCCTATGCCAGTCAAAAATGGAGTACCAGCTTAACTGTTAATTTTAAATACTCTAAGAGTTGACAATTCTGAGATGAAGAGATGTCTCAGCTATGAATATATGTACTTCTCTTGGGAAGACATAAGTTCATTTCCCAGTACCCACATCAAGTTGTTCACAACTACCTGTAACTCCAGGTTCACAAAAATCTTTGTGACTGACCAGCTGTAGGCACACACACACACACACACACACACACACACAATATGAGACTAAAAACAATTAAAATGAATAATATATATTCATATATGATAGATAATGATACAAGCACACACCTTTAGTTCTAGCACTTTTGAGTCAAAGGCAAGAATAACGAAGAACTCTATGGGTTCCATGGTAGCCTGGTCCACATAGTGAGTTCTAGGCCAGGCAGGGCTACAGAGTAAGACCCTGTCTCAAAATAAATGAGTAATTAATTTCAACATGGTTTAAATATCTAAAATCATATCAAAAGCAATTTTAAAACAATATAGACAATGTAATTTTAGAACATTTTAAAAATTCTTTTTGGTGTTTATTTGTTATTATTAAAGTTATGGATTTGTTTTGATTTTATCTTATAATGGTAGAAATATGTTCCCAAGGCTCAGCAATATGTTGTCCAGTTTGTACTCTATAGAGTTTTTACACAATCTCAACATTAGGTTATGTTACTACTTAATGAAGAGTGATCTCACAATTCCAACAGGAATTTTGTTAAAGTAACTAGGAGTTTGAAATTGAACTCTGGGTAACCATGATTATTATATAAGTAATGGGCAATACACAATGGTGACAGAAAATACTTTGCACTAAAAGTTGCAATTTATTTTCCCTTTAACTTTCTAAACTAAATCTAAGAGATATAATCATGATTCTTAAACTAGCCTCAGTTAATACTAAGCGTGGTTTTCAAAATAGCCTCAAAATCTCTTGGTGAAATTATAGACTTAATTTTGAAACATTAAGTTTCAGCTTTCCTGTGAGCTCCATGAACAAAAGCCCAATAACAGAGCTTAGTACAAAGACTTAGAGAGTCTACTAAGATAAACTACATAAGATAAAGTAGAATGCAATATCCTCTAATTAAAATATAAAACAATTGGAACATATGAACTAGTTTATAGAAAATAAAAAAATAATTGTTGTACAATTTCTCACCTTCAAATACATACTCATAGCTCTCTTTGAGCATGTATTTTTATAAGAGGATAAACTGAGAAATTATTATTCATGGGAAAGAGAAGTCCATGTCCTCCTTTTTACTTTTAACAGAGAAAAAAGAGCCAGAGCAGAGCCATAGTAAAAATGATTAAATCAGATTTATTCAAATTTATTGAGTGATGGGAATTCAGGATAAGACTGACTCCTCTGTTTTAAATTCACATGTTAATTGGGAATTCACAGTAGGGAGACAATGTGGGGTCAGTGGGTAAGAAACTGCTAAGAGAAATAGATGCTTTCTGAAGTGGCCCAGCAGATTCCTTGCTGTAGACAAGCAAAAGGGACCATAAATCATCAGGTAGATCTTGGAAGGCAATGAACTCAAACAAATACCAAAGTGGAGGTTCTCCTTAAGCTGATAAGGCAGGATACTGACAAGAATACACAAGTCTGAAAGTTGAATCAAGTTTGAAAGGAACCTGAGGCCAGTTCAGTCCAGGAAAAAAAAATCTTTCACCTTAGGATAGGAGCTTTGTAGTAACAACTGGGGTTCTAGTGAGGGCTCCCAGGCCACCTGCACATCAGAAGCATGAATACATGTAATGACCTGTCTTTCTGACCTTGTTAGAGTATACTTTGCCACAGGAGAACAATTGATCTTGCTTTCCCTGTGTTCAAACATGCAGTGTGTATATAAAGTATATATTTATCAGTTCATCGCGGAAGTTTAAATACTTACTTTACAAAGAGATTATTTCATGTAATGGCAATTGTCTTCATGAATTTATTCACAAAATTTGTAATAAGTAACCATTATTGCTCAGACATTATTATAGGTTCAAGATAAAATACTAAGATTCCAGTGATCAGAGACATAGGAAACACACACAGAAAGTGTGTATATGTATAGTGGAAATTTTCCTGCAAGTTGGGAGGAACTAAGGTGGGAAGAGTAAGGAGAGGAAGAGAAGGAGTGGGGGACAGAGACGTAGGATGATGGAGAACCATGATTGGACAGAGAGCAGTCCTGGGTAACAACTTATATCTAGGTTAGTTAATTGATTAACACTTCCAATTGTGTGGGCATCTTGCTATTGAGCATTACCAAACATGTAAAGCTTTTGGTTAATAATTAAGAGTAATCTCATAATTCAGTGTATAATAGATTTCCCTGTGCTCTGTAGTTCATTACCAGTTTTCAGTTTCTTTCTTTTAACATTTAGAATTATGATGTTTTAATTTTAATAAAATATATAATGTGCTTGTTTTATGGTATTCTCTCTATTATGAAATTATTAAAAAGTTTACAGTGTTCAATTATAGTTTTGAATTTTGTAAATAGTGTCTTGACAAATGAAATCTAAATATTCTCTAAAAAAAAAAAAAAAAGGGAGTTAGAGTCTAATTCCTACCGGCCGTGGAACATGGTGGCAGAGCTAAGCAGAGCCGTAGCTGCTTAGATAGTTGACCCAAGAAAACGCAGTTTTAAATATCTTCCACAACATGTATGAGTTGGCAAGTAATCTCTGTTGCTGCATAAATAGTTACTGTAATTCACTCATGTCCCCATGCCATATCCCATATAGGCACACTGTAATTGAACTTCATAAAAATCCCCTGGAAGTAAGTAAGTAATCCTAGTTATACACAGGTTATTCCATTCTAATGTTCAGTAACTAAAACACTACGGACCTTATTTAAGCAACATGCATTATTATTTTTAAATGTGATATATTTATTTATTCATCTATTTCTATATCTATGTATGTATTTACATTCCAACCACAGTTTCCCCTATCTCCTCTTCTCACAGTCACGACCCCATGTCCCCTTTTCCCATCCACTCCCTCTCTTCCCTTCAAAAAAGTACATGCCTGGCAAATTTTATACAGCTCTTAACTAACAATTAAATAAATTTGAAACCATAAGAGAATTGTCCACAAGGAAGGAAGAATTTGGTGAGGGCACACAGTAAAATGAATAGGAAAGCAGACAAAATAAGCCTCTTTGAATAATACAAGTTCTGTGGGTATGAAGTTCACGTGGGGATAAGAAGGCAAGTCATTTATGGGTTTGGTTGTTTTGTCCTCACTCTGACTGCTTGGCCATGTCAGCTTTGAGGAGGCTAGCTCCTGGCTAAAACTACTCCTGGCGTAAAGAATTAGAGTGGCTCTTTACTGTAACACCATGAATGACAGCTTTTCTCTGAATTAGACTTGGCATGCTGGGAGCCAAGTGGTGGGAACAGGTTCTTTGGGCTGTTCTCATCCTTACCTTATCCACAGTCTGAGCATGTATATGATGTATATGTACACACGTTTTATTCCTAGGTCTTTTTTTTTATCTGAGTCCTTATGCAGAGGTCTTCAAGTACCCCTGCTAAGTCCTCTGCATGTCATTATTACCCTCCAGGCTAACCCCGGAAGCAAACTCCTACATTAATGCATCTTCACAGTGTCCTTTCTTTATTCAGCTAAATCTTTTTGTTTTTAAAATGAAACATAATTCTTTTGTTTTATTATCTTTCATTCTGTATCTCTTTTAAAGTTTTGAGTAATGTGATATATTTTAAAATTTGTTTCTCTGTAGTATCTCTGGTTAATCATATATTTTATTAGATATTTTATTTATTTACATTTCAGATGTTATCCCCTTTCCACATTTCCCCTCCATAAACCCCATATTCCATCCCTCCTCCTTCTTTGTGCTTGTATACTATTCTAACTACATTCAATTATTAAGGTCAGTTCTAGGTTGAGGAACTAGCGATGCAAGCTGATCATGTCTACTTCCTGTTCATCCTTTCCATCTTTGAAACCAGTATTTCTCGATCTGTGGTTTACAATCCTTTCTCAACCTTCTATCTCCAAAACCATTCACATTATAATTCATAACAGTAGCAAAGTTACATTTATGAAGAACTATATTAGAAGTCGCAGCATTGAGAAGGTTGAGAACCACTGTTTAAATACTCATGCCACTATCTGAAGCTAAGCACATCCCAAAATTTGTCTACTTTTTCTTCTTAAATTATAAACTTAAAACTAGGCAAGTTCAGGAACACACTCCTTACCTGAGCATGGTTAGGGAATAGTTGAGTTCTATGTGAATGCACATAGGCTCCTAAATAAAATCCCCAAGCCTTCTCCTCTGGAGCAGGATATCGATTTGGAAATAACTCCCTGTTCTTTCTGTCTGCAGCAGTGAATCTTTGCCACTCCTTTATGACTTGGCTGTGCTTACTTTGGCTTTTCTCAGCAGCCCATGGATCCACTGTGTCCAGTTCTAATATAGTGGAGGGATCTTGTAGACCCTTTCCCTCATTCTACCTCATACCTAGTGCTTTCCCTCATCTTTTTGCCTGTCTCTCCTCCATGGCTTCTTGTCTCTGAAACTGGAAAAGCTTGTGTGTGGGGCTGTGTCTACAGTTTGACAATCTCCTTGTGAGCTGACACAAAGAAGTAATGGGAAGCCAGTACTTTTCCAATGTTACGTTCTTGCTTGTAATATTGTACTCTGTGATAGGCTTTCCGAATTTCTCTTCCTTCATCTTGTTGATTTAATTGGCTCCTCTAGAAGCAGATAGCCTCTGTAGGTCAGCAATTTTAATCATGGTGAGAGAAGATCTATGCCTCTCCAGGCTCACTCAGTAGCTTTCTAAACCAGTCCTGGGTAGACAAGTATAACCCCAGCATTTTTGACATCATCAACCTGATGGGCAGTGTAATATGCCCTATTCCATGTTTTCACCATTTTGTCTGAATTCTTTAAATATAATGGGGGTTCTACATGTAGATTCAAACTCAACATTCTCAAAAGACATAACGTTTTACATTTGGAAGAACTTGTTGGAGAAAATGGAATTCAATTACTCAGTTCCAATAAAAATGTGTGTGTGTGTGTGTGTGTGTGGGTGGGTGTCGGTGTGGGATTTCTGAGAAAGAAGCAATGCTGGTGATATCAGATAAGAAAATTGCACATATCCAAGAAAGTTATTCTATTCACTAAGTTATAAACAATAATCGGTGGTAGCTTTAAAATGCCCTAGACTTTCTTTGGTTCGAATAGAGTTTGTTCCTGTGGGTCACTTACTGTTCTGAGAGGGAAAATCAGCCATAGCAAATATATTAGCTACTGTTGCTGTGATAAAACACCATGACCAAAGCAACATATTGAAGGAAAGGTTGATTTGGACTTACATTTTCAGGATGATCAGAGATGATGATGGCAGAGCAGCCATATTATCAAAAAGTAGGTATTTAAGCAGGAATAGAAAACTGAGAGTTCATATCTTGAACCAGGAACACAAAGCAAACAACTGGAGATAGTGAGTCTTATACTTCCTCTAACAAGACCACATCTACTAAACCTTCCCACGTTACCACCCACTAGGCATCACATGTTCAAATACATGAGCCTATGTGATAAGAGGCAAAATCTTCTAAGTTCAGATTCCGTTTTAAAGAACCTGATCTAAGTTTGAACTCAGGTAGACTAACAGGCTAGTACGTTCCAAGCTGCCCCCCAATAAAAGCTGAACCTAGCTCCAGTCTGTGGGCTAATCTGCAACAAGACCAATATCTCCTGGTTATTCCCCCAACAAACCTGCACCCCCAGGTTACAAGTCCAACCCCTGCCTAATAACCACCAATGCAGACGGGAGCAGAAATTAAGTTTATGATATGACTCCCAGTACCAGCCAATTATGTTAAAGGCCAGAGTAGCTTTCCAATTAGACGCTTGCACACTTATCCCCTGCTTGCTGCATACTATAAAGCTTTGCCCTAATTTTGGGTATTTAGGGATCCCTCACACCAAAACTGACTTGCGTGACAGTAGTGAGTTGGGGAGATGGGGCAAGCTAGCTCAAATAGAATAAAGACCCTGTTGTGAGTTGTATCAGATCAACTACTTTCTGTTTATGGGGGGATCACTACACTTCCCTGGTACTTCAGGGGGACGTTCTCATTCCTATAGCAAGGCTGGTACTTACTTTTTGTATACCTCAAGTTTATCCATAGATAGATAGCGTGGGGCATTTATAGATGTGAGTGGTGAGGTTTCTGTGATAGCTGCCACAGGACCAAGATAGAAGAGAATGTACTTATTAAGGAAAGACCATTGACTTTGGAGACAAGTACATTCAAACTAAATTCCATGTCCCTGGAGAGTAGCAATGCAGCTTAGAGAAATTACTGCTTTAAATGAACTGAAGTTCATGGGGGGAAAAAAGAATCTCACCCATACCCTATGATGGAAATTCTACAAGTTGATTGACTGATTAGAATAACATTGCAGTTTTGGAGACACAGTCTCACTATGTTACCTTGGCTGAGCTAGAACTTTCAACCTTCCAGTCTCAGCCTCGAAAGTACATAGGACAGTAGATATGGACAACTTAATGCAACTTATCTTTTGTTTTTCTGAGATCCTATCTCCAAGCACTTTTATAAATCTTTTCGGTAAGAAAACTTTCTCAGCAATGCTAAAACATTTCTGTTCAACCCCATAGGAGAGAGAAACTGGACTGGATAAGCAGTCAATTAACCTAAATTATCAGCTCCATCTGATTGATTCAGTATGGGTCAGATGCCCGTGCCTGAACCAATCAATTTGCCTTAAGTAGCTGCAGCTGCAGCTTTGGCTGGAGTTTCTGGATGGAGAGGTCACAGAAATATTCTTTGCAAAAATGAATACATTTGAGGCAAAGAGAACAATGAACATGTATGCCAAAGAGAAATCATCATTATTTGATTTGCTCTAACCTGAGTATTCACGTGTTTTACCGTGAAGGGCAATATTTTTGACCAAACTTGTAACACACCAAATTAAATAAACAAAGTCAACCAAAACACAAATCTAAGAATCTATACAAGGTACAGGATACAAGGGCTGTTTAGCTGGTTAGAGGGAAGCTACTTCAACACCATCTGTATACTACAAAGAAGCAAACCAATGTTGACTGAACATTTTAAGGATGTATGGTTTGTCACTGAGGCAAATCCCTTCTAATCTACTTGTTGACAAAGCAGACACTATTGGTAAACTCACACCAAAAAATCAAAGCCAAAGGTTTTAAAGCTTCCCGTCTCCCAAGTTCATATATCTCCAGGCACTTCCCACAATGAACCTCCCAAATGTCATGATCCATGTGCAGAATGTGTCCCTGTTCTCTGCCAGCCATTGAAGTCTTGCTGACTCAAGCCTGCAGTGCCATCTGGCCAGTCAGAGGCCTGGATTCAGTCAGCAGGCCTTCTCTCTGCTATGCTCAATAAACTCTACCCTTTATCTCTTCCTTGAAATCTACCACCCAGAATGTGGCCTTTTGTTGGCCCCAAACAGGAAGATGATCTGATCCTTTCTTCTGATAGTCTGCTGAGGCCCAGCCATTTCACACTGATCCAGCTCAGGTTTTCTTTCCCACCTCTGCAGAGGTTTCTCAGTCTGTTTATAAGATCCCTCAAATCAGATGATCTATTAATAGGCCCTGTTATTTGTGATATATATATTCTTATATTGTAACAGCCCATTCTGCCCCATGTTCGGGGGCCACTTTGTTTCCACCTGAGCTGCTGCTTCAGTCTGCAGGTCAGGGTCTAGCAAGAGAGAGAGTGGGATGGAAGAGCAAGAGACACGAAGAAGGAGACAAGACAGAGAGTCTGTTCAAGTCTCTTTTACTGAAAAGAAATCACGAGTATATATATACTTTACCACGTGCCTTGCAGCCGTGGGCAAGCAGGGGAACACAGCTGAAGACACTTTACCACGTGTGCCTTGCAGCAGGGGTCACTATACAACAAAACAAATATGGGAGAAAAACAAGATGTTTATCAGAGTGTACTCAGCTGTTGTAGGCTGTTGAAAACAAGTCTCTTGTCAGGGTATATGGCCTGAGATGGCTGCAAAGATGATAGCCTCTTTCTGCTAGGAGTCAGCTCCCAACATTATATGAATATAAACAACTATTTTAAACACATTTTTCTTTAGATAAAAGATCAGAATATATTTTTCTGAATTTAAAATGTAAATATTTTTCATTCCCTAAATCGGGCAGGTAAAATATCGTCCCTTCTGTATCATAAGCCACTATGTTCCCAAATTGATCTATGGAATTTAGATACTTAGGAAATGCAAGCTACAGAACTGGACATGGTACCTGATCATTGTGTCATTTTTGTGATACTTAGTGGTTAACTTGACATAACCCAGAAGGAGTCTACACTGGGTTTGGCATGTGTGGGTTGTATTGATTTCCAGATTGATGTGGCAGGACTAGCCCACTCTAGGTAACACCATTCCTTAGGTAGGAAGTTGTGACTTTATAAGTGGAAAATCTGATCTGACTGTGAGGCTTTCTTTTTTGCTCTCTGCTATGGATGTGACCAGCTCCCTCAAGTTCCTGCCACCTTGATTTCCCCACGTTATGGACTTCCACATGAATTTATGAGCTAAAATACTTTCATAAGTTGTTTTGTAAGGGCTTTTTAAAGAATCTCCATTTGGGAAGATTTTTTTGTGTGTAATATACTGACATGTAATTCATATCACATGAAGATTGGTTTAGTATATAATTCCAAGAAGTTAGCATGAGACACTGCACATGCCATTTCCATCTGAGTAATCCCTGCCATGCAAATTGGAACCATGCAAACTTGGGTCTTACACAAAACCAAACCAAACCAAAACGAAAAGAAAAAAAAAAGCAATGGTTGAACCTGATCCAGTTTCCACTGCAGTGGATCAAAAGCTTGGGTCACACAATGGCTGCAGATGTTGCATGTGAGGATATAAAATTATAAGTCTGAGACTTTTGGACATTGCTTATAAGAATTCCTAACAGGGCAATTTTGTTTTCCAGTCTCTTATTAATTCTCAACTCTCTGAATTAATGGTGTGTTATTTTCTGAAAACCAAAGCATGGATGACAAAGTTTGTTGTCTTACTTGATTTACATGTCCTAACTTGGTTTAGTGGAATTATTTTGGTGGGGGGAGTCACTATCTTCGTCCACGAGAAACATTTGAAGTATTTACTGTGTAGTTTTTCACTATGTATCGTTTATTACACTAGCCTTTCCCATTTCTTCAGGTACACTAGCCCTTTCTTTTTACCTTGTGGTTACAGTGTTGTAGACCACTATTGGGACTTTGCTGAGGATCATTAAAGGAAATCTATTTCTTTCTATAAAGAATGGACTCTATCTCTGGCCCTAGGTGAAGATGCAGCATTCTGGAGTGTTCCAAAATTACAAAATGGTATACTATTACTGTTTTGTTTTATATAGAAGAAAAGAAAGAACCAATATGTTTGGTAGAGGCACAGTAAGGTGTGGGGGAGGAGATACCTCTGAGGTACCAGTCACATGACTCTATTATATATAGAATAGAGTTTATTTAAGGAATGTGAAGGGGAGTTGGAAAAGAAGTAGAGACACAGAAAGAGGAAGAGAGAGAGAGAGAGAGAGAGAGAGAGAGAGAGAGAGAGAGAGAGAGAAGAGGAGTAGAAGCTTTCCATGAACATGTGGAGAGGGAGAAGAGGGGAATGGGGAGAAAAAGGACAGAGATGAAAGAGAGTAAGGGGTAAGAGGGTAAGAGAGTGAGGATGGGGCAAACAAACCCTTAACAGTGAGTCTGGCATATCCAGCTGTTGTCAGGTAACTGTGTGGCAGAGCTTAAAAGGAATGCTAACAATTACCTCTTCTTCTAAGCTTCAATCCAGGTGGGTCTGTCAATCAGCTTCCACTGAGTCCACCCTTCATGAAGGCTGATTCACCTAAGCCATGTTAAGGAGAGGAGGAGTAATTATTCCCTTGATATGATGTGCTTATCTTTCTAGCAACAGTCTTTTCTTAAAAGTTTTATCAATTAATACTGCAGTGCCTTTGCCATGTTGCCTGCCTGCTTTCTGTATCCTAAATCATACATTTTCTGTTTCTTTTCTGAATATTTTTGTGTCAGATACTGATGGAAGCCTCTGCATGCTTCTCTTGACATTTCAGGGTTATTTACCTTTTCTCTGAAGCTATCTACCACATATGCACCCATTTTCTACCATATGGCTACTTACAAATGACATGGTTTTCTCTTTTCTTTTTCATCGTCTTCTTCTGGGCAGATACATACTTAGTAGTTTACTTGCCCTGCTGTCTTCCCTTATCTGCTAATGAAATTGTCCTTGAGCTTCCTCTAAGTCCACTTGTAAATTCTTCTATTGATGAAAATAAGAAACTAGGAAAGAAGTCCTAACTTCTCTAGGAAATATTATACTAAATGTATAGTTCCCCCAAGGTTTTCCACAATACCACCATTGGAATGATCCATGAATTATGAGGTCAATTATTTAATCTGTTCTCATTCTAGATTCTAGGAAATGAGATTAATATGAAAAAGGGCACTGTTTGGTTTTTGTTCAATGTTGAATCCCATAACCTAGAAAATTGTTGTTCTATATTATGTATGGTTTCTCATGCATATCTGTGGAGGAAACAGGGAATTGAGAGCAATGATTCCATTGCAATAATCATGACATCCAAGAGTCAAACAAACATTAAATATGAGGAGATAGCATAACAAGATAAATAAGCTATGTAGTGAATCTGGTGAATCCTACCTTTACTTCATAATTGTCCCTGGTATCAAAACTGCCAAAGACTTGCTAATAGTATCATAGGGATTTATGTATAGATTTTCTTTAAAATCTATTATTTATAACAAATACTGGGTCAAGAAATGTGTCATACTTACACTGCAGAGTCAACAAATGACACAACAGAAATATGCCATACAGCTTACCTACAAATATTAAGACTTTTAGGCTGGATAGATTGCTCAGTGAGTAAGGCACATGTTGTGCAACCCTGAACATTTGAGTTTAGTTGTATAGAACCTCTGTAAAGCACATGAGAACTTGTGGTGGCACACAACTATAATCCCAGTACTAATGTGGGACAGGAGAGATAGGAGATTCTCCACAAGTTCTTGGACCAGTTATCCTGGTGAATATAGATGTAAAGAACAAAGAGTCCTTTTCTCAAATAATGTGCAAGATAGAGACCACACTCCAGATTGTTTTCTGATTATGACTTGAGCAAAGTAGCACATATGGACTCATAGTCACACACATCAATGTGCACATATGTACCAATATGCACATGCATACTGCATGTAAAAATGACTTTCAAAAAGTAGAAAGTCCTCTTTTTTTTATTTACATTTTTTTAAATTTATTTAGTTATTTAAATCACATCATAATTTACTTATTTACACAGGGGTTATAAACACAAAAAGGCAGGATGTGGGGAAGGGAATGGCACCAGAGCATAGGTGTTCAGGGGGAGTACAGATACCTTTCAGAACAGGGTATCAGCTGGGTGTAGGTTCAGGGGACAGGTCACTATGACTCTGCCTGTGATTCACTTGTCCTTATCTATTTGGTACTGTCCACCGAGGCTGCCTATTTATAAGACCTATGACTACTTGAGCTGGTAAATTTCCACAGAAGCTGCCTGTTTACAATAGCTTATAGCCTGCTGTTTCAGTGTTTTTCCACAGAGACCCAAGACTTGGTGTTAGCATGCATGTATGTCAGGACTATTGCTGACTTTAGGCCTATGGCTGATTTTAGGCCTTTAGTGTATATGTAGGGCTGCTCCTGACATCTCCTCCCTTCTCTAAGTATAGAAGGGCCTTGGTGATTCTATTCTTGCGAAGGCGGGGATAGAGGCCTGACCTCCAATAATTGAAGAGGACCTTGTAATGGCTCACGTCCTCCTGTCATTGTCCAGTGAGGCATGAGGGCCATACCCATCCCAATGTCTTTTTCCTGGAGAGGGGATACTTTTGACATCAACCCCTATGCAGTCAAGCTTGTCACTCGGGAACCCAGATAGATATTTTAAACTTTTATTTATATTCCCTTGCAGTGCTTAGCCTCACAGCCTAAGCAAGAATTCAGATCGTCAGACAGAGAGGGTTCTAGGTAGCCCCTCTCTGCTTGGTCTAGGGGTGGAAGTCTCTTCTTTTAGGTTGGGTGGAGATGGGTTTGAGGAACATACTGGATAAAGTAACAACCTCATCTTGAGTCTCATGATCCTCCTTAGCTAACTTATGATAACGTATCTGAATAGGTTTTGCTACCGAATTATCTATCTGTTTTATCACAAAGTTAGTCAGCCTATTTAAGGCCCGGGACTAAAAGAAATCAGCAGAGATGACCCAGTTAATGGTCCCAAGATAGGAGGAAGTGGGGTTGACAACCATAGAGAGGTTGAAAACCAGTCCTTGTACCAGCTCTCATATTCCTCTTTTCTCTTTCTCTCTCTGTCATTTCTCTGGGCCTTCTCTGACCTTTTTCATGTTCTCTTTAACCATCCCTGTCTTGTCTATGTAAGGGCAACATTCTTCTTTAAGGGCTGTACACAGTCAAGAGCTGTACACAGTCTTTTCTATTGTAGAAGATAATTCAAGTCCAATAAAGTCCTTTGCAATTTTTGGAGATCATTTCAGACATCGAAACGAGGGATTTCTTCAGATTAGTGATGTCAGTCTCTAGCTGTTTGGTGTCCTTGTCAATGGCCCATCAAAGGTCTGAGTAGTATAAGTCTGGAGGCCAGCGTCAGGATAGTAGAAAGTCCTCTTAAAGTGGAAGTTTCTTGCATGTTAGTTAAATCCATGACTTTCTTTCACAGTGTCAGATTAACTCTAGCATGGTGCAAGCTTGCTATCTGAAGTTCCTGGTTAGCTGATAAAGTTGGATTTGCTTTTCCAAGACTTGGCTGTGCCCTCTGTGTCCTGCTGCATAATTTACCCTCTGTAGGAAGACTGGAATGTGAAGGATGCATTGCACCTCTTGCCTCATTCATTTCCCAGTTGCCAGATCCCATCTCCAGAATAAATTCTATTTCACATGAGAGTACTGGGAGTTTGAAATGTTCTGGCAGATTTGTTATTCGGGTAGTGAAGGAAATGGTCACTTTTCCAGGTTGGACAACAGCTGTCCAAGATGCCGAATTGCTATGATACCATCTGCTTGGCTGACCCAGTAATCTACCAGCTGGTTTCCATGAACACCAGGATGATTTCCCATTGGAAATTCTTGAAACATCTTTTACATCCATTAAAGGCAAGAACAGATGGTAGTTTCTTGAGACAGTGAAGGATTTAACTGATTCATTCCTCATGTTGGGAACAATGAGAACAATCAATTGGACTCTTATGCATTGACTTACTTTGCTTTTAAGTTATCAATTCCCAGTATGGGAAGAGATTCAGGCTTTAGAAATGGAAATATGCTTCTATGCATCAGATGGTGTAGATTTCCAAGCATGTCTCAGGAAGTAAGCTCTCACAAGAATAAATTTCAGTAACATCAAGGTCAAGTCTTAGACCAGTTGTAATGGTGTTCATTACCATTCAGGTACCAAAGCAGCTTCTAGGAGAGAGTGAATGTAATAGATTTAACAGTGCATGCCGAAGCATAGCACAAAGCCTCCAACAGGAGTAACTCAGGAACAATGGATGTCATTATCCTATTGCTGACAGAAATTGTAGGAGCTTAACAATAGTTTTAGTATCTTAGTGATCTAATCTGAATATGAAATTTACCCCACAGGTTCAGGTGTTAAGACTTGCTCCCTAGGTGGTGGCTCTTCTTGGGGGAGGTTCTAGAAACTCTAGCAAGTTGGGTTTAGCTAGAGGCCAACAGAGACAGGCTTCCCTCAGCCCCTTCTGATTACCCTCTTCTCTTTGTTTCCTGAGTACCACAAAGTAAAGGGCTTTCCTAGGCCATATGCATCTAGAGGCCTGTCATAGGGAAATAAAAGGAGTCTGAAACCCTGAACCCCAACAAACCTTCTCTTCTTTCAATTAGTTGTCTTCAGTATTTGTCACAGTAATTAAAACTCTGACTGACACATTGTTATCTTGTCTACTACCTAAAGGCTGTTCCTATATACCCTCGTATTTTTTTATATACTCATAGCTCTATTTTACACTGAACTTGCCATTTACAATCCCCCCTCTTTGGTTCTATTCATCTCCACCCCACCCACCCAACCCCCTTTATTGTGTTGCAAAGCAGAACTCTGCAAGACAGTGAATTTGCAAAGGCATGTTATTTACCATCCATTTTCCTACCCCACCTGGTGGTCATTGTCAAGCCAAACCACCTATTCATTTGCTGCTTAAAACTAGCCCTTCACTAGTTTTCCTTTAGCCCAAGTAGATTACTGATGCAGTCCATACTGATGGTTAAAATTATGTAGACTTACATCTGAGGGTCATCCTAAACTCTTCAGCTAAGAAAACCAGAGGTATAGAACACACTCAACTTCCTGAAATATTTGATACAGTAGCAATCTCCCCTCTCTCTCTCTCTCTCTCTCTCTCTCTCTCTCTCTCTTCTTTCTTTCTTTCTTTTTTTTGCTATAAGCTAGTAGTAACCTGATTTTTATTTTGGGTTCAAATATTTAGGAATCTGTCAATGAACACACACACTCACACAAACCTTGCCGAGAAAGATATTGAATGATAACTTTTTCAGAGGTTGAGGAGCTGTTTGGAAAATTTGCAGTGGTTCACAAAGAATCTTCCAATACACATGCCTGTAGGTCCTTGGGGCCCACTGAACCACACCAGCTCATTTTGCAAGCAATCTCCTGACTAAGTAAATTCTCCTTGGCTCCTGGCAGGGTAACATAAGGCATGGGGAAAATTAGATGGTAGATCGACTTTAGTTTAAATCAGTGTTCTGTCAGCAACTAACTGACACATCACTCAGCCTCTCGGAGGTGCAGTTTACTTACCTGCAGAAAGCATATGGGCATATGTTTATTCAGGGTAATATATAAAAAACAACTAGCATATAACAGGAAGCAATGCATATTCCTTCTTTATCCCTATGAGACATATTCTGAACTCACTAGATACTTCTAGTGTTTCTCTAGGCACTTCTTGACTTTACCTTTGAGTTCTATGAATATTCTGTAAAAGATATGTTGCCAGATAGCACATGAAAATGATTGCAGTGACTGGTTGAAAGTCAACATGCAAAACTCAAATGAGTAAACCAAGGGATGCAGGAGAAGCCATGTGTACTGGGGTTGTATTTGGAGTAATGAGAAACTAGGTCATGCATGATCTCCTTGTCTTAGGGTTTTCCAGAGCAACAGTACTGGTAGAATCCCAGTGAGGATCATATATATATATATATATATATATATATTATATTATATATATGAAGCATCGAAAATTTGTGTTTGCAATATGAACTTAGAATTCTACCAGCAAAAGCAGATAACCCTCTATCTTTTATAAGGTTTCAATTCAGCAAGTACTACACATGGGAATCTGATGAGGTGAGATCACATTTTGCTGATAGTATAAATCTGGGATTAAGTCTAAAGACCTGAGAACCAAGACTGCTCCTGTCTCAAAGAAAAGAAGATGGATGCCCCAGTTCAGGAAGAGTAATTTTTCCATCTCCCCTTTTGTTCTACTCAGAGTTTAAGGAATTGAATGATGTCTATCCACTTTGAAGAAGACTGATCTTTTTATTGACTTTTCTACATCAAATTCCAATCTTTTTGAAAAATCCTTTTACAGACAAAGAGATAATGTTTTACTAGACATCTGGGCCTTACAGAGTCCAGTCAAGGTGACATATAAAATTAACCATCACTCTCTATTTTTGATGAAATGAAATTCTTCCAGAGATCACTGCAGGAACCAAGATCATAAGCTTGGGGATAAATCATATTTTATACTGGCTTCAAGCACCTGATCTCACCTCTTCAGATTCCCATGTGTAGAACTTGTTGAATTGAAGCCTTATAAAAGATAGAGGGTTATCTACTTTTGCTGGTAGGATTCTAAGTTCATATTACAAACACAAATATCAGATGCTTCACTACTGACAACACAACGGATAAGTAGAGTGTTTTAAAGAGATATTAACTTTGTTTTTAATAATGTGAGGGCATGTGCTGGGTTGTTCACATGATTTCAGTGCCAGTGGTGGCCAGAAAAAAGCTTCAGATCTCTGCAGCTGGAGATACAGGCAGTTGTGTCTAAGTGACATAGGTGTTAGAAAGTATACCTCTTTAAGACAGAGTATGCTCTTAATGGCTGAACAGCCAGCAGTGTTCCTTTAAGCATCAAACATTTGTATGAATACATATATTCATGTGTGTGTATGTGTGTGTACACTTACAGTGGCTTCAATTCAGCAAGTTCTACACATGGGAATCTGATGAGGTGGAAGTGCTCAAAGCCATTATAAAATTATTATTTATCCCCAAGTTTATGATCTCTGTTGCTGCTGTGATTTTTCTATGCTCAGGGTTCATTTAATCAACAGTAGAGAAAAATGGTTAATTTTATGTGTCACTTAGGTTTTATCTGTATATAAGCTAAATACAAGTAACTGGATGCCTTGTGATGATGTAGTCTAAATTTCTTATTAAATTGATGCCTTAAACGAAAAATATTTCTTATTTGTTTGGAATTATTTTTATTTGTTCACAAATTCTAATTTTTATGGTTCATGATATATAGATATACATGACCTTGGTTATTTTATCAATGTATAATTTTTTTGTTAATAACTACTTAGAATATTAATTCTTATGAGAGCAGAATAAACAAATGAGTCGGGCAATTTCTTGTCCAGAAGCTCAAAAGCAAGCACTTGTACTTCTTGTCCTTGATAACCAGTTTTGTCCTTGTTAGAAACCAAAAATATCCTGTGTTCTATCAGCAGTTCTGTTCAAGTGAAAGGCCTGAAATAAAAAAAATAAAACAAAATCAGAAAACAACAACAACAAAAATCTTGTTTATGTTCTGGTTTGTGTCTTTCTTCTTATTTTACACAGCAAACTTGTAGGGTTTTTTTTTTTTTTTTTTGGATCCTCTGTGTGATCTGGAATGTATATCTGAAACTCTAGGCTGTGCATGAATACCTAGATGACACAATTGGATGGACCACTTCACCCTCCTACCTTAACTCAGTAATGAGCAAGTCTTTTTTTATTTCTTTTTTCTTTAACTTCCTCTTGATTCTTCGAGTTTCACATCATGCACCCCAGCTCCACTCAGATCCCTACCTCCTCAAATCCTGCCTGCCCTCAGATCTGTCCTCCTCCCTTTTAACTTCCCACTAAAAAGAAAATAGAAACGAACAAAATTTAAAAAGAAAAAGAAAAAACAAGCAGAGAAAAACATGTCATTGTGGAAACTGTAGTGTGTCACAATGTGTCCCACAGTATACCTCTCAGTCCACACATCTTCACTTGCAAATGTTCAATACAATGTGTCATTGGTCTGGTTCATGGTTTCTAGATTGTAGTGGCTAGTGTTCTCTCTCTAATTGTATTATCAAAAAACCTGTTTGTTTGTCCTGCACAGATGCTAAAGGAAGCCTGCCCCCAGATGGATTTGATTGTCAATAAAGAATTGCCATACAGCCAATGACTATATGAGCAAAAGAAGACAGGATGTGACCCTTAGAGTTGCAACGGGTAAGATGTAGGTGAAGAGAGAGAATCTCCGTAACTTGGAAGAGACAGACAGAACAGAACTAGAGCTTCAAAGCTGAGATCATCTGAAATGTAGGAGTAAAGGGAAAGCGACCCCCGGAAGGGCAGCCCAGAAGCATCTTGGGCAGCAGAGACCAAAGGGCTTCACAGAAGGTAACAGGGCAGGAAAGTTAAAAGTAGATATAGAAGGTGTTGAGCCAGGAGTACAAGAGGGAAGGACATGCTAGCTGTGTGAGGCTTAGAAGTGCCCAGACACCGAGCTAATAAGGCATCTTAAAAATATGCTAATACGTGTGTCTTCCATTCCCTGGGCAAGTGGCAGGAATTGAGGACTGCCAGGAGCACAAAGCAGTGTAGAAAAAACTCACCGAAACACTAGATTCTGTCATAATCAATACTGGATTTTCCGGGGACTACTGCTTATTATTCTGTTGTTGCCTTGTGTCATGGAGGGCCAGTAGCTTTGGATCAGCAGGACTTAACATTTCACACACCCCAACTCTAAACCCTAGATCTTGGCCTGGATGGTAGCTGAGTTCGTCAGCCTGACAGTTTCCCAAATTCATATCCCCAGGGTCAACTCTCCAGCACTGCTCTGGCTAGCCTACTCAATGATGCCACTTGCTGGAGGTAGTCAGTTCTCCAGATCTCATGCCCTCGAGGCCAGCTCACCTCTACCCACACCTCCTGACCTATCTCCCTTGTGCTCCAGTAGGTCTAGGGCCAGGATCAACTTTTCCGCTCTCACACCCTCAGGGTTAGCTCCACAGTGTTCCCCCGGGCAACATGCAAGCCTGCTCTCCTGAGTGCTACAGCCAGTTAGGGACAGAGACACCTCTCTCACTCTCATGATCTTGGGGCTAGCTCTTCCAGGTCAGCTCTCCAACTATGGAAGGTGGTGAGGAGGGAGCAGAAAGAGCATCACTCCATGCCCACTCAACCTCATGCCAGATGAATGTCAGGGCCAGCTTTCTTATGCACACAACCTCTGAACTGGCTCTACTGTACGCGTTCCACCAAGACCAGCTCTACTATGCTATTCAGTCTAGGTATAGGACCAGCTCTCCTGAATTCTGCCTCTAGTGGGAGGTTGGGCCAGCTCTCCAAAGCACCACAGCCAGTGAGGAGCAGGGATAGCTCTGCACAACCTTTGGACGTCTATATGGTCCCAGGTAGCTACACAGATCAGTGATGTCCCTATGGTCAATAATGATAATGTGAGCCACGAATTTCAACACCTGACCCTTGTGCTGCATGGCCACTGACCCAGACATGGCCCTCAGTGACAGCACTGCTTCTGCCTTCACCATGGCCTTAGGTGGCAGGGCTTTCTACTTACAATAGCCTGTTCCTCTCCACATATGTGTCTCCAGTTCCTACTCTCTTCATAATGGCCAAACTGTTTTGCCTCTCTTCTCTTCCATCTGTCCACCACATACTTGTACATAGTAGTGGCTTCCACTCCAGTTGGGCTATGTATCGACAGGCCTCTGGGTGACCTCCTCTACCTGTGGTGCATCGTGGCACTCTTAGTGAAGCCGTCTTAATGCCTAGGTGGGCACCTTTGGTGACAGCCCATCCTTGGAACTCCTGGTGTAGAGGACCTTTGCTTGCTTCCCTTCGCTTCAGCTCTCACCCATAATAAACTTCCTTCTGAGACTCATCTTTCAAATTATCTTTCAAGTTCCTGAGATAAAGGACCTAGAACTCACTGGTATGGAGTGACTTTAGTTTTTCTGATTTTTCTCATAGCCTAACCTCCCAAATTTATTCACCAGAAATGAGAAAGACTGTGGCCTTCAAGGAACCCCTTCAAGCCCATCTACTTCTACATAGTAGCAGCTGCTTGGATTGGAACCATTCTCATTACTCATCCTGGGTCATTTACCATCTCACGTTTGTAAATATTGTAAACTGTTTATTCAGCTCGAAATTTTAGCTCTTGCTGCTTATGCCTTCTCACTGAGCTCAGAGCTATAAGTCGTGCTATGTGGAATCTGAAAGCATTGAGATTTGGCTAACTAATGTTGACAAGATGAAAGAACATACTTTAAAAAAGGATATCTTAAAGTATAGTATAATTATAAACAAATATAATTACTATTCATTTACAATATCAAATAAAAGGACTGGATGGAAATCATTTAGAAACCAACAACAACATAAAATAACAGAGAAATTCACACAAATAAATAAGAAAGGGGCATTTTTCAATCTTTGCTAGAATACTCAATCAGATGAAAACAGGAGAAAATAATAAAAAAAAAATTCAAGATTTTTTTTTGTTTCATGATATAAAATCCTAAGATACAAAAAATCAAATGTTATTCAGCATTTTATATGAGAAAAATAACAAATACTGCTTATTCAAAGAATACACATACATTTTGACATGTGGCTAGTCTATTAAAGTATTTTCATCATAGTTACATGTTTAAAAATCTAACTACAAAGTCCTATGTCAGAAAGAAATAAGTTTCACATTAGAAAATAAACCCATTTAAATATATCAATGTGTTAGCAAGGTAAACAAGGCTCCTTAGAGAAAAATCCCAGTCAAGGGAATGCAGTCTCTACCCCGGATAGAGACCTGATATTCCAGCTGGGCCAGGTCAATTACTTGCCCATGGGATCAGCACTAGGATGATGAGCTTTCCTCAGGCCCTCCTGCGGTGACAGGCAGAAAGAATAGTTAGTCTTTTATTGAGATGATGCTGTAATTTACGTTCCCAGAATTCCCAACCTTAGCATGATATTTTACATGGCTGCATCCATGATACATCTTCAGTTTGTCTACCTTTCTATATTGCTCAAAAAAGCATAATTCCTCCCTTTTCTTCTTTTTATCTAAGAATGCTTTTCTTAACACCTATGTTTTCCTGGAATTTTAGGCCTTACACTTCTATGCTGCCTCCTTCTCTGCCATGTGGCTGCCCTCCATTGGCTTGGCTTTTTTATTTCTCCACTGTATTCTCCTCTGGACAACTGCTAAAGTTTGCAGTTTGTCTGCTTTGTCTTGTGTTTGATTGTTTGTTTGTTTGTTTTAATTCTTCTGAAACTCTAATAAAAGTTTCCTTGCATTTCCATTTGAGTTCATTTGTAAATAATTTTATTAATAAAACTAAGGCCTTCAAGGCCTTCAAGAGGGGACCACTTTTCCCTGTATCATCTGGTGATGATGAATGCACTCCCCACAATTCTGATAACAAAGAGACTCAGTAGTTAAGAAATCTATAAAATCTGGGTTCAAATTCCAGCACCTATACAATGGTTAATAACCACCTGTAATTCCAGTTCCATGGCCTCTGAGGGCACTAGGCATATATAAGCTGCACATACATACACGAAGGCAAAACACTCCCATGTATAAAATCATATGATTTTTAAAAATTAAAAAGGGAGTTTTAAAGAAGTTTTGTAAGAAAGACTATTGTATCTTAGAAATGGTGAAAAAAATCAGCATTAATTTAAGACAAAAAGTGTCTTATAAGCCAGGAAAAGAAGAAAAATTTCTTAAAGCATGGGTGTCATGACAATAACATCAACAACCTATTAAAGGATAAAATTTTGTGAATTCCCATCAGAATATGGGATAAATTTAAGACAAAGAAAACACTTTTACCATTTCTAGGGTACATATGGACAGGGTAATAGTGTCTTTCCTAATTTCATCTGAAGTGCTAATAGATCACAATTTACACAGATTATTTCCACTGCCAATTTGATTGGCATGTGATATAGATTTCCTAAGGGACCAAGTACTAGCAATGTTCCAAAAAAAGGAGGCATGTCTTATCATTGGTTCAAGTAACAAAGAAGATTTAACAGTAATAGTGTCAGATTTTTCCAAGGATTGATAGATGCTGTAAACAAACAAACAAGAATGTTACTGAAATTCTAATGATCTTTGATTTAGTAAATAACAACAGAGGATGTCTGGAATGAACTATTGTTGAACAGAGAACATTTAATATTTTTATTTATATTTTTGGAAATGCATGTTAAAATGTCCTACATTTGAGTCAAGATAATTGGTTGGGTAATATTGAGTATTATGAGAGATGGAAACCAGCTCAGATCTAATTAAGGAACCTTTGGTTTAAAACAATATTTGGAACTGGCACAGGTCACATATAACTCATAATTGCACTCATATTATCTTAAAACTTGTAACAATTCAAATTAAATTTTGATGGCAGAGAACTGCATTTATTATATACACAAATTTAGAATAACTGTAAAACTTTTATGATGATCCAAAAATAATTTGAAATTCTATAATCACACATTGTATTAACTTGGATTTTAGACACACTTTCTTGCTTGGTTTTTGTGTGGGGGTAGTTTGGGGGACATTTGATTTTGTGTGTCTTTGTTTAGTTTGTTTATTTTGTCTTTTTTTGTTTGCTTATTTTTTTAGACAAAGTTTCATTTTGTATCCTAGGCTGCTCTAAAATTTAAAAATTCATCTTCCTCTATCCACCCAAAGTGCTAAAATCATAATTGTAAGCCAATATTGCTGCAAGGAAAAGAAAAACTTTAGATGTCATTGCAATGGTTAATAGATTAATTTTCATGCTTCATCAAAGAAGAATGAGTTAAAAAGTACTGAAAAAATATGCATTATAATTCAAGAAACTATCCACAATAATAATTTATATCAACATTGTACTGGATTTGTTGAAGAAAGCAATACTGACTGAAGGCAAGAATGTAATCACGTTATGAAATAATAAGAGGAATATTTTACACTTAACTATATAATTAAAATTGAAAATATTTGCATATGGTGCTTTAATCAAACTTCCAAGTTTCCTAGGAACTTATGCAGGTATTTTCACTCTGAAAAATGTTATGAACTTCAGGTAACATTCTTGGCAGTGTCCTGACAATTTCATAGAATATATATGTATGCTTACATATGCATATATATGCATACATGTATACACACAAATATATATAATCACAAATATACATACACGTGTGTGTGTGTGTTTGTGTATATACACAAAAAAAGTTAAAGAAGACTTCTCTTTCCTCTACACAGCCTCCGTGGATTGCATGTTTCACCCTACAAATAAATGAAAAATTAAACAAAAGCATATTAGCAAAGTGGAAATCATTGATAACCTTGACATGAAACACTTCAGAGGAGGGTGAGTGTCACTGTGAGTGTGTAGCTACACAGATTTTAGGGAGCAGAGGAGAAGGAAAAAGAAAGCTAGTGTAAGCAGAAAACACTTTGCACAGATTTTGATTTACAGAAGGAAAGAGCTGGGGAAGTTAAGTAGGGTACTCAAATTTTTTTTTTTTTTTTGATTTTTAAAAATTTTGGGAAAACGCCAGTAATATGTGCTCAAAAGAACCAAAAGACAGAAAGAAAATCAATGGAATTGGTTCATGAAAAAGGAGAATAGCATCTCAGGTTCAAATGTAGAGATGGAGCTTCAGTAAGGTTGTGTGAAGATCATCAATAGGAAAAGCCCCAGTGTTTTGGGGCCCAGATGTTTGTGGAGAGCAAAGTGGAGGTGTGAACTTTCATGCATTCTCTTCTTGTGAAACTAGAAAACAAATGTGTCTGCTGAGGCTGAAAAACGATGTTCTTTCTTGAGTAACAGTAACAGTGTTTATAAATGCTCTGCATGTACTCTTCTGTCCCCTCCACAATGTCCTTTTCCTAATATTAGAGGATGCTTCAATTATACCTGGTTTTGTCATTCATATATCGAACATTTTCTTTCAACTCATTCTGTGTCTTTTTACATTTGGAATATTAAATTAAATGTTAATTTAAATGAAAGTTATAAAAATTCTCAGATTTTTGTTGTATATAATAGGTAGATTTTTTTGTCTCATTTTTTTCCCATTTTTATTGAAACCAAATAATGAGGGTTTCTTTATTATGAAATGTATCTTCTCTTATAGACCTGTTAGTAGACTCCTGTGAGCCAATAAGGACTCATCCTGGTATATAATTAGTGATGCACACCAGGAAGATATAATTAAATGAATCCTCCCTGTCACATACAGGTCAAGTACATGCTTCTTAGAGTCAAGCAGGAGGAGAACCTTTATGAATGGTGCTCCCAATTGGAGTCTGATTCATAATTTAAATTTATTGCTGGGAAGATATTGTTTCTAGGGGGATAATTATAGGTTAGAGAGGAAGGAGAAGGTAAACAGCTCAGTGGACGGTTGTACCATTGCTGACAAACTCAGAAGGTGACACCCTGCCAAGAACCCATAAGGGTATGACTGGAATCCCAGGACCAAGGAGGCTAGCTTTATCTCTCCTAAAATTATCCCACCCATGGTAATTGGGGAATTGACTTCTTCCCCATGAACAAATGACCTTGTTCTTGGAATATGAATCCTACATTAGTAAAAGGAAGAGTTGCCTGGCAGTGGTGGCGCACGCCTTTAATCTCAGCACTTGGTAGGCAGGCGGATTTCTGAGTTCGAGGCCAGCCTGGTCTACAGAGTGAGTTCCAGGACAGCCAAGACTACACAGAGAAACCCCTGTCTTGAAAAACCAAAAAAAAAAAAAAAAAAGAAAGAAAGAAAACGGAAGAGTTAAACCTTGAAAAGAACCATTTTGGAAAAAGTGTTATCATGGCCCTCTTTCTAAACCAGAGACTGAGATTATAGCATATCAGTCCTCATCTTGACTGGCACAAGTCTATTTAAGAACTAGCTGTTGAAAAAGAGAAGTGTTTGTGGTGGGAGAGTCTCTTCCATCATTCTGTAACTGTTGGGAATGCACAGGCCAGCAGAAGAGCATTCTAGATTTGCATGAGACTCTGCAATTCTACGTGACAAAAAGACTTATCCTTTAAACCACCTGCATTAGGATGGAGCTCTTATGTTTAATATTTTTCTCAACTCACAATGTGACTCAGGCTATATATAACATAGGATTACTTTTTTCTAATGTGAAATTTAATTTTTTTTAAAATTTAAAGCATAGTTGATGATACATATGTGTCTTTAGCATAAATGGGTAAGCTAGAACACAAATTATCTCTGTCCTTTCAATTATTGTAAAATATATCAAAGCAACAAGATTCAAAGCCAGACAAAAGACTGGAGACAACATTTACTTCGCTGTTTCAAGTGGTATTGTTGTTTTCTGGGTTGAAGCTGAGAAATCTCACCAGAAGATAAAATATGCAAGCTTTATCTTCTGTGAGCACAGGCAAGTGGCCAGTTCAGGATCTGAATCCTGTCTCTGAAAAATGATTGTACAACATTGTTATAGGATGAAAACACAAAGCAAGGGAATTGGAGTGGACTGTTGCACTGACCAATCATATTTTGACACAAGGGGTTAAACAAGGAAGTCTGCATCAGTGACTGGGCCTTATCAGGACACTTGGTTTCAGGGTTCTTGAGTCAGATTTTACAGTAAGGTTCCTACGGGGACACTGAACTGGAATCTAGAGATAAAGAAACAAAGGTGTGGGCAAGTTGCACTTAGTCTACTAAGTCAAAACAGGCAGCACATTGATGACTTGTGTGCCTTTAGTTTAGATAACAGGATAACAGCATCTTGACTTTTTACATCTTTTACTGGTTAACAGACAAACCTGAAACATCTGAAGAAGCAAGACAGGACTTGGATTCCAGGGCCTGGTAACATGAACTCAGTTTTGATCCTGCAAGCAGGGTGGATCTCTTTCCTGAGATGGCTGAATTAAGCAAACTACCTCCTAACAATATCAGGACAGCTTTTACTAGCCAGTACATGGACGATGGTCAGTCTTAAGTAGCCCTGAGAGAATGTTTACTGTTTTGCTGAGATATCACAGCTAAATTCAAGGGGCAGAATATAAATTACTTGATACATGAATGTTTGATTTTTCTTAACTTCTAAAGTAAATCTATATAAATAGCTTCCATAATAGATTTATTGAAAATTCTTGTTTTTTTCTAGTGACTTTGGGGTTTAGTTCTTGGACATGTGAAGAGCTTCCATATTTACAGGGAAACAAAGGAAAAAAACTAGGTAAACTAAAAAATAATCATGTTCCTAGAGACTCATCAAAGAAAGAGATGCTTTAGAGAAGTCAGTACTTTAAAGTGAATGGAGATAGTCTCACACAGAGAAATGCTGGGCGTCTCATGATACAGAGATAAAGCTGCTGACACCAAGACTTATGGTAGGAGAACAATGGAATGTCATGTTATGTAGCGTCCGCCTTGGCCAGCAAGTAAGACATGACATGGTCAGATCCTTCTCAGTCAGCTTTATTCCAGGAACGACTCGACTTAGGGACGGGGAACTGGACGGGGGCCTAGGATGGGGACGTATGGCTGGGGACCTGGACCAGGAAGGGGGTGGGCTGGGCTCCCAAGCAGCAGAAATGAGCTGCTTATATAACTGCCCAAGGCAGGCTGGGTGATGTGTTCTCTCAGGATAGGTTCAGCTGCCAATACCTCATTAGCATAAGCCCGCTCGGGAGGGGCACAAGGCTGACGCATGCTCAATGGACTTGTTTACCAGTTTAGCTGAGCTGGCCACTCTGGAAGCCAGCTGCTTACATTGTCAGGTGCTAGTCATACGACTTTGCAACTGTAAACACGGCTGCCTACATCTCCCCCTTATTTATTTATTAAATTTGAAGGTTACCTCTGGACCCTTCAGACCTTAGGCATCCCACACCCAAGCAATACTTGAACTCATTCATTAGGTGTTTGGCGAGAGGCAATCGAGACCACACCCAGAAGGTCGCCGCTAGCGCAGCAAGTCAGCGGTGGAAAACAGAGGTCCGAGCCCTTGTGCAAAGTGAAGGCATTGTGATGGGAAAGTTTATATTTCTGCCATACCCGCCTTCGTGCCTTTTATCAGGGAGAGGTACATTTAGCACAAAACCTCTATGCACTCGGACATGCTTTCAGAGAATCTATCTCAAGATTGAGAACATCTCTAGTCGAGGCACTCCTCGTACTCCCCCGCTTCAGAAACATTGAGGTGATGCTGTAGGAGCCTCATGAGTGTACACCCTTGGCAATGGTCAAGATGGTCAGGATCTAGGGAATATGCCTGGATGGCCATTACCGGGTCCAGAAAGCTCCCCACTATGCCTCCCTAAGGGAGGCCAGCCAAATACCTGGGGGAGTGCCTTCCTCCATGGCAGTCAGCGTCTGGTAAACCACAGCCTTATGTCTTGCATGGTCATGGCACAAATGACACAGAAACCAAAGGCAGAAACCACATCCCAGGAGAACAACAGCTCCCCAGATAAATACTCCCGCTCATTCTTTACAGAAAATTGAGGGCACCCTTGACCCAAGTGGTGAGCCCCTCCAAAGTAAAGGGATCCAGGCGGGTGCCATTCAGGGTAGCGATCTGCAACAGGAGCCTCCTGGATAGGTACTCGTCTTCTTTCGACCAATTTCCTTTCAGGTACTCAGACAGGAGGCGACTCTGATTGAGAGACTGAGAAGAGTTATATACCAAAGGAATAATATACAGTCCCCTGAGAGAGGAGATGCAAGAGAGCTGAATAGGTTTATATAGGTTAGCCAGCAGGAAGTGCATTTTGAGCACAAGAAGTAGGGAAAAAGGTAAGGAGGACCAGGGAGTTAGAATGGACCGGCATAGGCACTGGCCAGGTGCGTGTGACGGCCCACAAAGGTATAAAGTCACCCTGTATCCAACGCATATCCCTCTTTTATTTTAATGCCTCTTGCACACATTAGTTCTTTTAAGGCACTTCTCACGGGGCACAATGGTGAGTTTCCCATGGTTTCACTTTCCTGATTTGATGCTTGCCAATACCCCAGAGAAAACACAATTACAACAACAAGACAGACCCACACCAAACAAACACAAACACAAAAAGCAAACACTAACATGATACTTCTAAGGTCTCTCGTGATTCAATTGCCACTTTTTTTTTTTTTTTTCAATTGCCACTTTACCATGGACCTATGACCACGGACCTTATGACGGCCGCTTTACCGCGGACCTTGTGACGGCCCCATTCACTGGGCACTTTCTATGACGGCCGCTTTTCCGCGGACCTTGTGATGGCCCTACTCACCGGGCACTTTCTATGACTCCGCTTTACCACGGACCTTGTGACGGCCCCACTCACCGGGCACTTTCTATGACTCCGCTTTTCCGCGGACCTTGTGATGCCCTACTCACGGCACTTTCTATGAACGCTATGACGCGGACCTTGTGGCACTCACCGGGCACTTTCTACTGCAATAAATATACCTGTACCGCTATTCCTAGCTGCTGAGTCCTGAATCCAACGAAGGTGAAGTCCTCAGTTTCCCCGTACGGGCCACCATATGTCACGTCCGCCTTGGCCAGCAAGTAAGACACGACACGATCCGATCCTTCTCAGTCAGCTTTATTCCAGGAACGACTCTTGACTTAGGGACGGGGAACTGGACGGGGATGTATGGCCGGGGACCCCAAGCAGCAGAAATGAGCTGCTTATATATCTGCCCAAGGCGGGCTGGGTGATGTGTTCTCTCAGGATAGGTTCAACTGCCAATACCTCATTAGCATAAGCCCGCTCGGGAGGGGCACGAGGCTGACGCATGCTCAATGGACTTGTTTACCAGTTTAGCTGAGCTGGCCACGCTGGAAGCCAGCTGCTTACATTGTCAGGTGCTAGTCATACAACTTTGCAACTGTAAACACGGCTGCCTACAATGTTAATGACTTACTGGGTGATGAGGATTAACTCAGGTGACAGTGAGTGACACCTTGGGGACTGTGGTCTGAGGAAAAGTTTAGTGCTTGGTTGTATTTATCCCATGCAACCCATCAGCACTGCCTGGAAATCTGAAAAGGGTACTTTCCTAGATTTGTTAGGATAAAGCGATGAATAAACTTTGTCAAATAAGTCCAGATAATTCTATACAACAACAAACGTTTCTACAAGTGAAAAGACTTTCTTATTCTCTTGCTAAAGGATATAACCAGTTTCAGCATAAACACTCTTGTTTGATGTTTCTTATAACACCAAACAAGGTGATTAGGGAAACAGTAGAGGTAGCCCAGCGACAAAAGAGTTAAAACTCAGGATTATCATATTAATGAATTAAGCCAAACTCAGATACATAGCACCTTTTTCTCACCCTAGATTTTGTATAGATATATAAAATTGTGTTTGTGTATACGAAATGAAAGTTGAAACCAACTATGTGTAGGTAGCATGTTCGGACAAATGAGAAAGATGGAGAAGAAGGGAGAAGGTATTGCTTCTTAGATTGAATGAGAATGGCCCACATGGGCTCAAGTATTTGAATACTTGATTCCAGTTTGTGGTGCTGTTTCAGCAGGTTGGTGAACTATTAAGTTGTTAGGCTTTGCTACAGGCATTCTGTTACCGGAGGAGGACTTTGACAGTTTTTATCCTCGTCCTAATTCCTGTTTGCTCTCTGCCTTGTGTTATGTTCAGGCTGCCAGCTGTTTGTCGGGACTACCCTGCCATTATGGACTCTACCCTTGGAACCAACATAAGCTCTATTTTCTATAAGTCACCTTTAGTCATGGAGTTTTATCACAGAAACAATAGCAACTATTACAGGCTGTATTCTGTGATACGAACAAAGTATAGTATCTATCAGTATCTATTTGTACAAAGATATTTTAGGAAGTTTTCTGTTTTAGACTTGAGACTGAGGTTCATATTTTACATACCAAAGCAGACCTGGCCTCCAGGTTTTCCAGCATCCCTCAGTCCCTATCTGGCATATCCTGCCCCCAACCCTAAACTTTCCAGCCCAGGGGTTAGATTACCTTACAACCAGAGGCATACAGATATAGGCTATATATCTACTCTCACACATTTGGTGCCTTTCTCTTCTACTCTCTCTCTGTTTCTCTCTGTCTCTTTGTCTCTGTCTCTCTCTGTCTCTCTGTCTCTCTGTCTCTCTCTCTCTCTCTCTCTGCATGCACATCCTTTCTCTCTTTCTCCTTCCCCAACCCATGGTGACTCCCCTGTCTTAATCCTTGGGGCCAGTAAACTACCCCTAGAGTAGTTTCTCAGTAAATTTGCCTTACCTACAGTCAAATCCGGTTTCTGGCTTGAATTGGCTTGTTTCACCAGCAGAGAAATAACTATCAGATGGTGCTGAAACCCTGGAGAAGCTGTCCTCAACTCGATGGCCCTGGCTCTGGTCTTTCCTGGCAAGTGGAGAAAAGTTCTGTCCCTTTATCCTTCTCAGCTGGATACATCACTTCTCTGGACTCAAGGAATACCCGTCCCCAGTTACTGCCTATCAGGGTCCAAGATCTTCCAGTCTCTCTCTGCTGAGTCTCAGCCATGCCAGAGTTAGCCCTTGTTTGGGGGGAAATCTCTGATACAGAGATGTCTTATCCTATATTACAGTAGGAATAAACCATTTGTTCTCTGCACTGAGCACAGGGTTCCAGGTGCTGCCTAGTCCCTCCTTCCCCACCTTCCATCCCCATCTCCCTCCTGTCGTGTGTGGACCTGGTAGCAATTGTGTAAGTGGCAGCACCAGCACCAGCAGCTAGGATGGCAAACGGTGATGGTGAACCAGCCTGCCTTGTGGACAGGAAGAAACTATGCACACTGGATAAGCAGCATGTGACTGGTTGCCATCTTGACTTTGGAATAAAGAGGGTCGATTTTTGGCTTCACTGCCATCTTTCTGAAGAGCCACAACATGTGACATGAGCAGGGTTGCACGGATCCAAAAGATACTTCTAAGTTGAAATAGGATTTTTGGTTCTAGTCTCACAAAAGCTATTGTAACTTAAAAATACAAGTTAATAGTCAGTAATCTTATAAATTATCAGCTGATCCTGTGTCTGCATTTCTAAAATTGAGGTAAAACTATGATTATCCCTTTATCAGCTAATTTTCACAAGGATTTAGACTTTGTAGAATCATTGTGTGTGTGTGTGTGTGCGCGTGTGTGTGTGCGTGTGTGTGTGAGTGTGTATGATGCATATGTTTATACATGAGTGTATCATACATGTCATCATCTCAGTGAACAGTCTCTAGAAACTAGTTCTTTCTTCCACAATGGTCCCAGGGATTGAACTCTGATCAGCATTACTGCATGGCACTTGATTTTATACCATGAGTTTTCTCAATCATCTCAATAAGCCAAATAAAAAGGTTGAAGGAATTTTGTTGCCTGATTTCAAGACTTCCTCCAAAATTATCATAATCAAGACACAGTTGTTTAATAAAAGTATAGACACACATGATAGAAGAAAGCAGAGAGCTCTGAAGGACACACGGAAATGCAGACATCAAATCTTCAATGAAAGAACAAGAGTGATTCAGTATAGAAAGAACAGTGTGCTTATCAATTGTTCATAAAGTCTTTGATGTGCCTGGGATGAATCAACAACAATAAACTTTTAATTTTGACATAATGTCTTCTGCCAAAATGAACTGAAAATATAGTTCTAAATACAAATCACTGTATACAGAAGTTATAGGAGAAAATGTGTGACCTTGGGTTTGAGCATGAATTTTCAGTTTAAAATCAAATGCATGCTTCATGAAATAAAACATCAATGAACTGGAATTTATTAAAATTCAATATTTTTACACTAAGAAAGTCACTCGTAAGAGAATGAAAAGACATGTACAGACTCACAAAGATTTTTCTAGAATATATATCCTAAAAAACAGATACATGCCAAAATATGTATAGTCTTAAATTGATTCTTAAAACTCAATAAGAAAAATAAGTCACTCATTTAATAACTTCATGATATTAAAGTTAGGTCATAGTAATGATGTCCCTAACATAGGCTACCTGCAAGCCAAGGAGAGGTTCAGCTGCTTTGTGATAGGTTTAAGTTAAAGACTGGACAGCTACTATCTCTGGGACTCTGGTGAGCATGGTTTCTCATGGAAAAAGTGGATACCAATACTCATATATATTAGGCAAGAAAATGAAAAAAAGTATAATCTATCCTGTAATTGTTCAAATGACATAAAGATATCTCATAATGCCACAGATTAATCCAAAAGCCCCAGAACTTTTCAGTAGAACTATCCTGTGGACCATGGCTCTCATGAATTGGCCTCTGGTAAGATCACCAGACTTAATAAAAATCTGAGAAGATTCTATTTGTGCTATTAAGAAAATAAAAAGGTAAAACAAGTAAGTAATACTACATACCCATCAGACTGACTAAAACCCAAATCTCTAGCAGTCCAAACAATCAAGAAAGAAAGACTGAAGGGATGCTTGCTTATTGCTAGTATAAACACGAATAGTATTCACTATGAGAAAGAGCTGATAAATGTCTCTATTCATTTGTCTTGCAATAACAATGTATGACACTTGGTAATTTATAAAGAACAGGAATTTATTTCTTAATTTTAGAAGTTTAGAAGTTTAAGACAAAACCGAAAGATTCTTCTTATATCAGGTGATAGTAAGAAAGGCTAAACCCTCATTCATAAATAAGGACCACTTATGGACTTAATTGCATCACAAAGGTCTCACATCTTTATGGGTTAGTATTAGAGTGAGCTGAATTTTGGGAGAGAATGGTTAAATCCACAGCATTGCTGACCTATGACCTATGACCTATGACTTATGACCTATGACCATGGCCTATGAATCCTAGAACAACCTTCAAGAAAGGAGGAACATGCACAAGATTATAGACAACAACTTCTACTAACTGTTGTATTTATAATTGTGCAACACCTCAAAACAAGCAAGACACCCCTTAACTGGTGAATGGAAAAAACAGACTTTTGTACATTCAATTTTCGACAGTAAAGGGAAATGAGCTATAATGTCCCAAGGTGGAGGTGTGTGTGTGGGGGGGTGAGAGATCTGTAATTAAACTTTAGCATGTATTTTCAAGTGGAAGAAGTAACTTAATCTGCCACAGATGACCTAAAACAGGCTCAGTCTTGTTTATGAAATAAAAAAGTGGGAGAGTTGGAGAGTTTTGGGGGGTGCTTGACAAGAATCTGACATGGGCCAAGGACAAGGAAATGGGCTGCTTGGCAGGAATATGACATTGGCCAAGGACAAGGAAGTGGGCTTCAGGCAAGAAGCTGACATTAGGCTAGAACAAAGAAGTAATTTCAGGCAGGAATCTAAATTTTAGGATAGAACAAGGAAGTAGGCTTCAGACATGAAAATGACTTTGGGCTAAGACAGGGAAGTTGGCTCAGATATTTTGGTCATCCTGATAAGCCCTTAGAAACAATGATCACAGAAGTGTTCACAGAATTTTGTTCATTGTCTTGCCTGTTCTTTGACTATCTGGGTTTATTTTCTTGGTTATTCCTTGACTATTTGCATCTATTGTATTGCTAGTTCCTCAACCTAGAACTGACCTGAATATTTGTATTTAATTAAAATGGTATAAAAGCAAAAAGGAGGAGGGGGGATGGGATAGGGGGTTTCTAGGGAGGGGAAATGGGGAAAGGGGAAGGCACCTGAAATGTAAATAAGTAAAGTATCCAATAAAAAAATCTGTAATTAAACTTTAGCATGTATTTTCAAGTGGAAGAAGTAGCTTAATCTGCCACAGACTAACAGCTAAATTTGATTCAGAGTTCCACAGGCTAGTAAGAAACAGATTTTGTTCTTGTTGTATGATGCTGGGAAATAAATATCACAAAATTCCCTCTGTATGCAATGTAGAATAGGAAACAAGTTACCCATTGTCTAGACTATAAGTGAAAAAGAAGATGAATTATAGATACTTTACATTAAGATTGCTCTAGTCTGAGTTTGTAGCATTTTCTTCTTTTAACAGAGATGCTGAGAAGTCTGGGCAGAGTTGGCACAAGTAACTGAAAAACCTGGGGTCCCCTTAAGTTTATCAGTCTCATTAATAAAATATTTTCGAAATTGACTCAAAACAAACTCATAGACAATTTTATTCAAATAAATAAAAAAAAGAGAGAAAGAAAGAAAGGAAGGAAGGAAGGAAGGAAGGAAGGAAGGAAGGAAGAGGAAGAGAGAGAGAAAGAGAGAAAGAGAGAAAGAGAAAGAGAAAAAAGAAAAAGAGAGAAAAGAGAGAAAGAAAAGAAATTTCTAGTGTGGCTGTAAATCTGGGCAGCTGCCTTGAGGAAGGATATGCAAAATAGAAAAGATCATGCCATTTTAGTTACGCAGCCATAAAGGTTAACCATAAGGTGGACAAACAGCCACATGGTAGAGAGGGGAAGTTTAGAAAAGGAGAGAAGCTCGGTGTTAGGGGGTTGGGTGCTGAGAAAATAAGTCTAAAGAGCAGGGAAGATAATTTTTTTTTTTTTTTTTTTGAGTAATTCGGAAAAGCTGACAAACTTAAGAAACAGATGGTGGGTAGAAACCATGGGAAGAAAAACTATAATATCTCACTAAAGGCATAATTATTCTTCCTATCTCTTCAGCAGGATTTTAAGTAGATCCTTAGTGTCGAGGGTGGACTCTCAAGTGAAATAATTACCTGCCCAATGTAGGTCTCCATGTTGGACCTTTAATGAGCATTCAGTGTTCCTGTAATCATCTCTCTTCTCTCTCTCTCTCTCTCTCTCTCTCTCTCTCTCTCTCTCCTCTCTCTCTCTCCTCCTCTCTCTCTGTCTCTCTCTCTCTGTCTCTCTCTCCTCTTCTCCATTCCCCCCTCCATACCACCCTCTCTTTTTCCCTCTCTCTTAATTTCCCTTGAAAGACCCCCTGAGAGGGGAGACCCTCACTGAAGTCACGGGAAAACACAACCATCCAAGAACTCACAAGAGATCGATCTTGATGCAACCAGCAAGGGGTTTATTCCGGGACCAGCTAACTGGGGCCAAGACTCGTAACCCATGCAAGGGCAGAGGAGTTTCAACCCTGAAGTTGGGGAAGGAGGGGTATTTAAAGGAGAAAACCCGCAAACCAGGGGAGTGAAGGTGGAACCTGGAAAGAATGATCACAAAAACAGTGGAAAGTCCCCAACCCATGTCATAAAAATAGTGGAAAAACCCAACCCATAATTTAGGCAGCCACAAACCAGGGTGGAGTGTGGGAAACATACTGTACATGATTTTTTCAAGAATTAATCACTTATTGTGTGGCCAGCCAGTTCTCGGAACGACCCAGTTGATCTATATTTTTCGTTCAGCTGCTTTTGTGGTCAGCCATTTCCTAGAACCTTGCGTCTGTGAACCAGCTGGCCTGCATTCTTGACTCGGGTCTAGGGGTCATAAAATTTTGTCATTTCTATACCTTTCACCCTCTTTCTTTGTTTTTCTAGCTCTCTCTCTCTCTCTGTCTTTCAAACAGGGTGTTAGTCTAGGCTGCCTTTGACACATATAACTGAGGCTGGACTTAATTCCTGAATACGCTGCCCTCACATTCCATGCCACCATATTTGGCTTCTAAGATAAATGATGATGATGATGATTGATGATGATGATGATGATGATGCAGCAAAGCTATGTTATTCAACAATTGGAATATGGAAGTCATCCTTTATTAGAAAGCAATCTGAGATTTTGGTTGAGGTACAAAAAAATTGTTTGCATTTGCAGCCTGAAATGTTATTGAAATCAAACCAGATGTTACATTCATATTCAAATGGTGAAGTCTTACTACAGTGACAGTGCATTAGCAAACAATATAATAATGCTAGAATGTTGGGCTTTCTGCCAAGGGAGGTAAAATTAAATCTAAAAAAATATCAGCTGCAAGTTAGTTTCTTCTAGACATGGCTGTCCATGAGGTCTCAGCAACATCCGTGTGTAAACAAGACCAAAATAATGTCAACATGGATAGGGAAAATTTCACAAACCCCCGTCTCAGATGAAGAGTCTGGATGTTGAGAACAGGAAAGTCAGTTTTTCTCCAGGAATGAGCTCATTGATATGAACTCTTATTCATATGAGCAATGTTAGAAGAACTCAGAAAGTGAGTGAGTGTGTGTGTGTGTGTGTGTGTGTGTGTGTGTGTGTGTGTGCGCGTGTGTGTGGTGTGCGTAGCAATGATAATTAAAGAAGTGGTTGTGAATTGAAGAGGCAGATGGGAGGAGGGTACAGGAGGAGCTGAACAGAGGAAAGGAAGGGGTGGAAAAGGTTCAATAGAACATCAAAAAATGTGTTTTTTTGTTTTGTTTTTTTAATCTGCCTTCTGCACAATCAGTTTTGTATGGATTGATTTTATTTTGGTCACAATGTTCATCAAAGTATGAGCATCTTAGCTATGTGAGATTAACACAGGATGTAGACAGAACGTGCTCTGTGTGGCTTTTACTTCTCATTACTTTTCCACATCACGAAAATTTTTTCAAGTTTATAGATTAAATTGCTAATTGGATCTAATATCCCCTTCTGATTGTCTTCTATCCTTTTATTGGTTCCAATATTTTAAAGTTGGAATCATTTTGCAAATTTCCAGAGCTTAAATTTTAGCCTTTTAAGTATTTGCTTTATAACAGAATTTACTAGATGTCTCATTTGTAATTTCTTCCACTTTTTCTCTGAGAGTGTTAGGCAGAACTCCCTTAAAATTGTGTCTTTTCCCAGGACTATCTTTGCTGTACTCTGACATCAGGTGTTTCTATGTTCATACTACTCTTGGCTTTCATTTGAATTTTTAATTGTCAATAAACCATTTGTTAATTTTTTTAGTAGTTAAATATTTTCAGATTATATCATCTAAAAGTTCTTCAGTATTTTCATTTTTGCTCTTCTAACTATATTCTAATTTGATTTTGACAAACTTGTAAATTCTTACTCTGATATTGTTTTAATTATCCATTGTTATTGTAGTGAGAAAACAAAGGAACATATCTCCTCTCTTTCCCTTCACTGTCTTGATTCATAATTGTGTTTCTAAATCCTTTAGGGTAACATCGATCCCATTCTCTGGGCCAAGGTTATGCCCAATTGATCGACAACTTGAGACCATTAATCCAGACCTCAGGCTGGATCAGAAAGTCCTCATCACCCTGCCCAGTAACTTCAGAGCTCTAATGTAATAGAGCACATGTCTGTGTAGTGTACTGCTATGTATACCACTATACATTTCTCTCTGACATCCTTGCAGCGCATTTGTTTTAGAGCTGACAAAATGCCTATCCAGCCATGCTCCTGCAGCAACTGGGTTTCTATTTGATTTGTTGTTTTACTATTCTTCTTCATTATATATAGTTCTCTGAGAATAATAACACCCAGTCTGTGCCCTTCTTTCTTGTTTTATAAATATTCATTTCTTTCTGGTGATATAAAAAAGATTGAAATGAAAGATTCAGGTTTTCCTGGGGGAGGAAAAAAAAATAACGACAATTTTCAATTACTGTGCTGCTTTATCACAGAAGCAGTTTCATTTGCCTGATGGCTTCATTGACTGGTGTCAGGATAATGCCAAGCAAGTAGTGTTTTTGGAGCTTAATGCCACCCACCGAGCTAGACAAAATATTGCTTTTCACATGCATTACAAAAATAGCAGCTATTAATTGTGCTGCTCAACCATCAGTTGATCAAGCTGGAGAAAAAAGAAATGGAGCATTTACCATTTCGGCAGCCACTTCTCTCAGATTTCGAGCCATTAATTCACAGCTTTGATCTCAGACTGGAAAATATTTGCCTTATGTTTAGTGGATATTTACATATTGTCTATCAATGAAACAAAATTCTAAAGTATTTTGAGGCCACTGGCTGAGACTGGCTTCAGCGTTACAAAATGCTGTTTTTTTTTTTTTTTTTTTTTTTTTTTTTTTTACTCCAGTATAATGTACTAGAAATCTAGGAAGGAGTATTCAGTTTAAACTATGGACTAATGCTCATAGACATACTGTTTTCTCAACAAACCTTTCTGTGATATATATATATATATATATATATGCTATTGTAGGCTATCATAGTGTAGGCATCAAAGAATACAGGAAGAAAAGAGAAAAGTTTGAGGTTTTTTTTTTTTTAATTTTTAGTCTGTATGAATTTATTTGTATCTGTGTATAATTATATCAAGTGTGTACAGTTGCCTTTGGGGGACAACAGAGTGTGTCAGATCCTATGGTGTTGAAGTTACAGTTGGTTTGTGAGCCACTTGGCATTGGTGCTGGAAATTGGTGCTGGGAGAGCAGAGTGTAAAAGCAAATAAACTTAAAAACATTTACAAGAATGATAATGGCAAGACTTTTAAAAATATTGAATGAAACTAGACAGTGGTGGACCTTAAAAGTAACACTGAGGGATCAGATGGAGAAGGAGCTACTAAAGACATTACAAAAGAAAGAATTGAAGTATTTTGTCTGCTTTTAGAAATGTCATTTTTGTTCATAATTCATATGACACATGAGTAAGGGGTGGGGCATATACACAGTATATCTCACTACAGATATACCAGTCTAAAATAGTAAAAATGTAGATGAAGGTAAGAAGGTTGCACATAGAAGCAAGTTTATTTTGCAACTTAGTTGTTAAGGCTGAACCTGAAAGATATTTGTACACTGTGGTTTAGAATTACAATTTTTTTTACATGCCTCTTGGGAATCTATTTATATTGAAATTTGATCATCAAATTTGTCACTTGGAAGTCTCCCTTTAGTATGAAAAGCTGATTTAAATGTGATAAATGGAAAAGAAGATAGAGTAGTTGTCTTAACAAGAGTTCTTGACAATAATTATAATGTGTGATATGGTCTTGGTCCCCAACTGAATCTGGTGAATCTCATCATTGAGAGATGATCATATCATTTATGTTCTGTATTACTCAGTAGATTAATGTGTTAATGGATTCATAATTCGACAGCTCTCATAGGGCATGGTGGAAATTTGGAGGTAGGGACTTACTAAAGAAAGTAGGTCTTTGAAGGATGTATCTTGTCCCTGACTCAGTCCTATCTGTATCTCTTCATCTTATCCATTATGAGGTGAGCCATTTGGCCCAATACATGCTCTGTGCCATGATGTTCTAGCCTACTGTGCATGGGCCCAGAAGTGATGCAGCTAAGTATACATGGATTGAAGCCTTTAAGCCCACTACAAAGACATCCTTTCAAGTTTAACTTGTTTGGGGAGGTTATTTTGTCACAGGGATGAAAGTGACTAATATATCTTGAAAGATAAAAGTAACATTGTCAGACCTCACTAAAAGCCCTTAAGGACTTAAGAACGTGACTTAACACCCCCTCTTTTTAGTTTCTCCATGTTCTGAAAGGAAAGTAAGGCTAACAATACTATTTATCAAAGCCCAGACGTGCTGCCCTTTGGGACCATATAGAGCAGTATAGCACAAAGAACTGCTGATGACACTGGCACACTCTTAGCAGCAACTGCTCTGCCTCCTCAGAGTCACTCTCAAGAGCTCTCCAGTGCTGTCTTTCTTCTTTTTCCAATAGTAGAAATAAAGCTCAGAGTTTCATGCATGCCAGGCAAGTGCTGAGCTACAGCCATAGTTATTGACCCTTCTCAGCCTTTCTTATTAAAGCAATGGAGAAGACAGTAAATGACAAAGAGGAGACCTCAAAATAGAGAAGTCCCAAAAGCTACCAGGTTTACCAACATTATTCATTATAAAACACAGAGCACATATAGCAGAACTCAACTAAATTGACGCCTCTGGAATAAATACCTATTGTTTAGACATATCATTGTATAGATCATTGGCCCTAGCAGGAGGTATAATTTCAATAAAAGTAATAATCATAGCAAAGAAATATTATTTTAGAGTCATTATCATATTTATGTGGTTATTGCATCTGAATCTAGCAAACCATATTCTATGCATTTGATAATAAAACATACAGTTCTTTCAACAACCTTCCCACATGATGTTTGAATCTGTAGTTTTCAGATTCAAAACTTAAGGATCATAAAGTATTGTTTCACTTGTTTGTATGTTTCATTGGATTTTTTTGTTTTTGTTTTTAATTTCACAGGAACTGCAAGAAGTTCCAGGATGCAAACTAGAGTTTAGCTCTAGAGCTTGTCATGAAAAACCACAAGAAAATCACTATTACAATGTTTGGTGCTGAGGAGATAACTCAGCAGTTAAGAGGCACTTGCTGATCTTCAAAAGAACCTGAACTAGATGCACACCACCTACATGATAGTTTCATCTGTAAACTCCAGTTCCACAGTATTCAATGCCCTCTTCTGACCTCTTCAGGAACCAGCAATGAATGTGATGGACCTACATGCATGCAGGTAAAATATGATATACATAAAATAAAAATAAATGAATATTAAATGAAGTTCACAGCCTCATACTCCCTTTAGTTTCTGTGAGATCAAAGTTCAGCCAGTGGTAGAGGGTCTTCTTTTGCTAAATTCCTGTCCTGAGAATGGTTGATGAACAGGTTATGGGGCTGTGCAGGAATCAAGAATGAACTGTGGTGGATGACACCATGGAGATGGTTTTAAGTGTCCTGCCAGTCACTAATAATTTAACACTTATTCCTCAAGAGACAGAGTTTTACTCTACTCAGCTTCAGTGTGAACTGCAGTTGTAGCTGGAGACTCACTTTTTCTTTAGGAAGATTTTGTTGTTAATCATGTTCAGGTATGTTTGTCTCTGTGTGTTATTGTTCATGTGAATGAAGGTACCCACACCTGTTCCTCTGGGTCCTCTAAAAGCACAGTGATTGTGTGATGCCTGATTTGGGCAATGAGAACAAAATTCTGGTCTTTACAATGGCAATATAGATGTCTCAACTACTGAGCTATTTCTCCAGCCATGATAATTTTTTAAACAGTCTCATATGTAGGCCAAGTTGGTCTTGAACTCACAGAGAACCACATGACTCTGTCTCATTGATATTAAAGGCATTTGCTACCACACCTGGCAGGACACTCATTTCTACACTTCCAATGAATAAGTGAATAGAGTACAATACCTGTAGTGGCAAGACCATTTGTCAGCTTACTTATGACAAGATCACAGTGCCTTGTATTTTGATCTCTGTTCCATTTCTCTCTTTTCCCTCCATATGCAGCCCCAACATGCATCATATACACTTTCTTTGTAAGAAGCCCGGTGCTGCATTAAAAATAGCTCTATGAAGAAACCTATGTAATAATGGGGAAAGGCATTTTACTGAGAGTAACCTTATTCACCAGAATGAGCTTGAAATACACACAGTATGCCCTCTAGTGCTGTGTGACTACAGGGCAGGCCAACAGCTGGCTGATAATGCCCCAACAGTAGCTAAACTAGTGCCAGACATATATTGTATTCTCTTATCCTGGCCCAGAGAAACAGATGACAATAAGTGTTGTTCTAAGATTACTCATTTTTGAAAAAAATTTATACATCTGTAGATAGCAAATGTGCTGACCTAAGTTACGAAGAGGGAAAACTATAAAAGAAATTGAAATAAGGCAATATTCTTTCTCATATTGATTCTGGACTATCCTTGGCAGGTTTAGTCTATCTCTTGAAGTATGAGTGTTCACTTCTTTTAAGGGGCCTTATCAAATTGCAATTACATTAACAGCACCCAAGGAGGACTTTATGCAAACCCCATGTTGCACATATAAATATTTTTTATCGTGTTTATTCTATTTGTTGAAAAGTCAGAGGCCCAAATCATATTCATCTCAATAATTATTTTTCAACTGGACCATTAATAAAGCAAAAAAATGTACTTGCTGGTCTTGCCTAGACTAATTAATAGTGGAAAAAAGAAATAAACAAATTAAAGTTGGTAGTTCTATTGTGATAAAATGTCTTAATGCTTAAATTGCATTGTAGAGTCAGGTCATATAATTTCAAAGGGAGGCTTTTTAGTGTACATTGCACATTAAAATGCATTTGTATGTGCATTTTAATTTGATAAATGCTGGCACCTCCCCATTCAAACTGCCAAACAGTAGTTGACAAAGGGTTCAAGAGGGATTAAAGCAAAGCAAAAGGAAAAAATTCGATTTTAAAGGGTCTATTCCTTCACTGGATAGATCTAGGACCACATTTAAAACATCTTACAAGGTACAAAAATCAACATCTTCCCTCAAACCACATGCCAGCCATTAATCATTCTTTGTATGTACCTATAAAAGGAATGTGTTAAAATATTAACATCATTGCTTTCCAAATTTTGCTTGCAAATGTACCACATTCTTTCTGGTTGCACAAATGAAGAGAGTGGATAAGATCCTCTGGTTCTATTTGCATAAGATGATAGTGGACTTGAAGTTCAATAATAGGTACTTTGCCTGTGCAACATAAAGATGATTTCTATCAGAATGTTTAAAAATGTAGAGTTTGACAAACTCATAGATCAAAGCTGGGGTACACAATAGAAGAACTAAAATTTGTCCACTCTGGTGGAACAATCAGGACTAACTAACTGTCATTGAAATTACTGGCTAATTAACAGAGCAGACAGTAATGATTTCAGTGAGCCAAGAACACTGTTATATTTGAAATGTTCATTTATATTTAAGTACAGATATTAGATATGAAATTGGGATTATAAATCTGCATTTTGAGGGAAAAATTGACATAAGAAATATAGATTCAGGTAACAGTAAGTTGTTGTGTTAAATTTCAAGATGGTCTCACATGGCTCCTGCCCTCTGTTCCTTATTTTGGTAAGTTTGGTGTGGGTGATGAGTAGAATATGGTTAACATCATTGTGTGCCATTTCTAATATTATCTTACCATATTAGAATCCTAGAGATATACTATATATATAATGTGCCCTCAAGATATATAGGCAGAAAATAGGGTGAAGAGCAATCGGTTTGTACTTTCATGGTCTACATCAGGTCAAGGATTATTCAGAGCTTGCAAGTGATTGAGATCCACTTACAGTCAATTAATTCAAACTTAATCTCATCCAAAAGCCATTCCTTCAAAAACAGGTCACCAAATATTTGGGCACCTAGAAAAGCCTACTTGACTCAGGGCATTTTTAAAGGCTGTTCTATAAAATACTGTGGCTTCACCATCCCCCATCCCCCATATTACCCGTCTTACTCACTTCATGCAAATCTGCTTCTAAGTTATGTGGATGCTCTGAAAAAAATGTACAGATAGGTACATCTAATGAGAAATTAAGTTTTCTGCCATACAATTGAAGCATCTAGGAAGCAAGTCTTTCAGAGCAATCATCACGTCCAAAAGAACTTCTAAGTTCTTAAGTCTTAGAAAAGGTACAATCTAACAATGTTCATATGTAAGTGGTTAAAGTAATTGGTTGGTAGGTATTAAGACAGGTTTTGAGAAGAAAAGTGGGGTGCTGTGATATCAAACACATGTATTCAGAGTATAAGTTACTGTTGTGCTTAGGAGCCAGTGTAAGGCCTTTGATGCAATTTGAACACTGGAATATACAACACTTTAAGATGATGGGAGTGATGTTGGAACAAAGTGTTGGCCAGAAGCTAGGAGGATTTTGTGCATTGTGTTTTGCTATAGATTGAGCCTAGGTTTGTATTTATTAGGGAAGCATTCTACTCTTGAGCTATCCTACATTCTTTATTAAAGGCACTGTGATGGAACTGCTTAAAAAATAGCTTCAGGAACTTCTAGACAACTTTGTAGGAACACAATGTTACTTAAAAAAAAATTAACTAAAATGAAGAATATCTCTTCTGAAAGAGTTATACATCATGGCACATACTTGCAAACTCGGAGCTAAAGATTCAGAGACAGGAGTATCCTTGAGACTGAAAATCAGCCAATCAGGCAAATCTGGAAGTTCCAGTTTCAGTGAGAGATCTTGTCTCAAAAAACAAGGTGAAAGTGACTGACGAAAATATCTAATGTCAACCTTTTCCTTTTTGCATACACACAGACACACATATAAAAACACACACAGAGACCCAAACACACACGTGCACATGCATGCACACACACACACACACACACACACACACACACACAAACTAATGTATACTAACATACACATCCAAAAAAATGAAAAGAAGGAGAAGGTAAATCATTTTGCAAAATAGGGGATTGGAAATGCCTTTATGTTGTGGGAGAAATTCCTTCCATTTCTGTCATATTATTGCTTACACTAATAAGCAAAGTACATAGTGTTCATAACAAGTTAAGTGAACATGTGGCTAAGAAAATTCTCATTCAGAGTTACCATCCAATTTATTCTTTCTGCGTGTAGTAAAATCTGGAATAAGAGACATATTCTGGAAAGGACTGTTTTACAAAGGAGCTAGGCCATGATGGCATTAGAAAGCAATGAAACAAGGATGTGAATTTAAGAAATAGCTTCTAAGCAATGGTCATATCTAGGTATTGCTAGGAAAAATAAAACTTAAGTTATAACACTACAATTCTTAGAAAAATGGAACATATGGTAGGAGAATATCTAGGTAGATAATGGGTTCACTAAAGAGTGTAGCATGCAGCTCTCAGGCATTCTTAATTTAACTATAGAGTCCCACCTTTCTTAGCTGAACCAGCAAAGACCAAGAGAGAAACTCTCATCTTAATGAGGATTTTAGGTGTACCTTTTGCCCAGAATCTAGAATAGACCACTTTCTGCCTACTTTTGTGAGTCTCTAGAAAAAGTAAAATTATTCCCAAGAGAAGGCACTTTATACTTTTATTCCTGTCCATTGTGTTAAAGCTTGTCTTTAACAACATCAACATGTTGGCAGACAAAGTACATGACTTGAAACTGAAAATGGACCCCCAGATAGAGTTAGTTATTAATTTAACAGGCTGGCAAGCCAAGGACGGGTAAGATTCTGCATAGAGCCTTACCAACCAAAGGCAAAAGTGCATTGATTTTGATAATGCATATTTCACGACAGGTAAGGAAGGCATTCTTGTCAGAATCACCTAAAACAGGCTCAGTCTGGTTTATGCAATGAAAAAAGGGGGAGATGTAGAGAGCTTTTGGGACTGCCTGGCAGGAATCTGACATTGGCCAAGGACAAGGAAATGGGCTGCTGGGAAGGAATCTGACATTGGCCAAGGACGAGGAAATGGACTGCAGGTGGAATCTGATATTAGGATAGAACAAAGAAGTAATTTCAGGCAGGAATCTAAATCTTAGGCTAGAACAAAGAAGTAATTACAGGCAGGAATCTGAATCTTAAGCTAGAACAAAGAAGTAGGTTTCAGCCATGAAAATGACTTTGGGCTAGGACAGGAAAGTAGGCTCAGATATTTTCTTCATCCTGAAAAGCCCTTAGAAATAATGATCATGGAACTCTGTTTATTGTCCTGCTTGTTTTTTGACTATCTGGATTTATTGTCTTGATTGTTCTTTAACTATTTGCATCTATTGTATTGCTAGTTCCTCAACCTAGAACTGACCTTAACACTTTCATGTAATTAAAATGGTATAAAAGCAAAAAAGGAGGAGGAGGGATGGGATGGGGTTAATGAAGGGGATGGGGAAAGGGGATAACATTTGAAATGTAAATAGATAAAATATCGAATAAGAAAAAGAAAAAAATAAAGAAATGTATAGAGACAGGTGAGTAGATCAATAGAACAGAATTTAAAACCCAGAAATGAACCCACACACCTATGGCCACTTGATCTTTGACAAGTATATATATATCTATACTATGAAGTACTAATCAGCTATTAAAAAATAACTTTATGAAATTATCAGGCAAATGGATGGAATGAGAAAATATCCTGAATGAGGTAGCTCAGTCACTAAAGAACACACATGGTATAAACTCACTAATAGGATATTAGGAAAAAAGCTCAGAATACCAATGATATAACTTACAGACCCTATGAAGGTCAAGAAGAAAGAAGTCCAAAGTGTGGATTCCTCAGTCCTACTTAGAAGGTGGAACAAAGTAATCACAGGAGGAAGACAGTAGGTAGGACTTGGAAGGAAGAGAGGAAGAAAAGAAGAAAAAAGAGGGGCAGGATCAGGTGTGGGAGGAGGGGGGAGATGTACAGAGAATCAGAAAATTGAACAGAGGCATGTAGAAATGGGGGATAGGAAACTGGTGGTAGCCAACAGAAAGTCACAGATTCGAGAAAAGCAAGAGGTTCCCAGGACCTAGTGAGGGTGACATTAGTTTAAATATTCAACAAAGGGGAGAGAGAACCTGTAGATACCCCATCCAGAGGTTAGGCATGGCCCCAGGTTGAGGGATGGGGCCAACCACTGATCTCCAAAATTTTAACCCAGAATTGCTGGAGTCTAAAGGAAATACAGGGACAAAGAGTAGACTGAATCTTTGTCAGAGACTGAAGGAAAGGTTATCTGGATATTTCCCCACCTGGGGGTCCATCCCATATGCAGACACCAAACCCAGACTTTATTGCTGATGACAAGAAGTACTTGCTGAAAGGAACCTGATATAGCTGTCTCCTGAGAGATTCTACCAGAGCCTGACCAACACAGATACAAATGCATGCAGCCAACCGTGTGAGCATGGTGACACCAGTGAAGGATTTAGGGCAAGGACTGAAGGAGCTGAAGATGTTTGCAACCTCATAGGAAGAACAACAATATCAACCAACCAGACCACTCCAGAGCTCCCAGGGAGTAACCACCAACCGAAGAGTACACATGGAGGGACTCATGCCTCCAGCTGCATATGTAGCAGAGGATGGCCTTGTCTAGCATCAAAAGGAGGGGAGGCCCTTGGTCTTGTGAAGGCTCAATGCCCCAGGGTAAGGAAATGCTAAGGCTGAGCTGGAAGTTTATGGGTAAGTGGATGGACACCCTCATAGAAGCAGGGGGAATGGGATAGGAGGTTTGTGGAGGGGATACGGGGAAACAGAGAAACTTTGAGATGGAAATAAGTAAAATATCCAGAGAAAGAAAGAAAGAAAGAAAGAAAGAAAGAAAGAAAGAAAGAAAGAAAGAAAGAAAGAAAGAAAGAAGAAAGAGAGAGGAGGAGGAGGAAGGAGGAGGAGGAGGAGGAGGAGGAGGAGGAGGAGGGAGGGAGGGAGGGAGGGAGAAAAGGAAGGGAGGGAGGGAGGGAGGGAGAGATGGAGGAAGGGAGGGAGGGAGGAAAGAGAGGGAGGGAGGGAGATAGGTAGCTTAAAGAGCCATCCCTACATCTAAGTCTGATTCCTAGCTCTAAATTTGCATCTCTCCTTTTTCTTCTCAGAGTCATGAGACTGGTCTGTGTGACCAACATGAATGGCATGGGTATTATAGGTTGTCTGCATGGTTGTGTTACAGGGCTCTGTGGTTTCTGGCTTGTTTTTATTTAGGATTTCCTGGGAAAATCTAAGTGACATCAGGTAAAGACCCACAAGTAGCTCTGATGAATGGTTTTATAGAGAATAACCTATCGGTCCACCAAGCAAATAAAGACTGAGATTTCCCAGAACCTCCTACCACAGCTGACAGCTAAATAGTATCCCAATAAAATAAATCAAATTCAAATTGTCTTTCTGAGCTACTGTAACTGTGGAAACATGAAATATCTCCTTAGGCTCATATGCTAAAATGCTTGATCTCTTGCTATGTCTGGCTGTCTTGGGAGGTGGGCCCTTTTTGGAAGAAGTAGCCACAAACCATGCACTTTTGAAAGTTGTATCTCTCTTTTGTGACTCACTCAGTTTCTATTCATTCTCCCTAGGTAAACAGCCTTTATTCCCATAGTCTTGTCCTAGCCTGGAGTCTTCTGTTACTATAAGAGCAGAATCAATGGAGGAAAGAACTGTGATCTGAAACTATTGAAATGTGAGGCAACATAAATTTTTTCTTCACCTTAAGTTGCTTGTGTGAGGTGTTTTGACACAGCAACAAGAAGAATATCCAATATAATCAGTGGTGATTTTGTGATACTCAGAGCTATGAACAGATAATAAATGGTTTGCATTTCACGCTATTAAATTTGGGTGATTTGTAATCATCAGTAACTTACTCATTGTTGTTTTAAGCTAGAATCTAGAACTTCTAGAGCAGTGATTCTCAACGTGTGGGTCAAATGACCTTTTTGCAATTGTCACTTAGATATTGGGAAAGACATCATTATAAGTCATAACAGTACCAAAATCACACTTATGATGTATTTAATTTTACAAAATTAATTTTATGGTTAGAGGTTACCATAATATGAGGAATTGTATTCGAGAGTTAGCATTATGAAGGTTCTTGTCAGAAGCCATGTAGGAGAGATTAAGGTTAGCAAGTAAATTTTCTGGAGATGGCCCACTGTTTGGAAAGGCTACAATGTGTTAACTCTGAATTGTAGGGCCTTCAGAGATTTCGTCCCAGAATTTCTTCTTGCTGCAGATATGCCTTTCCTGTCACTAATACATAGTCTAATTATTCCTGGGCATTAGCCCACTCTATGAGGCAGATATTTTTGCAGGTCAATATAAAGATGAACTCTCATATAGTAAAGCTATGTAGACACATTAAGGATTTCATAATTCCTTGTAATGATTTTATAGAATTCCTAAATTTGTACAAGTAGTTTCAAGCCCTCTGTAGTGTGAAAGCTACATATAGAGCTCTATAAACCTTCATGTGCCACAGGCTAATTGCACTGAGAAGAGAAACAGGCTTGAGACAGATTTGTGATCAAGGAAAAACATTTAGTCAGGTTCAAGGATGAAGCCACAGGTATGCAGTATGATGAAGCAAAGCCATATGAAACAGTTGCTTTGAACTTATAATGAACATATAGAATGAAACACTGCATTGAACTATAGACATTCTAAACAACGTCCATTTTATGTAACATTTTATCCTTGAGGTAATTCTTTCTTACATAGCGAACTTTTAGTCTAAAAGCAATATTAAAGTTTGAGTGTAGCCATTTCCACCACATCCAAAGTGTGTGTTTCTTTCTGTGTTCATGACTCTCCTTTTTCTCTCTCTTTCTTTGCTTTTCTTTTCTTCCTGGTTCACATAGAGTTAACAAACTTTGAACCTCTTACCTGATCAGTAAGGGGCTCCTGAGTTAAGAAACAAAGAGCTAGGGTAAACAGCAGGTGTTAGTCACCAGAAGCCAGCAGATTTTAATCTTAGAAAAGGAAAGAGTTAAAGACAAAAGAACCACCTAAAATAAAGCAGCTTTGCTCCCCTCCACCATCACTGACTCCGTATCCCATTGCTGCCTTCCTCAGAGTACTGGCACCTTGGCTAGAGTTAATGGACTTAGAGAAGTTCACTCCCTAGGCCTGCCTGGGTTTTAGTACCAGGAGCAGAGGCACACAAGATGCAATGATATAGTATTGGCAGATTGTTTCCCGTTTGTGCTCCAGTGTATAAGACGAGATAGAAGCCTCTCACAGTAATGTACAGGTTAGTTAATAAAAAAAAAAAAAAATTAGAAATCCTGTCAGTACTGTCCATATGTTATGACCAGCTAGTTTTATTTTCCATCTACGTTGAATAAGCTTTTAGGTCTTTATTCTGAAAACAAGACAGAAACTCATGTTTGGATGAGAATTTTGAGAAATGTAAAAAAATAAAAGATAACTTTTAAACTATCAAAACTATACTCCCTTTTAAAAATGGAGTGCATGTCTCTAACGGTGACAGCTACATCTTCCCTTCTAAGGCTCTGGAAACAACATGGAAGAGGGAGCCCAAAGACTATGTGAGCCCTATGGTCCAAGATGTCCAATAAAAAGACATTTTCCAGATATGTTATAGCCATTGCATTCATAAACTCACTACAACTGGTGGTCATCATGAGACCTGGATGAGACTGGGCCCTTAACATTTCATCCTGGATGGGTATGGGGCCGATGATGTCTCAGTCCTCCCTGAAAGACTATCATCAGCTAACTGGAAAGGGAATGTGCCAATGTTTTCAATGGCGTAGCCACAGATAAGTTCTTCATACTCCAAACCACTCATGAAATCAATTCTAATTAAGCTCAGTGGGTCACACTCAAAGAAAGACATAAAAACACATGGTAGGTGACTTGTAGGAGAGGATCCATCAGGAAATGGGGCATAAGAGATGAGACTGGGCTGAAAATGGCTAAATTTGTTACATGAATATACGAAGCTATTAAACAATTAAAACTCACCCAATAAAACGTCCACCTGTCATTCATTAAAAGGGGTTTCTTCATTTTGCTTTAAACAAGCAAGAACATTCAATACTTTTCTGAAGTTTGTAAAATATTCCATCAATATTTATATCTATACCTTTAGAATAATATATGCACAATATTGCTGGGGAAAGAAGCAATACAAGCCTTAGATGGACTATCGTTTAGGCTTTATTTCTGAGATTTTATTGCTTATTTTATTTTTTGTTTTGTCTGGGTGTTGAAATTTTTATCTAGCACTACACTTATACCAAGTACAACATCCTGGATTTTTTTTTGGCGGGGGGATAATAAGATTGTAAAAAGGATTGCTTCTAAACAGATGGGTGCATAATGTATTTTTCCTCAGAAGTTATTTAATTGCATATTTCAAAAACATAGAGCTATAATTGGAGATTATCCATTAGAATTTAGCAGTATTCATTCTTATCTGTCAATCAAATTCTTCAAAAATCCTTAATGATCTAGCAGAATTAAGATGTTGACAAGAACAAAATTCAGGAGAATTATTTATTTTTCATTGCGGCCTTGAGAAATTTGAGGTGAAATTTCTATACAACTGTTTCTTACATTAGTGTGAAAAAAACAACATGGTCCAGCCACAAATTTGCCTTATGTCATGCAGTTATATTATCTCAAAGCAAACTCTACAATCGTATTTTAGTATAGAAGCATACATCTGACAGAAAATATTATGTTATTTTGAGACTTGAAGAATGAATGTGTCTATCACACAGGCATGGAGCACATGCCTGCAGGCAGGTATGTGATGATCACCTTTTAATTGCCTTTTGTTTCTGGTCGCTTTTCAAATTCATTTCTTCCTACTCATTACTAGTCTGTAGAGCATGGAAAAATTATGATCATTCATGTTTTTCTTTCTAATATATAAATTCTAATGAAAATATTCAAGGAAAACATAGAATTAATAGTTGCCTGAATTGAATGCTAATCTCAATAGTTAATACATTTCTCTGGATCCCAAAAGACAGTCCCCAAGGCAATTATCTTGAATATTGAAATCTTAACACGTTCAAGTTTTGAAAATTGAAACAATGAAAGCCTCAGTAAATCTTGTCTATCCTCCAAAGTAAGAGTCCCATGGAAGTTGTTTGTGAGAAATAGAAGACTTGCCTTGGGTTTCATCCCCAGCACCTTAAAAAGCAAAGGCCACGTAAGAGGTATTGAAAGCAGATTAGGGAAGTGTTTGGCCAAATCAAAACAGTGAAAAAAACTTTTGTTTTGTTCTATGTAGACACTGAATCCAGCTGATGAGATTTCAGGGATTTCTAATGACTTGAAACAGCAATGGTCCAAAGAAGGCAGTAAAGTCATGAAGCAGTTCTAGACTTATTACACTCGGTGTGGACAAACGGAGTGTGAGGCTTTTGTTCTGTCACTGGCATTCTTTCTGCTAGATTTACAGTCTGTAAACAAGAACTGAGGAAACAGATTGCCAGTACCCAAAGCAACATAGATGTGGCAAAAAAAAAAAAAAAAAAAATGGGGAAATTAAGCAGGATGCTAATGTTACTGCACATGGAAGCACAGAATTCCACAAATAGCAACAGCAGTACTGCATCATAAACGTGAGCACTCTGCAAGGAACGCCATAATCTAGAAGAGGAGAAGCTACTGTTGTAAGTGCATAATATCAAAATGGAGTTATGAACCTCATTATGAAGGCTGGCTAGGTCCATTGGGATAACTTCATAAAATACACTATATCTTACTTACTCTTATGCTTTTCTTATGTGTTGAAAGAATATTTACATTTTTTCTACACTGTCTTAACTTGTCAGTATTGTTTCACAGTTTTCTGCTATGTGTTTTTTTTATCTTTTTATCATTCCTACTATTTCAAATATGAATTGTATAAAGTCTCACAAAGTAGTCTAACACATCTGTGTGTTTTCTGCAAATTCAGCTCCTCAAAAGTTCATCATCACAGTACTGACCTTGTGTGCAAACACTGTGTCTCAGTTCAATGGAATGTCTTCCAATGGCCTTGTGTATATGAGTGCTTATAAACGGTTCATTGGATGTCTTAAGATCTCAGCCTTTTGGGAGATATTGGTTGCCTGCTTTGTTTTCTGATCATGTCAAAGACAGAGATATATTGATACTGTATTTCAGATGACTACAGTTACAAAGCTGCATGTGTCAAGCAATCAAACACATTGATGTGTTTATGCATTCTGTTTTTGGACATATTTTTTACTAATATAATTTATTTGCTCATAAATGTTATGTTCACTATATGTAACTGTCACTATTACTATGAGTTTATTCTTCCAAATATGTATGCTTCTGTCATCACTAAATTGATTGTCTCAAATGGCTTATGAGGTCTTCTGTCATGATTTAATGTTTCTCAAATAAATTCCTTTAAATGCAAATAAATGTTTTTTTGATGAATTTTAAAATTATCTTTGCTAGAGTTCTATTTCAGCAGTTTCATTTTTTGAGGATTTCAGACATTAGTGATTTTTTAAAAGACTTACTTATTTTTATTTTATTTGTATGACTGCTTGGCCTGTGTATATTCTGTGTACCATTAGTGTGCCTTTTGCCTGAGGCAGCCAGAAGGAATTAGCTACCTTGAAAATGGAACTGCCATGTGGATGTTAGGAATCAAATCCAAGTGTTCTTCCTGAACCACCTTTCCAGACTCAATATTAAAGATTTTCGCTCTACTATAATCCCAATCATTAGGATGTTGGAATTACATTCTACACTTAGAACTGTAGTACTCAGAATTTTGTCTTTAGAGATTATGGTACAATATTCCTTAGCTATGGTCTCTGCTTAAGTTGAGGAATATGTGCCCTTTCATATGTTCTATGACTTCCAACAGATTCTTGAAATAATGACTGGCACATGTGAATAAAAGACAGTGCACCTCAGATGTGAGAAAAGAGCATTGTTACTTACCAGTAATGGATACTAATGATGGTTTGTGATTATTGTAGTGGAGAATGACTATGGGCCTTATGGCCATTATGGAACAGGTAGTGTCTGAAAATATAGAAAAAAAATTGTAAATTTAAGTGTGTTTTGGAGTGGAAGTTTCTGGTTTCTTGGGGAATTCAGTTATGTCACGTGATGTTTTTTTTTCTGGAAGCCTTCCGTGAAAGGATGTTTTACTGAAGCAGTCATATGAGATGACTTGTGATGTTTTGCTGGCATGGTTGCTTGAGAGGGCATGTGATATTTGAAGAGTATAAATGGAACCACATAAACAATGAGAGATCACTCATGCATTGTGATGGTCTTCGCTGGCCATACAATATATCATCGATCTCACTTCTTCCCTAATCTTCCCTGGTCTTCACTTTGTAAAGAGAAAAACATCAAAGGACTTCTTGTGGTATTCTGGCTGATTCTGATTGCTTTCACTGATTCATGACAATTGGGCACAGCCTTGTAGTTTCTGCTGGATCAAGCCACTGCCGTTGATTTGTAATTGGTGTTTGCTGTTAGACTGGACTGCTGGTATCCTGACAACAAAGATTGGAGTTGCCCCATAGAACTACTTCCAAACAGGTCCACAACCTCCTTTTCCTATTAATCTTCTTTCTCCCATACTTCCTTCCGGTTGGTGGGCTAGAAGGAAGGTTGAAGTGTTCAAGAACACTAAATAAAGTAGATTTAGAGAAAAATCTAAGCCTACAGTGTTTAAATTGATTAAAATAATATACTGTATTAGTTAGGAGTCTGATTGACCTTGATTAAAATCCTAGGTGCTCTTATACAGGTAAATGGCATTGAATAAATGACACAAGCTCCATCAATTCCAATTTTATCACACAAAAATATGGAAAAATAAATAGGTATTATTGTTAAAGAAATAGATAATATAGAATGTCCATGAATTACCATGGTTCAACTTAAAAATTTGTTACCTTTATGATGATGCAAACATGATGAACATTCAGTAGACACATTTATTCTGAGTTTGGATCTGTCCCCAGGCATGTAGCCTGACACAATAGTTTTATGAAATGTCAGGCAGCAATAGTGAGGTAAAGTTATAAACGAGCCATTGTCAAGGTGAGACAACCAGTGTTCCTCAGTGCAGTGTGGTACTAAGTTGTGCTGATCAGCAGCAGAGGTGCTTCAAATACACGTTGACTCATGAGATTTTCTGCATTCTTATATATTTAGGTGGATGTAGCTTTATCATAGGACAAAGAAAATTCTTGTTTGTAAAACATGTGGCATGATGTTGGTTCTTAGTAAATATTTGAAAACAATATAAGCCATATTTTTATCCCCATCATCATTAATAAATTTTAGTTAGAATTGAGGAAACATAAATTCATATACTTTTAAGATATATGTCTGGTAAGAATAATAGTTTTGTTGGCTAATGTGTGTACACATATATGCAGGCAGATATTTGCAACCATAAGTTAGTGAAAAAACCAAGGTTATATCAAAGAACAAAAACATTTGAATATCAAAACTATAAAATGCTGGTTATATAAATATATTATTTATAGATTAATAAAATCAATGTAAAATTGTGAAGTATTAGATACCTAATGAAAATAAGACATCACAAAATTAAAAAAATCAAAATGGTTTCTAGTTATGCTGAATGCCAAGAAAACACACTTTCTGTTTATTATGTTGTCTACAATACTTTTGAGCTATTATCTCACAAATTAATTTTTAGAAGAGAGTAATACATATTATGAATGGAAATTATAGAAAAAAACTCTGTAGAACCATTTTGTTCTTTGTCAAGAAGTATCATCTCTCCTTGATAGAATGCAAATTTTGCTGTATAATTGTGTGTATCCATATAAGATAACTCTTAAAAAATTATTTGCCCTATGTGGCAGGTAAAGGACAAAACTTTATATTTAAAATTTTATGTGGTAAGAGGAAATTATAAATATTGCCCATAATCAAATGCTTCCATAGCACATTTCCCACTTATAGGTAAAAATATTTTATATATATGTGTGTATATATACATATATGTATATACATACATAATATATAATAGTATATAAAATAAATATTATATAATGTATTTATATTACATATAAGATGTCAATTTTTTTGTAAGTATCAAAAGGATGGGTACATGTCCTCAGTGGAGTAATAATTACATACCTTGTGTTTTATAGATATAACATGCAAGAGAATAAATAGCAGAAATTTGAGAGGAATCAATACAGTTTTTAATATAGAATAGCAAGTGTCAAGGGAAGGAGCAATTTAAAATAAATTTACTAGAAATTTCTCTTATGACAGCTCTTAGGTTTCACCAGTGACCAATTCCTAGGGCAGATCAAGGTTGATAATGCTTTCATTCATAGGAAGAATCCCAGGATGGGATTCCCCTGGAATGTTGTAGCAGCAATTTCCAGCAGTGGTAGTTTGATTTAGTCAATCAACAAATTCTGAAGTATCTTCTCTACTTAGAGGCTCCCAAAATACAATTTAGAGTAGAGTCAGATTCCCTTATTGAGCAATCCACAGAGACTTCTCTCTAACTATTCTAACAATTTCTATCCTCTAACAATTCCTGTAGTTTAAAGCTCTAAGTTTAATTTTATCAGTCATGTCTACTCATTGGATATAATCAGAAGAAAAAAAAAAACATGAGTTTATCCAACTTATAAGAAAGCACATAGGCTAATCTGAGTTGGTGTCTGCTCATTCAAGTAATCATGTAGACAAAGGGCATGATGCCCAAAAAGTACATATTAATAAGGTAAGCGAGATAAATAATGAGCAAGATTTTGTGTACATTGTTACACACATTGCTTATTGTCATATGTATTTTTTATGGCTTTCTATACCTAGATATGTATAGCTGATTATAAGATGGCTTGCCTCATTCAGATTTAAGTTATATGATTGCTCAAAATAGATTGGATAAGATTATGAAATTCAATTTAAGATTACTAATAAAACATGTGTCAGATAAGATGTTTTCAGTGATGTTCCAATGGGCTATCTCCCATGGCAAAAAACCAACCTGCTTATGTGAAGGAAGTAATACGTTACCTGCCTTAACCATGTGTGTACTGTGTGTACATTTAAACCCTGACTGTTTATTGTCACTAATTTGTGATTGTCCACAAGTTCTAAAGGCAGATCTTAAAACTTTTTTCTCTTTGGCCTGCTTCCTGTTGTGTGTGACACATTTATAGGGCCACCTGCAGTTCAGGCTATCTTGAAAAGATGGAAGGGAGTATTGCTCCTGACAACTTGTTTTAATGCATGTTTTAGTTTCTGTCTGAAACACAGTAAAGAAAAATCACTGACAAACACCTTTGCTTGTTTTGGTGGTTGGGTACACTACATAGGCATTTTCTAAAAACAAAATGTAAAATTGTCCAAGGTTTTGGATAGAGTGGAAACATTAATTTTTGTCAAAGGTCAGATAGTAAACACTTCAGGTTCTTTGGAGCCTTATAGTTTCCCTGAGGACAATCAACTCTTGTAGAAAAAAGCTGTCATATAAATGATGTGGGTGAATGATTTTGGCTGTTTGGCTAAAACAGGCTGCAGTCCAGGACTGTCTCCTGAATTGGACCTCACAGTCCTTAATTTTCAGGCCTCATGGTTCAAATTGAAAAGAGCAAACCAAAAATTAAAAAATGCCAAAATGCATGTCGAATCCAGTTTTTAATGCTGACATAGAAGGATGGAAATTTAGATTATTAAAGAGTATCCTATTTCAATAATATGAGTGACTTAATTTTCTTGCAAAATCATTTGAGAATTGATAAAATATACTATCTAGAAAACATAGTAATTGGGTTTTATTATAACAAAAAACCTGAAAATGGTAACTGATGATTACTTTTTTTAATATACATTTTTCATTAAATTATAATTATGCCACTTTCACCCTTCTCTTGAAATATACTGTTTGAAAATATGACCAACTTTTCCACAGCTAAGAAGGAACTTCCATTTTTAAAAAAATAGAGTAAATACAAAATGAAGTAGTATATTTTTGAGCTGATACTGCAGCTTAGAGTTAGGTTATGTTTGAGTTCCTGAGTATCTGCATGTGCTGGAAGAACTGAGAACTACTTTACCAACACATTGGATTTAAATACTCAGGAATGAGCAACATGAAATGCTTTAAAAATGCAAATAGACAATACTATATTGGCTACAGAACTCACTACAGTGGATTGTGTGGTACCATATGTGGACTTTGCTTTCAGGATTAAGACAAAAGATACATTCATCTCCCCATCAGCTGCCTATGCTGATAGCAGTGGTTCCAGGCATGTGTCTGTCTCTGCCTTACTAGTGTTGGGACAATAAGCATATACCACCTCATTCAGATTCTTTTTTATTGGGTCTAGGAATCAAACTCATGCCCTCTGGCTTACAATGCTGAAGTTTACCACCCAAAGCATCTCCCTGCCCCATCACAGGACTTTTGATTTAAAACTGTTTTTCCAAAAGTATGATCTACAGAAAGCCAGTTTTGAGGGACACTATACTGCTAAGATAAAACTTATTAAAAGTACAAGGCACAAGCCGGGCGGTGGTGGCGCACGCCTTTAATCCCAGCACTTGGGAGGCAGAGGCAGGCGGATTTCTGAGTTCGAGGCCAGCCTGGTCTACAGAGTGAGTTCCAGGACAGCCAGAGCTATACAGAGAAACCCTGTCTCGAAAAAACCAAAAAAAAAAAAAAAAAAAAAGTACAAGGCACATGTGTCTTTTGGGTATACATTTATTTTGTCATATTAAAGTCAAATACATTTGATCCTGGGTCCAATCACTAGCATCATAAAAAATTAATAATTAAATTATAGAAGAAATATATATGTACTGATGGACATGACACATGGGTAGGTTAGTGTATAACTATGTGTTCTTTCAGAAATAATTCATATCTAATAGGTATATTTAATGCATATTATGTTAAGATTGTCCATTTATATATCTCTCCCATTAGATGGTAAGTTACACAAAGTCAAAGAAATGTGGTTGATTGACATTTGTAAGTTCAATGCTTAACACCTTGGGTGTCATATAACAGATCCTCTAGAGATGCTATTAAATTTTGTAAAAGAAAAATTGAAAATTCAAAAGAAAGTAAAAGAATATTGGTGTGGGAATCAAACTTGTTGGAAAAGGAAGTGAGCAAATCTATTTGGATTAACTCTCCTCTTTTAAAATATATGTGCGTAAATCATCTTCAATTCTTTTCAGAAATTTTTATCCTCACACATTGCCCTCCTTTGTATCTGGAGGGATAAAGATTAGTTAGTATAGGGTCAGAGTGCCAGGTCTCAGAACAGCTTGCACAAGAAACACTTAGGTTTTACAGTTTATAAGCAATTCTCTAGATTTGCTACATGACTGACTAGCATGAGGATTTAACTTTCTCAGAGGCACAGTGTGTGTGTTCAGGTCATGGTTGACTTCAGCGCAGATCAGTAGCAGTCCACATTCCATCAGCAAGAACAAATTGCTTTAGAAATTTTAGAATTAGCTAATGGATAGCTCATTCCTGTTCAGTTTCAGTGACTTAGATATTCTCTCCATGTATCTCAGACTCATTATGTTTCAAAATTATTTCTTCGCATGCAAATATTTCACCTGTCAATTTTAAGCTACTTGAGTGCTAATCCATTCTCCTCTAACCTCAGACGCTTGACAGAATCCACCTCTGTGCCTTTAGAGTGGAACTTGTACACACTTAACACTCCTCGCATTTCCTCTTATAGAATACAGGGATACTGCATACTTCCAGTCCATGTCCAGCATTTTCTTAATTCATCCCTGCCTATCCCTTGATGCTGGATTAGATGTTCCTACAATGTGCTTTTACACAATCTTGTAGTTTGCTAAGAATATGTAGACAGGTGATTCTGATTCTAATTGTATTAAGCTTTTCAATAGAGAGTAGGATCCCTGGAGAAATGATGATTATTGGCACATACTAGCCTCCAATTTTTACTCTCATATCTTTTGTGAAGAACAGAATAATTATTGGTTGTTTCTCATGGTCTCCTTAGGGTTCTTTGAGTATTACTAGCTCTTATGTTTTCCAAGCTTCTGGTTATCTATGTTTCTCATACAATCCATCATAATAAAAAAACCCTCAAAACAAAAACCAAATCCTCAAGTCCATAGATTCTAGTTTCTGTTCTATGCTCTATTTAAAGTGAACTATCTGCAATCAAAATGTGAGATAAGAAGACTCTCTAGCCAGATAAATGCTAATATCATTTAGTAAGGAGATGGAACCAAGTAGCATTGACCTCTGTGGAAAGACTTACAAACGAATCTTGCCATTCTGAAAATTTGCTGCTATTTGAAACCATTGAGCCTTATGAATATTTTAACACTCAATAAATTGTGACATTCTGAAGACACCAAATTTGTTTGTTCATCTTTCTAGCATAGCACACACAAGACAAAGATGGCAACCTATTAAATACTATGTTTAGATTTTTTTCTTAAAAAAAAAAAAAAAAAAAAAAAAGAGTTTTGGTTGTTTGGGAATTCCCATGAGACACTTCTGGCAACAAATCAACTAGATTTCACTCAGTTCCAGTACTGGAAGCTTTATTTGATGATATAAGATGGCCAGTAGAAACTCTGTCTACCCCATTATTTTGAGATTTCATTTACATTGCCTTCATATATGTCAATATTTTGGAAGCTTCTGTTGCATTAGATTCCCATAATACCCTCAAATGGCTTTTAAATTTAGCTGTCTCTCCCTAGATTCTCTGCTATGTCTCTCCCTGCCCACTTGATACTCTTGTCCTAGCCCACCCTCATCCTCCATCCATCCATAAATATCTATTCTATCTCCCTTTCCTAGGGATATCTATTTGTGCCCCTGGTCCCTTACTCTATACCTAAGCTCTGAGGTTCTATGGATTATAGTTGGTTATCACTGACTTAAGTGCTAACATCAACATATAAGCAAATACATACCCTATTAGTATTTCTGGGTCTGAGTTGCCCCACTTAAGATGATTTTTTTTCTAGTTCTATCCATCTATTTGCAAATTTCATAATTAAAAAAAACCAATTGAATAATACTCCATTGTGTAAATGTTGCCAAGACTATAGGTTGCTTTCCACAAACTGACATCAAGGCCTCATTGCTAAAGACAACATCAATGAAGCTTAATGTACATGGAGAAGTTGATCTGGCCCCATATAGAGTTTTTATCCTAAGTGTCTCAAGTACAGGAAGGCACTCAGCATGCCACAAAATGAGAAAAGTAAACACCATGACAGTCACAAACCTTTGATCTATAATGATGTTTTACCTACAAGATATGCATATATATATATATATATATATATATATATGGTGTGTGTGTGTGTGTGTGTGTGTGTGTGTGTGTCTCATGAGAAATCAATGGATATGCTGAGAAACTCAAGTAGCTAATAAAATTGTTCCCTGAACTACAGGTACTAGTCCCAGTTCCTTCTTGTATTATTTCTTTCTTGCTTTTTACATTCTGCTGGACTCTCCTCTGCAGCTCAAATGCTTATTCACACATTCATGTATTTTACTACCCTCCAAAATACCTGCAGTTCCATAAAATTTCTCTATGAAAAACTGATTCTCTGAGTCTCAAAGTAATGACTCAGAACTGGTTAGTATATAAATATGCACCACTCACATTCTTGAAATAAAAGCTTTAAATCATTATCAAAGAGAAATGTTACCAAACATTTGACTGCCTACTATAGTTAAGCGTTTTATGCAGCGTACATGATAAGAAAAGTTTCCACAGTTGTACAAGATATTTGTGCCTCAAAATTTTTATTTAAACTAGTTTGGTGGTGCAAGTCTTTAATCTCAGCATGTAGGAAACAGAGGGAGGTGAATTTCTGGGAGTATGAGGTCAACCTAGTGTACAGAGTGAGTTACAGGACATTTAGGATTACTACACAGAGAAACCCTCTCTTGAAAATCTGATGAAGATGAAGAAGAGGTGGAGGAAGAGGACAAGGAAGAAGAGTAGAAAGAGGAGGAGGACAAAAGAAGAAAAAAATTTTAAGAATGAAAAAAGAAAGAAAAGAAGAAAGAAAAACAATTTCCTTTGATAAAAATGCACCCACAGATGGCCCCTCCTTCAGTTTCTGTCCTGCACTGTGTCTCCATATTTGCTCCCTTGAGTATTTTGTTACTCCTTCTAAGAAGGACTGAAGTCCCCCCTCCCCCCACTTGGTCATCATTCTTCATGAGCTTTATGTGGTCTGTGAGTTGAATCTTGGGTGTTTCAAGCTTCTGGGTTAAAATCCAATAATCAGTGAGTGAATACCATGTATGTTCTTTTGTGATTGGGTTACCTCACTCAGGATGATATTTTCTAGTTCCATCCATTTATATAATAATTTATCAAATTCATTGTTTTTAATAGCTGAGTAATATTCCATTGTATAAATGTACCACATTTTTTGTATCCATTCCTCTGTTGAAGGGTATCTGGGTTCTTTCCAGTTTCTGGCTATTATAAATAAAGCTGCTATGAACATAGTGAAGCATATGTCCTTGTTATGTGTTAAAGCATCTTCTGGATATATACCCAGGAGTGATATAGCTGGGCCGTCTACAGACCATTCCACCTGGATATCCATCCTATGTGCAGTCACCAAAGGTAGAGGTTGATGTGGATGTCAGGATGTACATACTGACAGGAGCCTGATATAGCTGTTTCCTTAGACGTCTGCAAGAGTCTGACATACTCAGAGGCAGATGCTCACAGCTAACCATTAAACTGGTCATGGGGTTCCCAACAGAGAAGATAGAGTGAAGGCTGAAGGAGTTGAGAGTATTCGCGACACCATGAGGAAAGCAACAATACCAACCAACCAGAGGCCCCAGGGTCTAAACCACCAGCCTGGGAGCACTTAGGGAGGGACCCATGGCTCCAGCTATATATGCAAGGGAGCTATATATAAGTGGGAGAGGAGATCCTTGGTCCCATGAAGACTGGACGTTGTGCGGGGGGGGGGATATTCTAGGGTGGGGAGGTGAGGTACGGGGGAGGGTGGGTGGGGGTACACCAACGTGGAGGCAGGAGGAGGGGGGAAGGGATAGTGAGTTCCTGGGAGGGGGGGGGAAATGGAGTAAGAAGAGAACATCTGAAATGTAAATATAATTTCCAATAAAAAAAAAAAGAACCAAAAAAAATGCACCCACAGAAGTTATAGAAGAGATAAAGCACAAAAGGAAAATTTCGAATAGAAAAATGTAGGGTTTAAGCAGAATGTCACAAGTCGGTCCATTGCGTTCCAAACCAGTGAGGGAGGTCAAGATTTCAGAGTTGTATTGCTTTGAACTCAGGTCTGATTTTGCATTTGAATTTTCACTAAATTATGTGACCATGGAAAGTAATTTGACACCTTCAACTTATGAAGAAATGAAGTGTTAATGTAAAAATAGTTAAGGTGAACAGTTGATGTGGCTATTGCTGAAGCAGTCTGTTAAAGACTAGTGCAGTGTCTAGCATTTGTCAGGTGTCAATTGCCGTATGCTTCATGTAAGATGTTATATAACAGGGGAAGATGTTTGAATATGTTTCTAGAATAGGATGTTTATTAAAAAATAATTAAAACTGATGAAAGATCATATGAGACATAAGCAGAAGAAAATACAATTATATATATATGATGTCTATATACACCTTTCTTAAGCCAGTGTAGAGAGAGATGATTTTCCAGTTTTACCTACAAAATAGTGATCCATTAGAAAACAATGAGACTGTAGAAGTAGTAAAATACATGGAATCAGGAGACTTGAGGGAGTCCTAATCTACCCTGAACCTCAAGTTCCTTCTCTGTAAAATAGTTAAGTTATTACTGTTGTCAGCAAGAGTTAAACATTTCAGATAACTAGGGCTAGAGAGATGGCATGGTTATGAACTCTTAATGCTTTCTGAGGGCCAAACATATCCAGTGGTTCACAAGCTTTCATAACTCCACCTACAGAGAGACTGTTTTCTGACCTCCACAGAAATCCACACACTCATGAGCATACATACATACGCGCCACACACACACACACACACATATACAAATAAAAATAAAAAAATTTTTCAAATTTATTTTTAAATAATTTTTTAAAAGAAGTTTCAAATGGGCACAGCTAACCATTGAACTGATCAAGAGGTTCCCAATGGAGGACTTAGAGAGAAGATTGAAGGAGCTGAAAGGGTTGCTCTCTCCATGGGGAGAGCAACAATACCAACCAACCAGAGCTCCCAGGGTCTAAACCACCAGCCTGGGAGCACATAGGGAGGGACCCATGACTCCAGCTGTATATGTAGGGGAGGATGGCCTTGTTGGGCATAGGTGGGAGAGGAGGTCCTTGGTCCTGTGAAGGCTGGATGCCCCAGTGTGGGGGAATTCGAGGGTGGGAGGTGGGAGTGGGTGGGTGTGTTGGTGGGGACACATCCTCATAGAAGAAGGAGGATGGGGGATGGGATAGGGGGTTTCTGGGTGGGGGGAAATAGGGAAAGGGGATAACATCTGAAATGTAAATAAAATATCCAATAAAATAAACAATTAGTGAAATTTATTAACTTAATCGGCACATGTGTCATTCTATCAATCCATCAATAAGTATCTAGATCAGGTATCCAGAAAATTTATTTCTGCATTAAGTTATGTCTGCCAATGCAGAGAAGAAAAGAGTAACCAGGATAAAGTTCTATAATTTCAACATGTGTGTGTTGAAAATAAATACCTACAAATACCCACTGTCATGATATATAATCATGTATTGTAGGACAGGTGCATATATGAGAATGATCTCATAAAATTATATGGCAGCAGTAAACTTTCTATTGTCTATTGACAAAGCCATTGTATCATGATATCACAATGAATTCTCATGTTTGTGGTTATCCTGGTAAAAACAAAACAATTGCATTGCCTCTTGTAAAATTGTACAGCACACACATAATTTTGAACAATGACTAATAGCTGATAATGCCAATAAACTACTACATTATGTGTATAATTCTCTAGGCTATGAACATGCACTGTGTGTTGCTGTGAAGTAGGCTGTACTCTGCAGTTTAACCACATATTAAGCTGTGTCATGTGGCCTGGTTATGCAGGAAGCTATACCATCTTGTTTTGAGAAAAATGCTATATGATGTATTTCTCCTTTTGAGGCATTTCTCAAAACATGTCTCCATTATTGTTAAATGATAGATTTATTGTACTATAATTACTGAATGTTGAAGCAAAATTGATTTTGATAAAATAGGAAACAACAATTGTAACACAGTAGTGAAATAAAATTAGACAATCAATAGAATTTTCAACAAGGCTTTGTACCAAAGAATAAAGAAAACTGACAATATGCATACTATATTGTGACTTTTTAATTTTGAAAGGGCACAAATTGTCTCTGTATAGAAATACAGACTCTTCTTGCCACGAGCCTCAGGAAGTTATTCAAACCAGAAAAAAAAACTTTGAACAGTGAAGCTGACCGGAGCCATCGGTAGAAGTAGGAAGAAGTATTAAGTATTATAGTTTCCCTTATAACTAGTAACAGATCAGGAACTCCAAATAGTCTCTGAGAACATAGAGTTCTCAACATGCGAATGTGAACATTTGCCTTTAGCATCATTGCCCACCTTGAGCCCACACTCCTGTCATGAATGACAGCCACTCACTCCTCACAGTCCCAGTACTAGTGTCTTCCTTACAAAGATCACGGCATCTTTGTAGTCATTTGTTATAATTGTCCAGCCATAAGTTTGAAAACGAAAGCCCCAACTCCTTCATCTAAAAGTTCTCTAACTTCAAAAGGAAGTATGAAGTGAGATTAACTTAGCCTCATCTAAGAATGAAAGCCTATTTTGGCATTTTGATGTTTATTTGGAGATTTGAAAGAACATCAGATCTAACATCTAGAATATAACCTTCATTATATTCTAAAGACTGGCAATTTATGCTCTTAGCTTGATTTTAAGGAAGGAAAATAGGAAAAGTCCATGATTCAGCAGCCAAACTCATCAACTTTCTCACTATGGACAGACTAGAAAACATGACTGAAGTAAAAACTAGATGTTGAACTCCCTCTCCCTGGGCACTCTTTAGGAAAAGAACACCCTCATTTTGACACATAAATATAGTAGCCCTAATTTTGTCTTGTGCATCTTATCTTCAGTACCCATGTAGCTCCAGAATTAGAAACTCTTGAAGGCCGTCTGCACTGGTAGTGTAATATAATTCCTCATGGAATATTTCAAGGTCTCTCATGGTACTCAGACATGTGAGTGATTTCTAGATTTGAAGAGATTAAATTTCTTATTTCCTTAGCAGGGTAAACAATTCATTAGAAACATAGTTATGACACTCAGAGGATGAGACAAAATATGGAAACCCCAAGTTTAGATAGCTTCTTAGTATGATGGCCTTTAACAAAACTACCTCCTGATCATGTGAGGAACAGAAGTTGAGTGTTCTGAGAATTTCATTCTCAGTGGTCCTCAGCGTGTGAGCGTCATGACCACCAATTGTCTCTTAAGGAAAGTAAACAATGAAAACAAGGTAAATTATGACGATGTTCTTCAGGCTCAGCTGCAGCACTGCAGCAACCTCTGACCAAGAGAACAAACTAACAATGAACTGTTGAACCCATGAAGCAACCGGGCAAGCACTCTGATTCAATTGGCTGAACAAGACAAAAAGCAAAACAAAACAAACAAACAAAAAAGAAAAAACAAACCACAACTCACAATACATATGTTGGATGCTTATTTCTTTTTTCTATAAAATGACAAATATAGCAGAATTATAAGTGAGGGAGTAGTCTCACAGTAAAATATGTTAACTTACATGTGAACCGTTTAAGCCTGATGTAATGTTGGAGGAGTGAGTGGGATGCTAGGCACAATGAAATGGCATAGTTTGTCAAAAGTCCTACAGGTTTATATAGTGAAGATCAGTGGTGGATGTTAAATTTTCCTAATCTGTCTTCAGAGTGAGTAGTTGGCACTCTCTCCTGTAAGATGTGATTTTGAGAAAATAAGCCAGGCTTATTATTACTGTCCCATAAGTCTATTATATTGCATATTCTCAGAAATGTGTGATTGACTCATACCATCTCTTGCAGAGCAATATGTTACAATTTCTGAGTGAAGAACACGGTGAAATAGAAGTCAAGACTTGCAGGTCTCTCTGGTTCATTGGAAGGTAGACTAAAGAGACAGAGACCTCTTTAGTACCAGGAGAACAGAGACTTTGTTGATAAATAATGCCCTTTTCTGCTAATACTGATGGCATTGGAAATAAGAAGTCAAGTGCTTGAAAAGTGTAAGAGCTGGCAAAGTTTCAATACTGAACCTGACAGAAGGAACGAGAAGTATATACTTTGGTGTGGCATTGTGAAGAAGCCTATAGTGTTCTGAAAACACTTGTTAACAGTACTTCTTAGAGGAACTTGCTGGTGTGAATATGATTGTTTAGCTGCAACAGTTCTCCTCCAGTAGAAGGACTCTCAATATTATAGGATCAGGTAGTCAATTTGCAGGAGAGAATCCTGAGGACCATTCTGCTAAAGCTAGAAAGAAAAGGAAAGACAGAAGGAAGGAAGTGATGAGGGAATTTTTTTTTTTTTTTGGTTTTCGTGACAGGGTTTCTCTGTATAGCCCGGGCTGTCCTGGAACTCACTCTGTAGATCAGGCTGGCCTCGAACTCAGAAATCCACCTGCCTCTGCCTCCCAAGTGCTGGAATTAAAGGCATGCGTCACCACTGCCCGGCTGATGGGGGAATTTTTAAAAATAGAAAAAGAACAGAAGAGACAGACAAAAAGGAAGGGAAGTACAATCTGCACAGCTATGGTTCTCCACCCACTCCTTCCCAGTTCAGCGCCCTTGCATTCTCTGTGGGCGGCACTAAGCTGGAACAATGCACATATGAACGTGGCACTCGTATTAAGCAGAGACTAATGGTACTTAAGAAAAATACCTGCTGGCAGAAAGCAAAAGAGAAGGTTTGTTACTTATACTAAGTTGCTATTTAAATAAAGCAAAAGATGAACACAAATATCTAGGCCCACGTATTTTGCAGAAGGAATGGATTTTCACAGTATATTGTACATTTTACATTCTCTTCTGCAAAACTGAAGCCAATGAGTTAGTGAATTCCTTAGTAAAGACACGCCTGACCTTCGTCCCATAAACAACAGGGAATCCCTCCAGAGGCATTGTTGCAGTCTGAAGATTTCTTTAAAGCTAACCTATTTGAGACAGTAGAAGTTTAGATAGCTACTCTTTTATTTACCTTACTCCTCAGTAAGCTCCTGAGACCTGCAGAGAGACATTGATGTACGGAATTCAAAACCCTGGGATAGAGGAGTGAACATAGATGATTTCTACTCTAAGAAAGATCTGCCACCCTATCCTACTTGAGTTTTTTCACAGATGAGAAAACTGTGGCACACAAAGACAAGATAACCAATAGATTAAAGATTTATATGGCTAATAGCAGCTTCCTCTGGTGGTTTTATGATGGTATATATGTATGTTGATGTTTGCCACCAAGACTGACAACCTGTATTCTATACTTAAAACATGTATGGTGGAAGAAGAGAACCAATTCCCACATGTTGTCTTCAGACTTCCACATATCCACCATAGCATGTATCCCCCCTCCCCGAGGGGGGGGGGATGTAGGATGTAAAACAGAGGTGAAATGAAACGTGATATTTTAGGACAGGATGTTTTATAAGGAAGTGGCACAATGGGGATGTGTTCCATCCTGCAGGGAAACCCATTGCCCTCCCTCTTCCAGGTCCCCATACACACAGTCCTTCCCCCACCCCATTTTCTTTCCCTTCTCTTCTGAGAAGGTGGAGGCACTCCCTGGGTATTCTTACACTCTGGCACATCAAGTCTCTGCAGGGCTAGACACATTTTCTCCCAGTCATGTTACACAAGTCAGCCAAATTAAGGGAATGGATCCACAGGTAGGCAACAGATTCAGGGAAAGACTGCTTCAGTTGCTGGGGAACTCTCAGGAAGACCAAGCTGCACATTTGCTACACATGTACAGGGGTCCTAGGTCCAGCCTGTGTATGCTCTGATGGTTGGTGGTTCAGTCTCTAAAAGCCCCCAGTGCCCAGGTTAGTTCACTCGGTTGGTCTTCCTGTGGAGTTCCTGTCCCGTCCGGGACCCTCATTTACCCCCTCAACTCTTCCATAAGACTTCTGAAGCTCTGTCCAATGTTTGGCTGTGGAACTCTGCATCGTTTTCAGTCAGCTCCTGGGTAGAGCCTCTCAGAGGAGAAGTAGGCCTCTGTCTGCAAGCATTTCAGAGTATTATTAACAGTGTCAGGGATTTGTTCATGCATGTATAGTATGGGTCTCAAGTTGGGCCAGTTATAGCTGGCTATTTTCTCAGTTTCTGCTATATCTTTGTCCCAGTATTTCCTGTAGACAGGACAAATTTTGGGTCAAAAGTTTTGTGAGTAGGTTAGTGTGACAGGAGATAAATTTACCAAAGCTTTAGGAAGTTTCTAAAAATGATTAGATTCACAAGACCCCTTCCTCCCTGTACTATGTAAATGTAAAAGCAGCTAAGATTCACTCTCAAACAAGCTAAGATTCAAAGAAGACTCTTAGACTAACCAAGTAGTTCCTTAAAAAGCAGAAAGCAGGCAAGTTGCCTATACAAGTCTCAGACCAACTAAGTCACGAGAAAAAGTTATCTTCCAATTTGTTGAGCTACCTGTAGGCTGTCCCCTGTGCTCCAGGTTTCTAACTCATGCAAGGGTGGGATTTTGTAAAATAGCTGGTTTTGAGACATTTCTGCTTCTGTAAGTAGCCTCTCATCCATTCCCATGTAAGTACCATCAATAAAAGTCATCATGTATGAAGTTGGGGTGCTATCTATATATTGGTCATTAGTTCCCTATCTTGGATGAGTAGACATATTTGTCTATATTCCAAGAATAGTCTCTCTCTCTCTCTCTCTCTCTCTCTCTCTCTCTCTCTTTCTGTGTATATGCACACACATATCTCTCTCTCTCTTTCTCTATCTCTCTCTCATCCTCCCTCTGCATCTCTCTCTCTCTCTGCTCTCCCTTATACACACATAATAAATAAACTTGATCAAGAAAATAATTTAATCCATTCAAAACTGTTATGTGACATGTTCCTTGAAATTCTGAAACAAAAAAATAAACAAATGATTTTTTGAGATTCCTTTGTTTAGGATTATAGTTGCCTTTCGAATATAATCATCAAAATATTTTATGATTTATAGTTTACTGTTGTTAGTCATTACTTTCTGTTAATAGTAAATATGCCTTAACTGTGTAGTAAAAGAAGAAAAACTGTATTCGGACATTGTTATCCTTTATCACAAAAGCAGCACAGCTCAGAACAAACCTGAGGAGGAGGTTGCAGTGTGAACATTTTGAAAAAAACATTTACATATGACAGTCTCAAAAAGCTTTTGCTTAGAGCTAGAATATTCCAAACGGAGGCAAGAAGACAGCAATGCCTCTCAGCTCAAAGGCAATCCCTGAGGCAGCAGAAGGCCATAGTCAGGGAGCTTTTATAGAAAAATGGAATATCTGAAGGCAGAACGACTGTAAGAATCAAAATCTACAGTGAAAGCCGCTCTCTAGATGATACCCAAGCACGTGGCAGTTTGATACCCTCTTCTCTAGACAAGAATGCAACCCCTGACTGCATTCAGTGAATGAGGCTCGAGAGGCATAAGAAATGAGGAAGAAAGCCATATAAATACAGAGTGGGGCAGTATAAGATATCATAGAAGGCATGTGTTACATATGTAACCTTTCCTAAATTACATAATTTCACTGACAGTGCCCTTATTTATAAATGTGACAAATAGCCTCCTGTTGGATTAATAGGTGGAAAATTACAATTATATTACATATAATCTGCAATAACCCTGCAGCAAGTGAGAGGATATGTAGGAGATTGAGGCACTGCTGTCATTTTCTTCACTATATAAATTGAGTGCCATGCTGGCTGTTCTCATAAGCCCTCCGCAAGGTGATGTTAACATACAACAAAAATTGTATATTATGTTTTTGGGGAGCCAGGCAAGTCTTATTAGTCTATCAAATGTTAAAATAATCTAATCTGGTCCTACAGCCATGGCTGCCACCATTGCTTCAGCCGGTGCTGGGAAGCCTTTGTCCCCCAAAAATTAGTCCTGAAAGTCAAGGTGGAGAAGGCCAAGGAGGAGCTGGAAGAGGAAGAAGATGATGAACTAGTTGAGACTATGTCGGAAAGACTCTGGGGTCTGACCGAGAAGTTTCCTGAGAGGGTTTGGTCAGCCACAGGAGCCACCTTTGATCTCTCTTTGTGACTCAGAAGATGTACAGGTTTTCTAGAGCAGCTCAGCTTTGTGGATTGGAACTATTTCCATCATGATCCTGGTTCTTCCTCTTGTCTTTGAGACACAAAATTGCAAATAGAGCAACAACAGAAGCTGCAACAATGGCAGTTACTTTTAGGTTGTCAGGATGAATGCCAGGGGCTCTACCTCCACTTCCTGGAAAGATCTGCATTGTTACTGGTGGGAGAACTTTGGAATTAATTTGTGCTTGAAGTGCTGATTGTTTGAACTTCTTCTTTTCCTCCTTCCTTCTCCTCTATCCTTCTCCTCACCCTTGTCATCTTCCTCCTCGTCCTCCTCGTCCTCCTTGTCCTCCTCCTCCTCCTCTCCTCCTCCTCCTCCTCCTCCTCCTCCTCCTCCTCCTCCTCCTCCTCGTCCTTGATCTATTTGAACCTGTTGGGAACTTTGTTTCTTATGGAGAGACCCCAGGTGTACTGTGTCCTTCATAATGCCGCCACTTACTTCCTGCTCTCACTTCGATGCTGGAGTACAACCATGTGGAGGCTTTTCCACTCTATGCCATTAGTAAATCGCTCCTAAGGAAGTACTTATATGCCCATTGTGGGAAAGATGTAAACACCACTGACTATTAAGGACTATTTTTTAAAGAATGGAAATATCTAAGTCATGTAAAGAGTTAGCATGTGTTAACACTCCTTCTAGCCTCCGCCCAACAATTCCCTGGCAACAGCCAGGTTGGCCTAGCTTACTATAAAAGGGGCTGTTTTCTCCCTCCTCACTGTCTTATCCTTTCTGATTCTCTTCTCCTTGCCTGACTCCTTTCTCCCTTTCTTCCCATCCTCCCTCCCCCCTCTCTCTCCACATATTCCTTGTCTCTTCTCTTCCTCCCTCCCTTTTCCTCCCCTCCGATCCCCCCTGTCTTTCTCTGCCTCTACTTCCTTCCCATCCCTTCTCAAGTCCCCTTCTCATGCCCAAAATAAACCTTATTCTATACTAAACCAGTTATATGGCTGGAACCTTAAGGGATGCCTCAGCATGGACACCCCTCCCACCGCACCATACCTGGCTCTACAAAACATATCCTGGTTCTTCCTTTTATAAAACACAACAGTGTGAGACTGACAAAATCCATTACAATGGCCATACCAAACAGTCACCAGGAATCCCTATGTATGCTGGAGAAAAGTGAGGCTGGCTTTAGCTTTAGCCAGCTGGGGACTCTGGACAGAGCAAGCACTCACTTCCTCTGCACATTTTGGCTCTTAGACCGGCATGTGTATAAAAAAGAAGTCAGCACTCACTTTTTGTATTTAAATATTAGAAGAACTCCAACTGAAAAAAATCTAATGCAAAAATCTTATAGAAGTCAAATGCTGACGAGAGCTTGAAGACTTTCCCTTCCTAATATGTAAAATAATGATGTATTTAATTGCAACACAATTAGAGCTTTTTATATCAAATTAGTTTTCATTGATGGTGTTGGTCTTGGCTGAGAGCATGGAATTTGTGAGCTGAAAGTCTCAAGAGTATATGAACACGCTATTACAGATTTTCATGCAAATTGAAATTCTTGCTTCATTTTCCATTTCTAGAATCAAAGATTAAGGGTAATAAACCTTTTAAAACTTAACAAGATTAGTTAAATGCATTTCATCACATCACACCCTCCTTTACCAAAGGTTGCACTTGGCAAATATTCACCACCTTAGATAATTATTCACAAGATAATGAGTGCATGGTATTTGTTTGTGCAGATCATCTACAATTATGCCTCTTTTACAGAGTTTTGTTAACTTTTCTGTACCATACCTATTGTTTATTCTTTCTCATATTTCTGACTACATTAACAGCTAAGGTAACTGTAACTTGATAGCTAGAAAATGCTTTCACAGATGTAATCTGTTACTTCCTTGCCTAAACTCAGTTTCCAACAATTAAATGCTTCATATTTCCTCTTCTTACTATGCCACTGTCCTAACATTGTTTAAGTTCTTATAAATTTGCCCAACTCTAATGAAATATTTCACTATTCAGTCTAGCTTTTTAATCACAAATTCTTGTTCCTTCTGCTTCACAAAAGACTGTTCATGTTGTTAACTCATGTTGTTATTTCTTCTGTAAACGTATAAGCTACAGAAAACCCACTCAGATCTACCTCTCATGAACCAAAGAGGCTCCGTCCAGATAAGTACATCTGCCTAAAGTTCCCACTTACTACCAATTCCAGAGGATGGGATTTCTCTGGGTTTGAAATGTACATCTAAGGAAAAAAATTTCTTTCTCCCAAGCACATTTAATCTTATTCTCTACCTTTAATATATATATTTGGCCATGAACATGTGAAGAGAGGGGAAAGGGAATGGGGAAGGGGCAAGGGAACAAAGCAGGAGCAAGAAAGGAAGAGCAAGAGACCAAGAGGCCAGGAGAGCAAAGAGTGGGCAAGCAAGCCCTTTTATAGTGGTTCAGGCCTACCTGACTGTTGCCAGGTAACTGTGCAGTGAAGCCTATACCCATAAATGTGCCTATCAATTCCCCATCATTAAGTCAACTTGAATACTGAGTCAAAATCTTTACTTTTTTCATGTTAATAAAAACACTTTGAATTTGTATCACCTAAAACAATTGTTTTAGAATGAAGAATTTGTTCTAGAAAATGCATTCTGTTCTACATCAATAAACTAACAAGTATTCAAACTTTAGAACATTGATGGGAGACATCTTGTCAGAACAAATACAATGATAACATAAAGCCAATAATTAAAATCATAAGTATGCAAATAACTCATTTTGTAAATACTCATATATTAGGTTTTAATTGGAGGTATAGCTAGATTGGTAGAGCTTACTTAGCATGAAGTCCACACAATCCACAGTACCACATTAGGCAAGTTTGAAGGAAAGACACGTAATCCCAGTACTCAGAGAAAGAGGCAGGGGAATCAGGAGATCTAAGTCATCTTCAACTATATAGCCAGTTTGAGGCCAGCTTGATCTGAATAGGACCTTGACAAGGGTGTATGTGTGTGGAGAGAGGGAGAGAAAGAGAGAGAGAGAGAGAGAGAGAGAGAGAGAGAGAGAGAGAGAGAAAAGACACCTTAGCTCAAAGAATAAACATGCAAACACTTGTATTGACGTTTTCATCAGAATACAAGTAGATAACAAGTAGAGTTTATTTTGAGAAACTGATACTTCCTATAAATGTCATATTTTATTTCATTTATTTACATTTTAGACACCATCCCCTTTCCACATTTCCCCTCCCTAGAACACCCCATCCCATCCTCCTCCTCCTTTTGTTTTTAATATCATTTTAATGACATGCAAGTATTAAGGTCAGTTCTAGTTTGAGGAATTAGCAATACAATAGATGAAAATAGTCAAGGAACAAGCAGGACAATAATCACAAATAGTCAAAGAACAGGCAAGGCAATAAACAAAATTCTGTGAACACTCCTGTGATCACTGTTTCTAAGGGCTTATCAGGATGACCAAAATATCTGAGCCAACTTTCCTGTCCTAGCCCAAAGTCATTTTCATGTCTGAAGCCTACTTACTTGTTCTAGCCTAAAATTTAGATTCCTGTCTGAAATTACTTGTTTGTTCTAGCTTAATGTCAACTTCTTGCCTGAAGCCCACTTCCTTGTCCTTGGCCATGTCAGATACTTACCAAGCAGCCCCAAAAGCTCTCCTCTTCTCCTTCTTTTTTATTTCATAAACAAGACTGAGCCTGTCTTAGGTCATTCTAACAAGAATGCCTTCCTTACCTGTCATGGAATATACATTATCTAAAGCAATGCAATTCTGTCTTAGGTTGGTAAGACTCTGTACAGAATCTTACCTGTCCTTGGCTTGCCAGTTTGTTAATTTAATAACTCTGTCTGGGGGTCCATTTTCAGGTTCAAGCCATGTACTTTGTCTGCCAACATGTTGATGTTGTTAAAGACAAGCTTTAACATGATGGGCAGGAATAAAACTATTCCCAGGACAAAAAGGCTAGCATGATCAACCTATATATGCTATTCTTGTAGCTTGACTAAAATAGAAATACTGACCTCAGGCCATGGGTAATTTTATCAGCCACATCAACACTCAGCAGAACAGCATTCTTAAAATTCATAAGCTCACTATGCAAAGTTAAGATATCCAGAGAGGTGTTAGAATTATGCCAAATACACTGCAAGTGTCCTTAAACTTTTTCCTAATTATAATGACTATCCTTGTAAATTTTAGAAGCAACACAAATCCAATGGAATTTGGCATGACACTTGAGATGACTCCTTACTCTTAAACTCTGAACCTCCTTCTAATAATTTGAATAGGATAAAGAGCGTCAATTCATTGTCCCAAATGCCTATCTAAATCTTGTATACTGGACACATTAGTAAGATTTTTTTTGCTAAGTGATTAGAAAAAGTAGCTGTCTTAGCTTCTTGTGTCAAAGCAACCTCTTTATACCTTAAAGTAAACAACTTTTAGTCCTCATTGCTGTTCTCCAGGAAGCAGCTGCTCTTTTCCCACATTGCAAAAGGGGAACCTGAGGCTCTATGAGGCAATCAGAGGCACTAGTTACACAGTAGGGATTAGTTACACAGTAGGGAGATCAGAATTGAATGCCCTGGCTGCTAGCTAGTAAGGTAATACAAAGCCACATGCTTCTTAACATTTTCTTCCTATTACCTAGATGAGGAACTGCAAATTCATGAATTTTTGCCAGTTCCATTTTATCATATATTTTTACACATTTTCTAGTACCATCGTGGGAAGTACTTCCATGGGTCATATGCTCAGCCAATTGGTGTTTGACTTTGACTATATTTCCTTTACTTGATTATCTAAGTCAACAAATCTGTAGATAAAAATGAACATTGTCTTTTGTCTTTCAAGGTGCTTTAATTGTCCCTGTTCACTTAAAAAAGGTTAAAGAGTTACAAAAATCTATTTCAAAAGTTACTTGGAATTTTTATATACTTATCATGTTTCCCTGAAACATGAATATTATATATAGACATGGGGAATTCACCAATATCATGAAACTAACATGAATACAAAGCTGTAATTTTGAACTCACTTGCATTCTATCAGTTACAATGCCTTTTGATGTGTGATTACATTCAAAAGCATTTTTATTGAGTTTTCATGATGCAGTTTACTTGAACTTGTAGGAAGTTTATAAACCAGTGCAGTTTTTTTTTTTTTTTTTTTTAATAGTTTGACACCTCAAAGAAGGCTGAGTCGGTAACTTTTGCTCCACTTTTTGTCCTGCCTGTTCTTTCTCCATGGATTCTTTCTCTTTAGAGTAGGGACTCATGGAGCTTGATCTGTCAATTTGTGGCTTACTGATGAGGTCAAACTTGATGAGCTGGTTCAGAGGGTAGAAGCCAGGTTTCTCACTGTTGGCATTTTTCCTTTGGGATGATATCTTTTGAAAATTTATTGTGACTTTGCAAAAAAATTGTCACCACATTTTTCCCTACTCATGTTAATATCTGATGATTTCCTGTTTTTATTCTCCTTTCTAATTTTATTTTATGGTGATATGAGTTTTCCGTCCTCTTTTCATGTACATAGTTATTAATCATGAGATGATTGACTCATTCATGAAACTCTTGGATGCATGAAGTCTTACGTTAGATATGTATGATAAATTACTCTTTTTTTACACATCTTCACTTTGTCTCATATTTAGCATTTGCAGATCTCTTATTTTCTCCTATTGATAAATGAAAGTGTTTTGTTGTTTTAATTCCATTTTGTTTTGTTTGATTTTTCTCTTTGAAACAGCATCCGAGGATGGATCACAAACTGGCCTGGAACTTGAGACCCTCCTTGCTTCAGTGTGCCAAGTACTAAGAACCAGGTATGTGCTATTCTATTTGGCATGGAAGCATTTTTCATAAACAGATAACAGTTTCTTTTGCAATATGATTCATGAGTTGTTCTGTAATTGAGCCTTTATATTCAGATATCCTTTTTCTTTTTCTTTTCATGATTTTTAATATAAAAAAGATTTTTGTATGATATTCTTATATTTAAGACTTTCACTGAGAAATATTCTCCACATTCAAGAGGCTCTAGGTTTCACACCCAGTACTATAAAAACAAAATCAAACAAACAAAAAAAACCACAATTATGTCTTTTATTAATGGGAGGAGGCTTATCCTAGTGAGAAAGTTATACAAGTATAAAATTTTTCTTATAACTGTATTACACTTTAAAACTACATTTACTGTATAACTCATCATTTCTCTATTACTTTACATTGTTTTCTTTTAACTTATTGCATGTCCTTGTTTATATTTTTCTCATAAATATAAGTTTGCTTGCTACTTATGTCATCTTTTTATTAGCATGGATTTATGATGAACTTAATATCTTATAGGCTAGTCACTCTTTAGCATATCCTTACCAGGTAGTTTATTTATCTTTGCATATGAAATTTAGATTATTTTCTTTAGTTAAAAAATCATGTTTTCTTACTGAAATCTTTTCAGCTTCATGCCAGGGATACCTGCTGACATATGGATACTTGAGATTCCATCTATTTCTAATTACCATATCATTCTGTGTAAGTGCAAGTCTTTTTAAAAAAGTCATTAAAAATTATAACATTGTTTTTCTTATTCAGACAATACGTTTTAGTAAGATTACTAAGAAGCTTTTTATACCTTTTTGGATTAGTTCATATAAGATTCTTATATCATGTTTTGCTTTTTGTTGAAAACTATTAATTTATTTAAGTTTATGTCTTGAGGCTAACAGTATAGACCAGTAGCAGAGAACATATGTAGTATGTACAAAGCCTAGTGTTCCATCTCCTTCACCACAAAGTCAATCAACAATCAATCAGTTACATGTGATGCATTTACACCTGGAATTCTTCATGTGTGCTTCTGACCTCTGACACTGACTTTCGGCACACACATTCCCACCAATATCCAGGAGTAAACCTTGGGATCTTCTTTCTCATTGTCATAGTACTCACTTATTTTACTTGGTGGCAGTAGAATGGCCAAATACCTCCATGATGAAGCAAGGCAACATTGTCACAACCATTTGTAACACACTGAAGAGGATTCCACAGATGCTCTGTTTATGTCAGAACCTATTAATTTGGTAGGATTTCTTGGAGTTGTCTTCAATTTTCTGGAGTTTTCAAATACTCTTGCAGAGTCAAATACATTGTTTGTCATTAATCTTTTAATTTCCTACTGCACTGGTGACATACCACTCTCCCTTTATTATCTGTTTGTTGATTTCTGCTCTGCAGTCAGTCATTTATTAGTTTGCTCATGCAGTCAGTGTTTAGATTATTTATTAGTTCACCCATTTTTGTTACTTGTAATTGATTGCATTCAACCCTTATCTTTATTAAATCCATTATCTTCTGTCCCTTAGCTGTTACTTGTTTTACATTTTCTGTTTTCAATTAAAACCCAGGATCTTTATCTCCTGGCTTCTTACAAGAACAGCTGCACAACTGATAATTTACTGATTATACAATGGGCTTAGACTTTTTTCTTTTAAATTGTTTCACAGAGGATTTTTAAAAATGATCTTAAATATTTAGGATATTTTAATATTTTTAGCTTTATTTTATTCCTGCCCTAGTTCATGATTACATTATTCTGTCACTACTGCTCCACTAAAACACTGTTTGTGGCTTAAAATTTGGTGAAATTATGGATATTCTGTGTGCATTTCATTAAAGTGTTCAGCCACTGTTGTTTAGAACAATGTTTAAAATGTTTAATTTTGAGATTTTTAAGTGAAATTTCCACTTATTTTGTTCAATCCCAAAACACATTGTGATTGTTTTGAGAGAATATATGGCAGATAATTAAATGATTAGTTAGAATGATCAGGAAAAATTATTTTTTAAAATTGTTTATCTATATTTTGAAAATTCTATGTATTATATTATGTATCTTGGTCATATCTATCTCCAATATTTAATGTTTTAGATTTTTATGATTTAGAGCTCCAAATATATTGAAATATTTAAAGCTCCCTGTAGTGGGTTTGCTGGGCTTTATTGGAGACATACTATCTTAGCTGGTTTTGATCTTGTTTTTATGCTGATGTCTAGGCATCTGGGATTGGGAAAGCTGTAATTCTGGGTGCTAATATTTGATCTTATTTTTGTTGTTGGGGGTGTTTTGCTCTTTAGTTTCTGTTTTCTCCCTTGTCCTTAGGATAGTGAGGTGCTTTTGTGCTGCCTGTAGGAAAATTTTCTAGAGTCTTGATAGGTGTGAGCACAGATTCTGTGGCAGGAGTAGCCTGTTTGTTCCCAGGGAGTTCCATGTTTAAATTTTTATGTCTTATCTTTTTTCCTTCTACTCACTCAAATATGTATGCATATATCATAATTTGTTAAATAGAATCCTTGTATATGGTTTCACTTAAATAGGTTAGATTCATTCCACAGTTGATTGTTGTTTTGGTTGCTTTTCAATATTTTGTTATTACAAACATGCAGTCAGAGAGATATTTCTGCACATGTGGATGTATGAATATGTGCTTTATGGTCACTCTGTACATGCATATAGATCCCAACTGGAAATTTCATTGTCCAAACTCATTTTCCTTAAAAAGGACTGCTTCTCTAGATGCTCATTTCAAAGTTATATCATTTAGAATATCATTCCCTAGTTTCACCTTGTCTCAAAAACACATTACAATATTTGTTTATACTGCTTCAATTTAATAACAGTTTTATTGTCATTTTCACTAATATAATTGTTTGGACATATTAATTATGCAAATTTATGGGAAACATTACTTCTTCAGGCCTTGATCAGGTCAGCTTTCTTTCTGTCCTCTCTTTCCTTTCCCCTCTCCACTTCCATCTGAACATTTTTTCTTATGTTATTTTATGTATACTTGCTTGCTTGCATATATGTATGTCTTGTGCATGTGGAGGTTAAAAGAAGGCATCGGATCCTCTGGGACTGGAGTTATAAATGGTTGTGAGGTACAGTGTAGGCTCTGGGAATTGAACCAGTGTCCACTAGAAAATCAGCCAGTGTATTGCCCAGCTTCACCTTTACCTTTTAGGGATGCCATTTTACTATTTTCAACCCAATTGTTCTGTTCTACTTCCATATGTGACAGCAAACATGATTCACATCTTTCTTAGTTTGGTTTATTTTACTTAACATGATATTTTCCAGTTCCACTGATTTTCCTGAGCATGACATATTTTGGTTTACATTTTGCTAAGCAATATTCCACTTTGCATTCATATTTTCTTTGTATATTCTTCTGTTGTTCAGTATTTGTACTGATTCCACATTACAGATTTTGTGAGGCCACAGTGGGATAATAAACAAGGACCTGAAGGTATTCTATTTGTATAATGACAGCTTCCTTCAGCTATATACGTAGGAGAGGGATGCCTGAGTCATATGGTAGTTCTATATTCTATTTTTAGAAAGCAGCATATGCTTTTCATAGTTCTTGCATTACATTTCTTTTCCACTAGTAGTATTTACCTTCTCTTCACAACCTCACCAGACTTTGTTTCTTGGGAACACTGTCTGTTCTACTTGTTTGTTGTTTTCAGAGACAGGGTCTTGCACTGTAATTCTGGCCTCAAACTCTTAATCTTCCTGTTTTTGTTTTCTAATAGCCAGGATTAGAAGCAAGCCTGCTGCATGCCCAGTTTACTAATTCTGTTTCCTTTGCTTTCCTTGGCTCATCATAAGAATGGAGTCAGAACAATGATAAAGCTCACATAAGTATGTCTTTTAGCAGAGTATTTACATCAAGGGTGCTTCTTTGCAAACTCAAAAGACCACATTGAATCAGCTCCATCTAAATGCCCTAGTTTGTCAATACAAACAGTTAATTTTTCTGCTCTTGCCATTATTATCATTATAGATTTCCCCTACTCTTTGATCTATTCTGTTTTGTGATTTTCTGTGTTCACTGTACATTACTATAATTACAAAACTAAACTACAATAAAGATGTCTGATTGTAAAGCTAGAGTTTAGAAATATACGTGAGTATTCACAGCTTTGCACTCTTCTCTGTACCTCACTCAACCAATGCTCACTCCACAGGATAACTTTCTGTATAAACTGGGGTCAGAGCTCTGGCTCTGCTTGTCTTAAATATCTCTGTGGGATAGAGTTGCCATTGGCACAAGAGGATTATAAAGAATTCATGATGCATAAGCTACTACATGGGAGAGAGTTTGTTACCCTCAATTCCCAGTGTCTCTGTTGGCTTACAGACAATTCCTCTAGGCTCCTCCCAACAAAGACCTAGCAACATCTTGTTTGCTTCATCACCTGCCACCATACTCTCTCTCTCTCTCTCTCTCTCTCTCTCTCTCTCTCCCCCTCCATCCCCCTCTCTCTCTTTTTCCTCATATGTTTCTGAGTGGACAGGCTCTCTTCTATTTCTTTCTGTTTTTCTCTGTTCCCCTCAACCCTTGTTCTTGGCCTTTAACCCCTTCTCCAAGACCTCACTCTCTTCCCCCACAATAAACTTCCCTTATATCAAGTCTGTTGCAATGCGTGATTTCTTATGAGGACACATTGGCATTTGCCTACCCTGACACATTATACTTCATAACAGTCTATATTTAAGTAGTTTAAATATAATCTTTATAGTTTTCCTTAACTTCACAAATTCACAGAATTTGTCTGCCAGTTCCTAAACAAGACAGGTAGTCACCGCCCAGAGAAAAGCAGAAGATTACAAGTCAGCTACTCTTAAAATTCCTTATTCAGATCTACAGAGCATCCTAGGAAGAATAGCTTTTACCAGCGATGAAAGGATCACACATGAAATTTCATCAATTTGGTAAATTGCAGGTAACATGCACATTTAAGACATTTTAAGATGTGTTCAGTACTGTGCAAAATTTACTGTTTATATATATCAAGTACCATAGACTAGTTTCAGAGACTACCAGGTATCACTTACCATCAGAGACTGCCAGCAAAATAATTTGGAAAAATGGTAAAGAAAAGAAATGTATTGGGTCTGAATTAAACTATCAAAGAGAGCAAGAGATGGCTTTGTCACAGAGTATTTAAGTACAAGTTTTATTACTGCGGCACTCACAGAAAAGGGTCTTGATCCAGAGGAACTTATCTCAGGCCCCAGAAGACGACTAGGGATATGTAGGGAGAATAAGGTGTGGATGTCCCCATAGAAACCAGAAAGAATCCTCCTTTTCAGGTTATTGCCTCCTATCAAAGATTCCTTCCCCTCCCCTCCCCTCCCCTCCCCTCCCCTCCCCTCCCTTCCCTTCCCTTCCCTTCCCTTTTCCACCTTTTTCACTGTAAAATGCCTACTAATTTGAAGCATGGGTACCAACTCTGATTCCTTGGAGCCAGAGCTAAAAAAAACCAAAACCCAATAGACTTTGAAGTATTTATTAAAGGAATATCCTTGTCCATGAAAACAGACAAGAACAGCGGGAAGATCTAAATGAAGACAGGGTTTCAAGAAGTCTGGACCAGAGTGAGTCCTCTGAGTCTACTGTCCAGATCTGATGTATGAGATTTGTGTTTACATTTCTCTATTTGTGATTATGTGTTGTCTCAACTTACTCCCCAGCAGGGTCGAACATACAGGCTGAGAAAGATTCTCCACCTAAAGGGAAAATAAATGAACCCTAAGCAAAAAATATTTAGAGCAGCTGGGGATATTTGAATGACCCAGGCCTAGGACTCTGGTCAGTACACCCATAATTCATTCTTCCTGTTCCCTATCACCTCTGTGATGCTGTGAGAAGCAGATAAGCCGGAAAAAGTACTGCAGATGGAAAGAACAATTTCAAACTTGGACCAGTTTTACTCCCTTACTATTGTTGAATAAAGATTTTCAAAGTTAGTTACTAGGTTTCTTAGATGTCAAGAATAATTTTTCACAGGTTAGAATATTTTTTGTATGGTTTAGAAGAATGCAGAATGCATACCTTCTCAATTAATATCTGTGACCTAATCAATTGTTGCTTTTGTAGAATGTAGGTATATTATGCATTTACTGACAACTAAAAAGAAATAATTCATTCACAGTCATTTTAAAGAAATGAAACATTGGGTTTTTACCAAATCTCTCAAAGCATTTACTGGTAAATTTGAACCATGATGGAATGGGACAAAAACAATTCCAATTTCACTGGGCAGTATGCCTTCATAAAGACAGACCTGAGGCTCTATACTAAGAGGAGATGAATGGTCTTCCCTAAATACTCATTGGCTGATAAAAACAAAATTTATTTGGATTTCCCTGGAGCCTGTCTTGAAGTTTCTTAATGATGTTAACTGCTGAGAGGTTCAGAGAAATGGTTCAATATGCACACACAAAGTACCATCTTTCCCCCTCCCCCACATTTTCAAGAAAATTTTTACAAGCTTGATAAATCTTTTCTTTGGGTAATAAAGGAGTAATATTGGAAAGCAAAGACACATCTGACTTTTGTCACTGTGCCCACAGGACAAAGCTCATATTCTCAGCACAAGCATAGCTCGAATCATGTGATGACAGGGAGCAATCTCACAAGTGGGATCAACAACTGTTACTTTTTTCAATTAGCAGTTTCTGAAGTTGATTCCAAATGAGACACTCTTTACTTTTCACACCAGTTAACAGTTAATGGATTCCAGGGGCAGTTGTCTTTGTTGTGGACACATGTACAACACTTTGTTTGCAGAGAACTGCAACATCCGCTCACCTGAAAGGAGAAAACAAAGGGCTGTAGCCACCTTTTAACATGGATTCCAACTTTATGAGATGAGATATCTTCTTAAGTACAAGGCTGAGCACTTTCAGACCACCCCTCTCCATCCATATTCCATGAAAGACAAAGAAATCAGCTGGGTCTGTTCTCTCTGCCTTACACCTTCTCCTTTCATACTGTGAAGACCAGAAGGAAAGGGGCTTATATTGATTTCAAAGAGCTCTTTGTTATGAAATCAAAGGGCAAACATGAATAATTTTAAAACAAATTCTGCTTTTAAAAGTATAGAAATGAGTGGGAAACAGCAGCAGGACTAGATTAAGGAAGGAAAACACTCAAGGAAGATGCAGTGATCCTTTGTTTATGCTGCTTATGTTTATGTTTGACCGAAAGCAAAATATAACAAGGTGAATCTGAAAAAAAAAATCCAAGTATTAAATGAGGTGCCATAATACTAATTTGTCTTATATCCTTTAACCATTTTCTCTCACCATTCCTGGTGTAAGTGTGCATAGATAAATCCAAAATGGAAGAAGTTTGACAAATGCCTGTCTAAACTAGAGTAAGCATATGCTTTTGCGTAGACATTCTACTTGCAGCAAATTTACTCTACATTTTAAACATGTGCAAAAAGAAATGTTACTATATGTGATGTGTTTTTAGAAAGATAAGGAGATAAAGAGAATATGTTCTGTGGGTGTGTGGAGAGGTATGGGGGAAGGAGATGTCTCAGCAGACCCATGCAGAGGCGTCTCTTCCCCATGAGGGACCAGTCACACACCAGTATAGCATAGAATAGACTTTATTCAGGGCATGGGGAGGGGAGCCAGGAGGGTAGTAAAGGCAGCGAGAGAGAGAGAGAGAGAGAGAGAGAGAGAAGAGAGAGAGAGAGAGAGAGGGAGAGGGAGAGGGAGAGGGAGAGGGAGAGGGAGAGGGAGAGGGAGAGGGAGAGGCAGAGGAGAGGGAGAGGGAGAGGGAGAGGAGAGGAGAGAGAGAGAGAGAGAGAGAGAGAGAGAGAGGAGAAGTAGAGGCCGGCCATGACCATGTGGAGAGAGAGGGAAGGGAAGGGGGAGTGGTGAAGGGACAGAGAGAAGTTAGAGGCAAGAGATCAAGAGATCAAGAGAGAGAGAGGAGGAGGCAAGTAGCCCCTTTTATAGTGGGCCAGGCCTACTGGGCTATTGCCAGGTAACTGTGGAGGTAGAGTTTAGACAGAATACTAACAATATGCATGACATCATTTTAATAAAGGATGATATAGTATAAATGGGCAATCATTTTCACAAATTACAGTACCCTGGCCGACACAGCACAAAGTTTTGTAGCCGTAGAAAAAGGCATAGCTGTTTAAAGTACGAACAGACATTTATCAACACTTTATAGAATCCTTTTAAAAACTTGAATTTTGTAACAGGACATGAACCAAGAGGAACTTAACCTCTCTGTGTATCATTTTCATTCTACATAGCTGAAGTTGACAGCATTGTTTCTCCTAATATTACTCTGAGGATTGCTTGAGTAAAAGTTTTTAAGGCAGTTAGAGAGGTGAGGAGAGCATCATATCCCCTGAACTTGGAGGTGTGAATTGCCTCATATAGGTGCTAAGAACAGAACTCTGGTACTCTACAAGGGAATTAAATGCTTAATCCACAACTGACACCTAGCAGAATGATATGTTGATTATTGTTATTCTTGAGACAAATTTGCTATGTGGAAGAGAAACTGTCAAAACACTCTATGTGCTTCTTTTCCTAGGAAGTGGGATATTTATGTACTTATTTTGTTTACTTTTGTGTATAACACTTTTTAGATAGTTAATCAAAACCCATCCTCCTTGATTGTCTCAAGAGGAGAACTCAGATGAACGTGTTTTGCTTCTTATTTCCAAATGAGTTTTTTGGGTTCAGACCATCTACCTCCCATAATTTCAGTTCTTTCAAGTCTGCCAATGTTGTTCTATGGTTCAGAATTTAGTCTTTCTTGTAATGTTTCTTGTGGGCACTTTAAAAAGGCTAATTTTGTGAATATTGGTCAATAATTAATATTAATTAGACAATTTTGATCAAAAGTACAGCTAGTTTTACTTTAATCATATGCTGTTTTTTTCATTAAAATTTTTCTATGTTTGTGGAGACAAGTGTTTATCTCTTAGCTAATGTGTTTATGTCTTTTAAATGTCATGTAACTATTGATGTATTAGGACTGAAGTCGTGTTTTATTTTTGGCTTCTGTTTTTTCTGCCAATATTAAGTATAGTAAATGCACTTTAGGATGCTGTGAAAGTGCCATATAGGTTAAGAATGCTTGCCTGACTTTGAGTTTGCAGCACCCACACTAGGCAGCTCACAACTTCCTGTAACCCTAGCTCCAGCAGATGGATATGATTCCTTACTCTGGCCTCTGCCAAGACCTGGATGTACAAGTAGATATGCAGAATGTGTATGTGTAGATACATAAACAGATCTTCAGTATCCTTTTCCTTTACCAGTCAAATATAATTTAGAAAGTCAGGACAAGTATACTGTGCTTTTCCTTGATTTCTTCATCATGCTCCTACCTCCAAATTCACCGAAGATGCATGGGGTCTTAAGCACCATGCCATTCTTCAGACCCCCAGGTCTTCAGATGGACTGCCTTCTTAGAATTTTCTAATTTGGCTTATAATTTTTCTTCTTCTTTTTAATGCTTAGGGTTTTTTTAATCAGATATAAATAAAATTATGCTATACATACATAATCTTAAAATCAGACATTCTATATCATATTTTTAAAATATCTTCTTCGATCTACTTCTCATAATATTAATTCTTGAGTGATTATATGCATGGTGTATTTTGAATAGGGAAGATTTTACACTATATTATACAACTACCTCTCCTAATTAAAAGGAAACCTAATGGCTTACATATATATGGAGTATAGACCCAGTATACTCACTCAGCTCCATACAATTCTCATATTCATTTTTTGGGTAGACAATTACATTTTATACTGATAGAAACTATTTTATCTCATTCTAACCAAGCAACCTTTCATTTTCTTTTTTTTAAAACCTGAACTGAATTGGAAAACTAAAAATGAGCATTATAATATCATAATGATACAATTTCTTGTGATTTAATCATTGTGTTAATTCTCCTGTCTCTATCCCCAGATACAGATAATTGGCATTATCAGATGATATTTAGTCATGTGCACTGAATTTCATTTTAAATTCTAAGACAAAAGAGAGGACTTTTGACTTCTCCACTGTCACCTGAAGAAAGCACTACTTTATCATGTGACAATCAATTCAGTGCAATGGGATGCTCATAAATACACCTGTTCAGGATATGACTTCAGCAACAGGAGCTGTTCCAATGCCTAGTCAGAGTTAGAGTGAAACATTATGGAAGTGCCCACATCTGGAAGACAGCCCAGTAGTTGGTAGAATTTATGCTACCTGTCCACTTTTGTGGTCTTATCTTTAGCACAGCTGTGATATTGTTACTATTTTTATACTGAAAATAATCATAAAATATGGACAGAGGGAGCTGTATTAAAAACATGCTTACAAAGTAGTGGCTAACATTTGTTCATCAAGGCCCATTGAAATGGAAATCTGAGCATAACAATTCAATCAAAAGGAACCTAGGTGTGATTTGCATGACCTGTGCCTTACTCATGAGTCAATTTTTACAGAAGTAAAAGATTGTGTTATAAGGAGATAAAAAAGAAATTAGAACAGAAGGGTTAATGGAGAGTGGGTTGAGAGTAGGGTAATAGAAGGAATATGAGAGGATAATTAATTCTAAAGCCCCTTTCAAATGCCATATGGAAAACTGTTATTGTAGAAGCTTTATATATAGGTATAGAGATAGATAGAAAGATAGAAAGAAAGAAAGAAAGAAAGAAAGAAAGAAAGAAAGAAAGAAAAAAGAAAGAAAGAAAGAAAGAAAGAGATATGCATACTATGTGTGTATGTTAAATGAAGTGCTCACATAGTAGAGAAGAAAAAAACAGCTAGACATCATATACTTATAAATAAAACACTCACTAGATAAATCATTGCCCCTAGTACTACTATTTTGCCAAACTAGCACAATAAAATGACTCCTAATTACTTATTTCTATGCCTATAGAGTGTATCACTTAACACTTGTCAAAGAAGATTCATCTTGCAATTTATGGTAATTAACAGAGATTTACAATGTAACAATGTTCAGAGAGTAAGAGACTTTGTAGATTTGACCCCTAAATGGTATGTCTTTATCACACTCCTCACCTAAGGGCTCAAGGATGAAGGCAGAAGAAGTTGAAAGATGGTAAGAGCCAGAGGTGGTTAATGACTCCATATAAAGAGTCCTCTAGACACAACAGGAATAATACATATAAGAACTCAGGGAGACCATCCCATTACAGAATAGATAATTTTATGTTTGTATTCTTTTACCATCATTAACCTTCAAAAACTTTAACACTTTCTGATAGTTAGGGAATGCAAGAGACTCACTAAATAACATATAGTATTGCAACTTACACCAAAGCTTGGCTTATGATAGTCAAGAATTATTTTCAATATTCAAGTGCCACAGGATATCTCATGAATCACACAGACTAATAAAATTGTGTGTGTGTGTGTGTGTGTGTCTAAGTTACATCTACTTCCAGAGTCAGAAATGTGAATGATGAGTAGAAAAAAAGCATTCTAATTCCCATTTGTTTTGTAGAAGTTTATTGCCTTTTTAATGGTGTTTAAAGTTTTTGACATGGAAACTCCAAGTTCTGAGTGGCCATCTTCCTCTAAACAGCATTAGACATATTTACTATAAAACTTTCTATTACTCACATAATCAGTTTTAGTGATAAAACCACAGCTAGTGACTCCTATCTGTGTGTTATTTCACGCAGCAATTTGTGAGCTTTGAAACACTGACAGCATCTTCTTTCTAATCTAAAGGGATTAACATTCCAAAGAAGGGCAGTGAGAAGTTGCAGGTTGAGACCAGAGGCTCATAAAAGCTCTTGAGCTTCACCTTGCAGATATCCCCACATCTTGCATAGTGTCTAGCCGAGACAAGGCACAATGGTTAACATAAACCATGTTAAAGTCCCATTACCACTTAAAGATTCCATAATTTCCAACTAAAAAAAAAAAATGGAAAAGAACTCATGAATCTATGTGTAAGAAATAAAGACAAAAGCTGGACAAAATATATGGCAGTTAGCCCTATGAGGAAGTATAGAGGTTCTTAATGCCAGACACAAGATTCAAACAAAAAAAAAAATGAGAGAGGTGATCTATTGTGGCCATCTAATTGCATGGAATCAAGCACACATAATAATGAGAGCTGCCTGGGCCGCCTTCTCATATTGTATGCAGTTTGTTGGCTTTCTCTCTTCTCAAATGATCACAGAGATGGGCATCTAAAAAGGTAAGGAACATGCAAAATATAGCAAAATATTTCTCTCATTTGTGGAAAATATTAGTGGGTGTCTTCTGTTAGGCAATTAACATAGACTGTCACTGTTAGTTATTAATATCCAGACAGAGTTCCCCCTTAGGGAGTCTATCTACTCTAGATTAAACCCAAACACATGGATTTTTGTTGTTTGTTGTTGATGTTGTTGTTATTATTTTGGGGCTTTATTTACTTATTGCACTGATTCTGTTGGTGGAAAAGGTTCTAATTCATATCTAAGAACATCCCTGTCTCTAGAATGATTTAAATAGTCTGAGGTTAATAATGTTGGAAATTTATATATGTCAGTCCAAATAAAAGACTCAGAGAACTTTCACATTTGCAACAAGCCCTACAGCACGATAGCTGGGCAGATATCAACCTTCTGAGTTATTTGTGTTTCCTTGCCAAAATCCCTGATATATTACTTGCCATATGTTCCATTTATGCTGCTCCTGCTTCATTAGGCCAGCTCTCATGGCCATATGCTCACGATCCATTACTCTACGGCAACCTTTTACTTGGTCCTCCTCTTCTCTTCCTCTTGGTCCCTACCTGAGACCCCAAGATCGGGAATTGAATCTCTGCCTACCTCACTCCTAACCAGCTACAGGCTGTGAGCAACTTTTTTTTTTAACCAATCAAGGATAATTTGAGGACAAAGTTTACACAACAAAGGCCAGTATATATGAGAATCTTGGGACAACCAGATCTTGGGATACAGAATTTAGTATTTGAATACAACGCAACAGACACAATGGCAACACCCACCACCCAAAAACTGCTAGTTTGTCAACAGCTCTCTGAATATCAAGAGTTTAAGAATCCAGAGCACATCATGTTAATTTCCCTATCAGAATCCTATTCTTTTGACAGTTTTGTATAAGTGAAGATTATGTTTGTGAAAGGGCCCTCTTATGTCTAGTGAGGACTGCTGTTGGTTTGTGAGCATTTTTTTTCCTTTAGCCATAGTATTTGTTCAAAGGATAAACCTTACTTTTCAGATATACTGACCTGATTACTTCCCATTAGTCAAATAAAACCTATATTTTTATTTTATCATTTTATTTTGTTTTTATTTTATTTGCAAGTGGCTGTAACCAGTAACATGACAGTAACTTTGGCTTAATATCATTGTCTTCTTACACTAAGCTGCCATCTCCACAAAAGGTCAGTACTACCAAGGCCTAAGACTGACTCTTGAAAGATACTTATTTCCCTCTTAGTTTATGGATTTATTATCCAGACCTAATAACTCCTAAGTCATGCTCATTATTACCTATAGAACAAATTTTCTCCAGGAAGCCTTCTATGAGTGCTTGTTTCATGGTTTTTCTTTAGATAATTATTTTATTCATTTGCATCCCAAATGTTGCTCCCCTCCAGTTCCCCACTCCCAGAGTTCTTCACCTCATCCTCTCACCCTTTATCTCTGAGAGGGGGCTTTTCTCCCCCTCCCCGGGCATCCTCCTTTGTTGGGACTTCAAGTTTAGGTGAACCAGACCTCAAAAATAAGGTATAAGAGAAATGATGATCTATTTCTTGGTAAATACAAAATATTATCATCTAAGCATTAAAAAAATAAAACAAAAACCTTGCTACTGAAGACTGACTTCCTTAAACTTTGTTAATCAATGATGAAGTAATTATTGCTTTAGGGTTGTGATGAACATGTGGAGAGAAAAATAGATGGGAAATGTTTAGTTAGGTATGAGGTTCAAATGAAAAATACATAATCAATAATCCTGCTGTAATTTCTTTTTGTGTAATAATTTTAATCTGCTTTAAGTAATATAATTTTAGAATGTTTTTAGAAAAATGTATAAATGTGGTTATGAGTCAATCTTTTTCTTTCATAGTGGACTTTGTAAGATGGTACAAGGCTAAGAGAAAAAATAATATTGTTGGAGCTAATTTGTTGGAGTTTGCTCCATATACCAAATGTGAATATGTTAAATATGTATATACACATATACACATATATACATACATATGTGTATATGTGTAAAATAGTTGGAGCCTGATTGTTGGAGCTTTTCTCCATCCATCCAATATGTATATGTGTATATACATCCACACACACACAGACACACACACACAGACACACACACACACACACATATATATATTTAGTGCAATATGTACATATGTATACATGCATATATGCATATATGTATATGCATATATGTGTATATATGTATAGATGTGAAGTGTTTTGGATCCCGCTCATTAAAATTTGTTCCATCTACCAAATATGTGTATATGAATGTAAAATAGTTGGAGCCTCCTCTTTGGAGCTTCGCTCCATTCATCTAATCTGTCTGTCTGTCTGCTTGTCTTTTTCTCTGTTTATCTATCTGTGTATGTTTGAAGTTATTGGAGCTTACCTTGCTTCACCCACCCACTGTGTTTTTTTTTTGTGTGTGTGTGTGTGTTGGTATGATTCCCAGCTTTGATCTCTTCACTTCTCTATAGCCTCCAAAGTATTTAAAGAATTCAGAGTTTCTCGACAGTTACAACAGTTACAGGGAGTATCAGCTTCATTGAGTCAAGCTTTATGCCCTCAGCGAAACAGTCTGTTGAGTGATCTGTCCCCACCCCACAGTCTCCTAAGTTTACCTGTGGTGTCAAAGGTGGCCTTTGAAAAGTTGTTTTTGTGATATGTTTCTTTTCACAACTGAAAGGTAATTAATACACACATTCCTTTCCAATCATCTCTGTCGCCTACAACTATATCTGTATTCATGTGTTTGGGTCCTTCTGCTCAGCCCTTCAGAGCTCCAGATTTATCTCAATCTTAGAATCCTCGGGATTGCAGAAACTTCTCTGGTTATCATTTCCAGTATGAAACCAGGACCAGCAGAGTCCAAATCAGAAAAAATAACCTACTAAGAATCTGTTGGCTGTCTACAAAATATTGGAAAAAAAAACTGTGTCTGACTCAGTATTGTCTGTCTGGATCTAGGTCAATTATATTGACTTGAATTCAAAATAAAACTTTGGCTTTTTATTACAATAACTTTGGTTATAATTCTAAATTTTTCTTCTAGTTATACAAAGATAATTCATCTGTATAAAGTTTCTATTTAAATGTGAAATTATTTCTGATATGACCCTTTAATCTGAATGGTGTCTGCAGGTGACATTCTTGTACAGGTACAGTATCCTATGAATCTTACTGTAACCTCAAAAGGAATGCAGTAACCTCAGCCCAGCTCATTTAAGACTGAAAAAATTTCACTGCTACTCACTCTTACTGGTGCATGGAAAATGGCCTACATGTATTTCTGGAATTCTTTCATTTTGCTCTCATAGAATGTTTTCTTTTTTTTCTGGTAAGTTCTGGCATCAAGTGTACACAGAGCAAGCATCCTGGAGCAAATCGAGACAGTTGTCAAAATTGTCCAAGTTGGCTGATTTTGAGATCCAGCTGCATCTTTTCCTACACATTTAGCATCTTTTCACGGTATCTATGGCCTCAAAACACATGACAGCCAGCTCTGTTAAAAGAACTTTCAGGGATGAATTACCTATTAGACAATGAGCAAATTTAGTGTAGCAGTCATTCCTAGGAAATCCATATCTCCAAAGATTAATACAATGATAATTTACAATTTTATTATTACCAATAACCAGATGTATCAAATGTGATGCTTCATTCTTTTAGCTCATTTCTTAGTTTCTCTTACTTCTAAAGAATTAAAGTATCTCGTCCTCTGTAATAACAGCCATTGCAGGCATCAGATAGTAATGATTCAACCATCTGTAACTACAGTCATTCAGAGAGCAGTTTGGAAAAAAAATAACATAAAACCAAATGCAAATTTGGTTGGATCAGAGGCAATATATTTCGCTAGTTAATATAGCTTGTTTAGGATGTTTTAGGTTCCTGTTAACAATATTCATTTTGACTAAAACCTTCTCTGTAAATGCCATATAAAGACTGAAAGCATTAAAATTAAAGAAGGAATTTGTATGTATTGATTGAATATATTTTCACCTAAAACTAATTTATAAAATAGGGATTTAGTACAAGTACATGTCTAAATACCATCTGTTCTTTTTTTAATGGTTGTTTTATTTATTTATGTTTCAAATGTTATCCACTTTCCTGGTTACCCCTCCGCAAATCCCTAATCCCATCCACCTTCAAACCTGCTTCTGTGAGGGTGCTCCCCCACCCATCCCCAACTCCTGCCTTACCACCCTAGCATTCCCCTATGCTGGGGCATCGATCTTCCACAGGACCTAGGACTTCCTCTCCCATTAATGACAGATAAGGCAATCCTATGCTACATGTGCAACTGGAGCCATGGGTCCCTCCATGTGTATACTCTTTGGTTGGTAGTTTAGTATTTGGGATCTCTGGGGGAGATGGTTGGTTGATATTGCTGTTCTTCTTATGGGGTTGCAAACCCCTTTCACTCCTTAAGTCCATCCCCTAACTCCACCATTGGGGACCCCCGTGCTCAGTCCTATGGTTGGCTGCAAGCCTCCTCATTTATATACATCAGGCTCTCACAGAGCTTCTCAGAAGACAGCTATATCAGGCTCCTGTCAGCATGCACTTTTTGGTATCAGCAATAATGTCTGGATTTAGTGATTGCATATGGCATGGATCCCCAGGTGGAGCAGGCTCTGGATGGCCTTTCCTTCAGTCTCTGCTCCGCTCTTTGTATTTCCTTTAGACAGGAGCCATTCTGGGTTAATATTTCTGAGATGGTTCTGTTCTTAATCAAGAGAAAAGAAATGGTGGAATGGTTTCTCAATTTCTAATGGGTAAAATCCAACAGGTTTAGTTTTGTTTTCAAAGACATCTAGAAATCACCTGAATACTATAAACTTAGTCCTCCATAGTCTACCTGAAATAGTCTTAATTTTCATTTGGTAGGCCACTGGGGCTCCTCAGATATAGCCAGCATACTATCTACACATAATAGGCATACAATTAATATACAGTGAATAAAATAGATAATGGAGAAATAAAAGACATTATAATTTTAGTCAGGATTTCCTTTCTGTGCAGGTGCTTCACACATGTATTTTACTATGTCTTCTGTTGACTTAAATATTTAATTTAGGAATTTTACAAATCTCACTAATCCTACCTAATCCTTGATGGTTATCTTGCAAGTCCTGAAACTACAGTATAATGAACCCTAGATGCTGTCTTGATTTTTTCCACAGGTCCTTCATGTTGTTATATAATAATGGAATTGTGGTGTCTTTTCTTGTTTTATAACCAGTGTGTTCATTGATAATCTTCAACTTAATGTCAATTATGAAACATCATAAGGGTTAATGAACCCAAGCACTGAGAAACTTTGTTCATTCAGCCTGATAATCAAGATGGCAACCAGATGACAGATAAATCAGGAGTTCATGTATATGTCAGGGATATGCTGGAAGGAATGGTGATTCATGTTTCATAGATGTCTGAAGAAGACAAAGGATGCTCTCGTGCTTCTGAGAAAAGAGGTGATGAAAAACTTATGGATTGTATATTTCTGTAATTTAAAACTATAGTTGGATATCTGTTACTGAGTGATAAGAGGGGACTATTATATAATGTTCCTTTCCATGTTTCAGGTTATGTGTTTTTATGCAACAATATAGCTACCCTTATAGCTTTTCAATCTTTTTAAGGGAATGCTGGACACAAAATTTAAGTTCTGTATCCCAGAGTTTGCCCAAAGTGAATCATCAGCATTAGTCATCCTATGTTCAGTTAAGACTATCACGCCTCTCTCACATCCTAACACCATCATGACCCAAACAGGATTTCTTCTTGCAGATAGAACAATACTCTGGAAACTTATGCTTTTCTACTTCTTCCTTTTGTTTATTGTGCTCCACAAACAAAATTTCTGTTTAAGTATATAGTAGTTACAGCATGAATCAGTAAAGAATTTGAATAAACACCAGCATTCACATCCAGGTTAATGACATCTAAAATTATAATAGCCTTCAAAAGACCATTAAGCCAAGTACATGTCTGTATGGTAAAATTTCAAGTCCTAGAAACTTATAGTTCAAGCAGTTTTACAGGATACAAGGGATGAATATGTGTGTGTTTGCACATGAGAGACATACTAATAGGGTCACAAATATTTCTCTTGTGGTTAGCAATTTATAAGGAATGGATAATAGTAAAAACTTAGAAACTTGAAGAAAAATAAACTAATAATTACTAATAATTAGATAACAGTTTTAATTGAACTTTCAATAATTGGACCTTTGGAGATATGAAATAAGGTTTGCTATTTTTTTCTTTTTAATTTTTTTATTGGATATTTTATTTACATTTCAGACGTAATCCCCTTTCTCCCCCCGCCCCCCACCTGGGAAACCCCTATCCCATCCCCCATCTTTCTGCCTCTATGAGGATATGCCCTCACCCACTCTCCCACTCCCACCTCTCCACCCACGATTTCCCCCACACTGGGGCGTCCAGCCTTCACTGGACCAAGGACTTCCTCTCCTACCTATGCCTGACACTGTCATCCTCCCCTACAAATACAGCTACAGCCGTGGGTCCCTCCCTATGTGCTCCCAGGCTGGTGGTTTAGCCCCTGGGAGCTCTGGTTCCTTGTTATTGTTGCTCTCCTCATGGGGCCACAAACCCTTTCAGCTTCATCAGTCTTCTCTCTCATTCCTCCATTGGGAATCCCTTAATCAGTTCAATGGTAACCTGTGAGCATCTGCCTCTGTAAATTTCAGGCTTTGGTAGACATCTAAGGAGACAGCTATATCAGGCTCCTGTCAGCATACACTTCTTGGCATCTATATCAGTATCTACTTTTGGTGACTGCACAAGGGATGGTTACCCAGGTGCAGCAGTCCCTAGACGGCCCCTCCTTCAGTTTCCGTGCTTTGTCTCGATATTTGCTCCCATGAGTATTTTGTTACTCCTTCTAAGAAGGGTCAAAGCACCCACACTTTGGTCTTCCTTGTTCATGAGCTTCATGTGGTCTGTGAGTTGTATCTTGGATATTACAAACTTTTGGGCTCATATCCAATTATCAGTGAGTGCATACCTTGTGTGTTCTTTTGTGATTTGGTTACCTCACTCACAATGATATTTTCTAGTTCCATCCATTTACCTAAGAATTTCTTGAATTCATTGTTTTTAATAGCTGAGTAACATTCCATTGTGTAAATGTACCACATTTTCTGTATCCATTCCTCTGTTGAAGGACAACTGGGTTCTTTCCAGCTTCTGGCTATTATAAATAAGGCTGCTATGAACATAGTGGAGCATGTGTCGTTGTTATATGTTGGAGTATCTTCTGGGTGTATGCCCAGGAGTGGTATAGCTGGGTCCTCAGGTAATGCTATGTCCAATTTTCTGAGGAACCGCCCGACTGATTTCCAGAGTGGTAGTACCAGCTTGCAATCCCACCAACAACAGTGGAGTGTTCCTCTTTCTCCATATCCTTGCCGGCATCTGCTATCACCTGAGATTTTGATCTTGATTCGGACTGGTGGAGGTGGAATCTCAGGGTTGGTTTGATTTGCATTTCCCTAATGACTAAGTATACTGAGCATTTCTTTAGGTGCTTTTCAGCCATTTGAGTTTCTTCAGTCGAGAATTCTTTGTTTAGGTCTGTATCCCATATTTTAATTGAGTTATTTGGTTGTCTGGAGTTTAATTTCTTGACTTCTTTGTATATATTGGATATTAGCCCTCTATTCAGATGTAGGATTGGCAAAGATCTTTTCCTAATCTGTTGGTTGCTACTTTGTCCTATTGACAGTGTCCTTTGCCTTACAGAAACTTTGCAATTTTATGAAGTCCCATTCGTCCATTCATGATCTTAGAGCATAAGCCATTGGTGTTCTGTTCAGGAACTTTTCCCCTGTGACTAGATGTTTGAAGGTCTTTTCACTTTCTCTTCTATTAGTTTCTGTGTATCTGGTTTTATGTGAAGGTCCTTTATCCACTTGGGCTTGAGCTTTGTACAATGGGACAAGAATGGATTGATTTGCATTCTTCTACATGCTAAACTCCAGTAGAACCAGCACCATTTGTTGAAAATGCTTTCCTTTTTCCACTGGATGGTTTTAGCTTCTTTGTCAAAGGTCAAGTAACCATAGGTGTGTGGGTTCATTTCTGAGTCTTCAATTCTATTCCATTGATCTTCCTGCCTGTCTCTGTACCAATACCATGCAGTTTTTTTTATCACTATTGCTCTGTAGTACAGCTTGAGGTCGGGGATGGTGATTCCTCCACAAGTTCTTTTATTGTTGAGAATAGTTCTCGCTATCTTGGGTTTTTTGTTATTCCAAATGAATTTGCAAATTGCTTTTTCTATCTCTATGAACAATTGATTGGGAATTTTGATGGGATTGCATTGAATCTATAGATTGCCTTTGGCAAGATAGACATTTTTACTATGATAATCCTGCCAATCCACGAGCATGCAAAATCTTTCCTTCCTCTGAGATCTTCTTCGATTTCTTTTGTCAGAGACTTGAAGTTCTTGTCATACAGATCTTTCACTTGCTTGGTTAGATTCACAGTGAGGTATTTTATATTGTTTGTGACTATTGTGAAGGGTGTCATTTCTCTAATTTCTTTCTCAGCCTGTTTAGAGTAGAGGAAGGCTACTGATTTGTTTGAGATGATTTTATATCCAGTCACTTTGCTGAAGTTGTTTATCAGGTTTAGGAGTTCTCTGGTAGAAGTTTTAGGGTCACTTAAGTATACTATCATATCATCTGCAAGTAGTGAAATTTTGACTTCTTCCTTTCCTATTTGTATTCCTTTGACTTCTTTTTGTTGTCTAATTGCTCTGGCTAGGACTTCCAGTACTATATTGAATAGGTAGGGAAAAGTGGGCAGCCTTGTCTAGTACCTGATTTTAGTAGGAATGCTTCAAGTTTCTCTCCATTTAGTTTGGTGTTGGCTACTGGCTTGCTGTATATTGCTTTTACTATGTTTAAGTATGGGCCTTGAATTCCTGATCTTTCCAAGACTTTTACCATGAAGGGATGTTGAATTTTGTCAAATGCTTTCTCAGCATCTAGTGAGATGATCATGTGGTTTTTTTTTTTTTGTTGTTGTTTGAGTTTGCTTATATAGTGGATTAAGTTGATGGATTTCCAAATATTGAACCATCTCTGCATTCCTGGGATAAAACCTACTAGATCATGATGGATGATTGTTTTGCTGTGTTCTTGGATTCTGTGTGCTAGAATCTTATTGAGTGCTTTTGCATCGATATTCATAAGGGAGATTGGTCTGAAGTTCTCTTTCTTTGTTGGGTTTTTGTGAGGTTTAGGCATGAGCATGATTGTGGTTTCATAGAACGAAGAGGGTAGTGTTCCTTCTGTTTCTATTTTGTGGAATAGTTTGAAGAGAATTAGTATTAAGTCTTCCTTGAAGGTCTGTAGAATTCTGCACTAAAACCATCTGGTCCTCGGCTGTTTTTTTTTTTGATGGGGACTTTTAATGATTACTGCTATTTCTTCAGGGGTTATGGGACTGTTTAGATGGTTTATCTGCTCCTGATTTAACTTTGGTACCTGGTATCTGTCTAGAATGTTGTCCATTTCATCCAGATTTTCCAGTTTTGTTGAGTGTAGGTTTTTGTAGTAGGATCTGATTTTTATTTTTAATTTCCTCAGTTTCTGTTGTTATGTCTTCCTATTCAGTTCTGATTTTATTAATTTGGATACTGTCTCTGTGCTCTCTGAACGTCAATTGTATTTGATATTAGAATGGCTACTTCAGTGTGTTTCTTGGGACCATTTGCTTGGAAAATTGTTTTCCATCCTTTTATTCTGAGGTAGTGTCTGTCTTTGTCACTGAGGTGTGTTTCCTGTATGCAGCAAAATTCTGGGTCCTGTTCTGATAGTCTACGTCTTTTTATTGGAGAATTGAGTCCATTGATGTTAAGAGATAGTAAGGAAAAAGAATTGTTGCTTACTGTTATTTTTGTTATTAGAGGTGGAATTATTTTTGTGTAGCTATCTTCTTTTGGGGTTGTTGGAAGATTACTTCCATGCTTTTTCTAAGCTGTAGTTTCCCTCCTTGTGTTGGAGCTTTTCATCAATTATCTTTTGAAGAGCTTGATTTGTGGGAAGGTATCATGTAAATTTGGTTTTGTCATGAAATATCTTGGTTTCTCCATCTATGGTAATTGAGTGTTTTGCTGGGTTTAGTAGTCTGGGCTGGCATTTGCGTTCTCTTAGGGTCTGTATGATATCAGACCAGGATCTTCTGGCTTTTATAGTCTCTGGTGAGAGGTCTGGTGTAATTCTTATAGGTCTGCCTTTATATGTTACTTGACCTTTTCCCCTTACTGCTTTTTAGTATTTTTTTCATTGTTTTGTGTATTTGATGTTTTGATTATTTTGTGACTGGAGGAATTTCTTTTCTGATCTAGTCTATTTGGGGTTCTGTAGGCTTCTTGTATGTTCATGGACATCCCTTTCTTTAGGTTAGGGAAGTTTTCCTCTATAGTTTAGTTGAAGATGTTTACTGGCCCTTTAAGTTGGGAATCTTCACTCTCATCTATAACGATTATCCTTAGGTTTGGTCTTCTCATTGTGTCCTGGATGTTTTGGGTTAGGAGCTTTGTGCATTTTGCATTTTCTTTGACAGTTGTGTCAATGTTTTCCATGGTATCTTCTGCACATGAGATTCTCTCTTCTATCTCTTGTATTCTGTTGGTGATGCTTGCCTCTATGACTCCTGATTTCTTTCCTAGGTTTTCTCTCTCCAGGGTAGTCTCCCTTTGTGATTTCTTTATTGTTTCTATTTCTATTTTTAGATCCTGGGTAGTTTTGTTTAATTCCTTCACCTGTTTGTTTGTGTTTCTTGTAGTTCTTTAGGGGATTTTTGTGTTTCCTCTTTAAGGGCTTTTACCTGTTTACCTGTGTTTTCTTGTACTTCTTTAAGGGAGTTATTCACATCCCTCTTAAAGTCCTCTATCATCATCATGAGAAGTGATTTTAATTCTCAATCCTGCTTTTCCAGTGTGATGGGGTGTCCAGGGCTTGCTATGGTGGGAGAACTGGGTTCTGATGATGCCAAGTAACTTTGGTTTCTGTTGCTTATGTTCTTGAGCTTGCCTCTCACCATCTGGTTAACTCTAGTGCTACGTGCACTCTCTGTGTCTGACTGGAGCCTGTCTTTCCAGTTATCTTGCTTATGTCAGAACTCCTCAGAGTCCAGATGTCTCTGTGATCCTGAGATCCTGGGTGGAAGAACTGCTGTGACTAAGGCTACCTCTGGAATCCTGAAATCCTGCTGCTCTGAATGCAGTGGTTTCTATTCTGTTCTGAGTGCATTGATTCCTCTATGATGGCACAGGATATAGTGTCCATTGCTCTGAGTTCAGTGGTCCCTCTTGGATGGCTCAGGATATGGTGTCTTCATGGGAACAGACAAGCTAGGTGTCTTATCCAGCCAAAAGGACCAAGAGAGGAGCAGAAGGGAGTTGCTATTTTTTTCTTAAATGCTCTTTATTGCATTTACATTAAAATTTGAGCAACTTAAGGAAAGAAAGTAAGTATGGGGAATTCTTTTAAGAATATTTGAGGTACTATAGGAGGTCAAATTAAATTTATTTAGTTGCCTATATTTTCCAATTCCCATATTCTGTAAATATATTATAATCCTGTTTCCTTCGTGGTAATGATGAGACAGGGAGATGATATGGATAAACAATTAGATAAATAAAAATTCACTGTGTAAATACAAAGAATCCCTTTCAATGTGTGCACATCTATAAAGAATATAATTTCACTATATTTCATGAAGCTAGATAAGCATATTTTAAGAATATTGTAGATAAATTTACTTGGGAGTCCAGATGCCAGACTATGCCACTTCTATTTTTCCTTTACCTCTGATCTGTGTTAATATACACTAAAAATGGGAACATACTTCGTAGTAATAATATTCTTAAAAGAAATCAAATCTGTTTATCTTAGCACCATACCAGTCTTCTGTCATATGATTTGTTCTTGAAGATATAAAACAATATAGTTTAATCTAGTGGATTTCCAGCAACTTGGGATGAATAAATAAATAGCAGTCCACTCAAGGGTCATTATTGTTCATCTTAGCAATGAAAGCAAGTTAGATTTTGAGAACCAATTCTCTGAAAGGAGCTGTTCATGTCAAGGGCTGGTAACAGTACCACACTGGCTAACTGCACTGTAAACACTTGGTACAGATAGAGATAAACAGACAATGTTCTTCAAGAACAATTTTCTTTTCTCTCACAGTGCTCTTTTCTGGAAAGCTCTGAGAAACTAAGGTGAATGGTCATTGGTGCTTAACCCTAGCCTTTCATCACAGAACTTCTCCAAAGAATCTCACATTGTCTTCTGTATGGAGAAATCTTTTGTTGACATTTACTACAATTCAAATGGTATTGCTGCTGACAATCAAAGCAGATGCTAGTCAGAGAAGTAAGATGGGGTCTTGAGGGCCATTTCTGTGCCAGTTGCTCATCTCCATTTCATTAATCATGGGGCACCTATTAGATGTTATGCCGGGAAATCTGAGAGGTGGGAACACTCGGAGGCTCCTGATTTGTTGGTTAAACAAACTTCCAGTTTAATTGCCAGGGATGTCATGATGAACCTTATCAGCTATAAGTTAGTACTGACAGCACCTCAAGGCTTTCTGAAAAGATTATAGCACAGTTCACAGAAGCAGAGAGCTGAAAGGTAGAGACCAATTAGAAACAAATAATTCAAAACTGGATTTAAAGATTCAGAAATTGTGAATTAGAAATAGGAATGAGTTATTCTCTTATGTAGAAACAGCATCTAGAACACGACCACATGGATCCTGTTCTGTACTCTTTAACCCTTCAATTTATCCCCCATTACTTTTTTAATTTTCTTCTAACAGAAAGTTCACTGGTGTACTAGATTCAGGTATAGGAAGTCAATGTATAGACACTGGGACAGCTGTAGACCTGATTCCTTACTGAGTACAGCAGCCTGGCCCACACAGAGAAGTAGATGAAGAACAAGTATTGGTTCATATGAAGATAAGTGAAAGAACAAACTTAGTTGATACATCCTACAGGATTATCAAGAAAAACAACTGTTCTAATAAAAACACATAATATATACACCATGGTTTTGTTCATTTAGCAAAAAAAAAAAAAAAAAAAAAAAAAAAAAAAAAAAAAAACCCATTCCTGTAAATTTACATTGTAAGGAATTCAGAGATGGCTTTTTAAATCTTTCAACACTATGCAGTATGAATAAATATTCCTGGAAAACTACCAGCTGTTCACAAAACAATTCATTTTTAAAATTAATTAGTATTATTGGCTTTGTATAATGAACTCAAGTGCTTTATAATGTTCAAACAAAGATTATTTAGTCTCTACAATATTCTGATACAGCCTTGTGGGGATATTACTGTATTTTTATTCCACAAATCTATAGGAAGATTCAAGGACTCATTGTTTAGAGCTCTGTTGTAGGAGTTGGCAGTTCCCTTTATATAATAGGGTATTAACTTAGCATATTAATGTTCAGTTCATAGATTTTACCTCTCTATCCATTTTATTTATATTCCCAAATGTCTACTCCAGGTTATAATTATGTCCCTAAATCTCAGGTTCATAATGCATGCCAATTGCTTCATTGTAAATCAAATCTACAAGAGTCAGTTTTATTTAAAGAGAGTTATTGTAGCTTGAAAACACTTTTCTGAGAGTTTCCAGGCTGTATAAGGCATAACAGTAATGACTGGTTTTAAGAGTCTTTAAATTTTTCTACTGAGAATTAAATATTTGTTAACATACTGAAAGAGAGAGGGAGAAAAAGAGACAGACTATATATGAATGAGTGAATGAATTGATGAATCAATGAATGAGGAAGACTAACAAGTTAGAAGGATTCCAGAACCTCTTGAATTGGCTTGATTGAATTAAGACAAAGCAAAGCAATAAGTCGACTATTGAAAGGGCTGAAGCAAGGTTTATGCATATAAAAAATAATAAATGTTGGTGGTTTTATCTTAAGTGGGTTTCCCTTGTTTATTCTACAAGTACATACTATTAAAAACAGTATCTGGTCTTTTGATTCCCTTAAGCATTTTCAGCTGTAATATATCATAGATCATCAAATTACAAATTGCTGCCAATTCTTTCAGCTGGATGCATGGTTCCCTGAACTCTGATTGTCAATGAGTTTTCAGGCTGCAAGATCAGGAGATTAGTGAATGTTCATGTTCATGTGAGCCAGTTCTATCTGTCTATCATCTATGTATCTATCTATTTATCTAATAATCATCTGTCTATCTATCTATCATCTATCTGTCTGTCTATCTATCTATCTATCTATCTATCTATCTATCTATCTACATATCCACCTACCTACTCACTCTTATAGATTCTACTTGTATTTAGTAATAAACAGTATAGTAAGGAACATATAGATAATCCCAACTCTCCACCATCAGTTTCCTGTGAGTCATGTGATATGAATATGATCCAAATACTTTGTGATAGCTTGAGAGGAATGAATGTATTACCTAACACAGAAATATTCATGAAGGACAAGAAATTTGGGCTGATCCTATTTTGAAAATTTTCTATATAGAGAAATGGGTACAGTAGGTACAATGGTAACACTAGGGCGAAATCACCAGGTTGCAGAGTATTTAGAAAAATTAGGATGTTGCATGGGCCATCTGTTGTGTGAAACACTGTGTCTTATGATATAATGGAAGCAAAGTACTCTTATATCTGGTGAAGCTGGACTTTATAGGAAACTGAGTACATCCCATGATTGATTAGCATATCTTTAATAAATACATTATTACAAATTTCAGATATTTCTAGATTGTTGTATGAAATAGTCCTCAACTTTAATCTATCTTCCATTTCTGTATTTTTTCAAACTATTAGAATTTGCACTGGATAACTGTAAGCAGCTTTTAATTCTACTATTAATTGACCTTTCACCTCAACATATTCTAAAAATTCAACCACATGGAATCTGCTAGACTTCAAATCTAAAAGAATTGTGTGACAATACATTTGCATAGTCTTCAGTCACTAACCATGAATTTGTTAGAAAATCAGTAGAAAGCTAATAAACTATATTTAGAGGATAAAAGTGAGTGTTTGACAGATAATAGCATTCTCCATGGAGCCTTATTAGGAATACAATAGAAGCCACACCAACCTGAATAATTGTTTGGCTTAGAGTCAATACAGAATGGCAGTTAGACTAGAAAACTCAGGAGATTCTTGGTGGGGAATAGATTAGCTACTGAAGGAATGGAAGCATAGCTTATCCATGGCATCAATATAGGAAATAAATGAAGACTGTTTTAAACAAAGAAAGGAACAGTACAGGAGAAATTATATTTTTCTTTGCAGATTTATTTCTGGACAGTTCACCCTTTATCCTTTAATTTGAACTACAAAACTGTTGCCATGACTGTGTTATATTTTAACCTCTGAAAATAGCAGATTTGTCCTTGGTTCTCCACAAAAATTAGCAAACTCTTTAAACTCATTTACTCACTCAATCCTGAAATACACATCTGCAGGCTAATTACAAGAAGAGATTAAATGTTCTTTTTAAATATGCAGTATTGCATATTTATTCAAAGAAATTCCCTCAAGTGCCTTTACCTGTGGGAAATGCAATGGAAATCAACCTCCTAGTGCTACTCAGCAACCACGGGCCAATTTTTAGAGTTGAACAGTTGAGTGCCCTATCAAAACAGGAGGTATTTGACTTGGCTTGAATTCTAATACCATGTGTGTGTGAAGCCTATGTTTTAGAGAGTGCTTTGCTGGGATGAGAAGGTTGAGTGGATTCTGCTTCTTTTCCCATGGAACAAAATGCTATGGAGATAGGAGAGTGCTCAGGATACTGTGATGATATGAGGTTCAAGCTCTGATGCCAGGAAAAGAAATGAGTTGACAGAGACTAAGAATTTGCAGAAAATGTGAATTGTCAAAGGCAGATAAGACATATTTTATTCACTCTGGGAAAGGCTACCACATAGAGGCCACAAATAAGTTGGTTTAACTACACATAGACCCTCATAAAGGTTGCATAGAGTAAGCATACATGACTATATACTGAGACACAGAGAGGCTGGTGAAGGTAAAGGCTCATGACTGTGACCTCATGACCATATTTATAAAAGGCCCACATGAAACTGGTATTTTTGAGGTAAAGAAGAGCCTGTTATAGTACAGGTTACATTGCTGTTTATCATTAGGTTCCCTGGACATCTGACATCAGCCATTTTGTATTGTGTCAGAGTTTCTGAATTGGACTCAGCATAAAATGGCTGACACCACACCTGTTCACATGTCCATCATTGTACATATTGGGCCATGTCAGATATTCTTATCTGAGCCTTGTTGTCTAGTATCATAATCTTCTCCCTGCAGCTCTTTATTCCTATCAGATGGTCACTGGGATTAGCTTTATTGGCTTCAAACACCTACGTGGTACCTTGTGAATTGGAGAAAGAGTCTCTACATCCATTAGTTTATTCATATATATTGTAAGGATTATTAAAACTACCCTGAAATATTATTTTAGTACTTAACAGGTTTATCCTTGCAAACTCTGAGCACAGAAACAGTCTTGGAGAAAGCATTTAGAAATGCACATTTAGCCATCCTAAAGATTATGTATTATATTCCTCAAACCTACAGGTATGGGCAGATAAATTCTCTTATAGAAATTCACCTGAAACTAAGTATCCTGAAACCTATCCAACAACACTTGAATGCCATGTCTTTGGGAGTAGTGGTAGCTGGGAACAACTAGTATGACTATAAAACTGCTGAATTGGGGATTTCACCCTGTGAGTTTCTCAGATAAATGGTCTCTAGCAAATTTTCAGATGAAGCTGATGTTTGCACAAGGACTACATTTGGGGAATCACTAAAGATCTAGTACAGAAAGTAGCTAAAAGAGCTATTTCAAATGTGTTGACGTTAAAGATTGAGCCAATCAATGGTTTATGGAAAAAAATGATAGGAACTTAATGATTCATGTGAGCACAGAGACAGGTATAAACGATGAATGTTGAGATTCTATTTAGAGTGCTAGACAAACATTGATGCAGGTCATTTGGATCAAGTAATTAAGAGTCACTGAAGGTTTGAAAGATAATTCTTTGCTTGGTTTTAGATATCAGAAATGTGAGTGGTCCCAGTATTGTAAAACTTTAGACTGTTAAGCAATTATATAATATTTTGAATCTTTTAAGTCTGTGGTTAAATATATGATTTTGAAATAAAGAAATGAATGATACTGCATGGGTGCTGTAAAGAAGCATAAAAATAAGATCATCAACAGTTTTAGTAAGGAACACATAGAATAAAAAATAACAAAAGAGAAGAGGGAATGTTTTTTAGAAAGAATTAGAAAAAAGCAATAGGTGAGAGACAAAGAATTACAGGAAGCAGCACAATCTGCTCCTTAGACTTTAAGGAAACACTTAGAAGAATAATGGAATGGAAGTCAGCTAATAGATGATGTGTCTTTTAAAAGAGAGTATGGTAATTACCTAAAGCACTTAATGACTAAAAGAAATTAGATAGGAAAAGCCAATTTACCACTTTCCTGGTTAGTTTTTGTCACCTGATGCAACCAAGAGTTACTTGGAAAGAAAGAATCTGAACTGAAGAACTACCCAGGGAAGATTAGCCTGTTTGTGAATCTGTGAGAGATTGTCTTGACTGTAGATTGATATGGGAGGGAGGCCCCAGCACACTATCTAGTGCCACCCCCAGGCAGATAACCTTGGTTGTATAAATTAACTAAGCAGGATTCAGAGAGAGCAAGCCACTAAGCAGTGTTCTGTTGGCCTCTCCTTCAGTTCAAATTTAAATGCCTGCTCTTTCTTTCCTCATTGATGAAGTTTGACTTGGACTTATGAGAAGAAATAAATCCTTTCCTCTCCAAGTTGCTTTTGGTCACGAATTTTAAAACAAAATCCAATAGTTATGTGCTCTTTATCTACCAAACGTTACTTCCTGAATGTTTTTCATATAAGGAGTTCCTGAACCTTTCAGTTTGAATTGATCTAAAATTAAAATGATCCGCAGGAAAATTGAATATCAGAGATAACTTTGTAGTAGCATATTTTCCCCTCTACTAAGGAAAGCTAAGGTGGGAGGAGCTAAGGTGGGAGGAGTAAGGAGAGGAAGAGGAGTAAGGAGAGGAAGAGCAGAGGAAGAGGAGGAGTTGGGACTTTATATATTACTAAACATATAAAACTTTTGATTAATCTTTAAGCATTATAGTCTCATTCCTATAGGGTACCGTGTGGATGGCAGGATGGTCTGGGCTCAGCCCAGCCTTGTGGAGAGAGCATGGAAGATTGGCAGAGTCATTTCCCACGCTGGTGTCTCCTGGGTGGCAAGGCTGTTGTCTCTGGCCACATGAGTGGGTGGTCTGAGCTGGCATCCTGAGCTAAGTGGAGGCGATAATTCGCCACTGCTACTCCTGATCTCAGGCCCAGCCTAGTTGGGAACCTGGTGGCTCTGTAACACAAGACAGATAGGATGCTGCCATTATAAATATCTCCCACAACATTGCCCTGAATCCTACTGGTTAAAACCCCTGAAATCCTTAGTTATCTTTCTCTTTCTATCACACTGAACTTTCAACTCCTGGTGTTGTTCAAATCAATACTGTCTTACCAACAGTTACCATAGATATCTTTACCCCCTTTCTGGTGCTTCTAATTTAGTTAAGACTTAAGGATCTCTTGTAGGTGTGCAGTGCCCTATCAGGCTAAACTTTGTCCCCATTGTCTAATCTGTCAATGGTAATCTGTCCAGGGCACTCTTTTTAAAAAGGCAATCTGTTCTTGCTTTGTGGACTCCTACTCAGAAACCACTGAACTTGGAAAAGTACCAAAGGCTCATGCTGACATAAAAGAACCTCCTCTCACTTCTGTTATCCCTGTAATCTCTCCTAATAGAAACTAAAAGCTGATATTTATAGTAATCATCAGGGTAAAAACTCCAATAAATTTTCCACATGCATTATAATTTTTCATATATAGCAAGTTTCATTATACTTTATTTCTGCCTTTCCAAACCAGCAACCAAGTTAGGATCCCAGAGTCTCCAGAACATAGGTCTATACAAAAGAGACAAAAAGCACCTTAGATTCAGAAGAATCTAAGACCTAGAAGATTCATTTTTTATTCAACTTCATGGAATGCATGTTTTAGGAGTTTGGAGGTTATATTCATGATTGCATGCCCTGGGTCCAATCCACAGCAAATATTATTTAATATAATATAAAAATTGGATGAAAACTAGAAAAAGATGTATACTTTGTATTTTAAGGATACTTTTCAACAATAAGTTCTGGCAGACAAGCAATTTTAATCAAAAAGCAAACCAGGAAATTTAGGTGATACCAAGAACATATGGATTTTTATATTTTTATTTAATTTTATGCAAGGTTTTAAGTTTTCTGCTTGATTGAACATAATCTGTATAATTATGAAGTGTATGGATATATCTTAAATATATAATACAGTGGACTTAATGGTTCCCTTCCACATCTGACTTTGGTTGTTAAGCCTTTAAAAATTAAGACTTAAGTGAAGCTTTAAGTGCCTTTGTCTTTCTTCAATGATTTCTTTGATGACTTACATTTTCATTTAAATTTTAGAATCAGCTAGGTATTTCTACAGAGAATATTCTGTGGGGATATTTTATGCTTTTTTCCCCCTTTTTTATTGGATATTATATTTACATTTTAGATGTTATCCCCTTACCCCATTCCTCCCCCACTGCCCAGGAACCCATCCCCCCTCCTCCTGCTTCTATGAGGATGTGTCCCCACCTACCTCCATTCCTACCTCCCCACCCTTGAATTCCCACAGATTCAGTTTCCAGCCTTCATGGGACCAAGGATCTCCTCTCCTACCTATGCCTGACAAGGCCATCCACCCTTACATATACAGCTGGAGTCATGGGTCTCTCCCTAAGTGCTCCCAGGCTGGTGGTTTAGACCCTGGGTAGCTTTGATTGGTTGGTATTGTTGCTATCCTCATGGGCCCACAGGCTTCTCTCTAACTCCTCCATTGGGAACCCCTTGATTAGACCAATGGTTAGCTGTGAGCATCTGCCTCTGAATATATCAGACTTTGGCAAACCTCTAAGGAGACAGCTATATCAGGCTCCTGTCATCATGCACTTCCTGACATCCACATCCGTGGCTACCTTTGGTGACTGCACATGGGATGGATACCCAGGTGGATTGGTCTCCAGACAGTCCTTTCTTCAGTTTCTGTCCCACACTTTGTCTCCATTTTTGCTCCCTTGAGTATTTTGTTACTCCTAAGAAGGATCGAAGCACCCACACTTGGTCTTCCTTCTTCATGAGCTTCATGTGGTCTGTGAGTTGAATCTTGGCTATTTCAAGCCTTTGGGCTAATGTACCACATTTTTTTTTTTTTTTTAGTATTCATTCCTCTATTGAAAGGACATCTGGGTTCCAGCTTCTAGCAAATTATGTGTGCATGAACAGGGAAATCTTATTGTCTTGTTTGGGGGTGTGCTGCTTTTCTGTGTATTATTTTAAGACAATATCTCTAGTGCCTGGTGTAGTGTCTCATACTGTAATCCCTGCATCTTCCAGGGTAAGAGAAGAGGATTACCACACAACAAAGGTCAGAGTGGGCTACATGATGAGCTTCAGGCCTACTAGAGCTGTAGTATGAGACCCTATCTCAAACACACAAACATGAAAGTCAGGGATTCACTCTAGGCCAGGTTGACCTGAACTCTTATCTTCTCTTGGGTATTAGGATAAAAGGTGGGCTCTGGAGCCAGGCTCTGCTCAGTGGGAGGAGAAGGTGATCTTCTTTCATCTCCTCTGGTCAGTTCTTCTTGAGGCAGCCCAGGGGAATGGGAATTGGAAGAGCATCATTGGTGGGGGTAAGACTTGGTCTAACGATATTTTTAGGGTTGCTAATTAGTAAAATCTTACTTGTCAGACTTACTAAAGTTTATTAACTAGGCTACTATAGCTAACTGCTATCTGTTTGATCCTCTGAGACCAGAAACTGCTGTTTCTGGCACTAAACACCTGAGCCAGGAACAGCAGAGGATTAGGCAAATGGCCTTTGTACTCTCTCTGCAGGCGCTATGGTACATTAACCTAAGAATCTGAAAACTTCTTAAAAGCCACAATATTATACTATATTTTTTTCATATATATTAAATGTGTGTATGCTTAGGTATGTTAGTTTGAGGTCAGGAAGAAAAGACACTTAAAGAAGTTATCACAATTTATTACTAAGTTTACTATGAAAGCTATCTAAAAGAAAAAGTGGAAAGGTCTTAAATGGAGAGATTCTAAGCAGGGAAGACAGAAGAGGGAGAGAAGAGAGAGGAGCAGAGAGAAGAGAAGAGAGGAAAGTGAGCCGCTAATGAAAGTCCCTTTGTCTTATATATCATTCAGAGTATATGATCACATGTTACAAAGTTCATCACAAGTTCATACTAAAATTCAAATCATAAATTGAAATAGAAGTTTACAACAGAAAATGTTTACATGCATATCCATTAGGAGTAATTATCTGACTAAACATCCATCACCTGTCTAGCGCCACAGGTTCATCAAAGGCTGAGAACTATAACTAAGAGATTAGTGAAGTTTTGTATATATAAACCCAGACAATATTTTCTCTTCTGTCCTAGCACCTATAATAAATCGTGAGTTCCCTTTTAGTGACCCTTGGTTGTTTTACCACCACATTGGAATGTGCTCTGAGCAGGAGAAGTCTGGTTACTATCTAAGCTCTGTTACCCGATGACACTTGGGAGACTGGCAGAGTTCTCATAGCAGTATTGATTGTCAGAAAGGGACTTAATACTAGTCCCACTATAAAAGAGCTAAATAATCATTGATATAATTTTAGGAATTCTTACAGGGATTGTTTTTCCTAAAATATGTCCAACTACAGCCTTGCTGAGTGGGATACACTTGTCGCAGATTATAACCCAAGGCAAGCATTTCAGGAAGATCATTTGCTAATTATTAGCTTTTCCCATTATGGCTCTCAACACCATAGTTTATAATAAATTGTTACAGCAATAGTAGTTAACGGAAGCTGCTGACCTTTGTTTTTTTCTTCTGTTTTGTCAAATCATGTTGAATTTAACTTATTTTCAGATGTGGGTTTTCTCCAACAGTTCCTTTTAAATCTGCCAACTCAGCATTTAGCTGGTATTTGTTATATGGCTGCCCCATTCCTGTGTTGTTTTGGAGAATCATATTTCCTTTGCGTATTTTTTCTCCTTTTATGTCTTTGGCTGTTTTTTTTTTTATATACAATGGACATCTTTGATCATCATTATGTCCTTTCAAAAGCACTGTAGTACCTCATACAAAATGTAGAAAATTAAAAACATCCTTTCAAGCATCACCCTCCTGCCCTCTCCACTTGTGTCATGCACTATTTCTTAACCATCTCCAGTATAAACCAAACATTGACCTTTTGAAGCTTCTAAAATTAAAGAATATTCAAAAGAACTTAAAGCATTTCAAGGGTTTAATTTTGCATTTAGATTCACTTAGACTTCATTTGTCTGAGTGTCCCTGTCTGTTGTGGCAGCTTTTAAAGCTTCAGGCATTGTGTGTGTGTGTGTGTTTGTGTGTGTGTGTGTGTGTGTGTGTGTGATGAGGAGGTGATGATGGGCTTTTGTAGCAGGTGCTAGTTATTTCTTTAATTTGGTTAAATTAGTTCATTGCTACTACTTAAACTCATGTGATTAACAAACTGTAATTTAGAAGGATATTGAATTTTATGTTTTATATTGAATGTGAAATACCCCAACAAAATGTGAAGATCTGGGGCAGTGTCTTAGTTAGGGTTGCCATTGCTGTGAAGAGATACCATGACCAAGGCAACTCTTATAAAGGACATTTAATTGGGGCTAGTTTGCAAGTTCACAGGTTCAATTCATTATCATCAGGGCAGTAAGAATGGCAGCATCCAGACAGGTAAGGCACTGGAGAAGGAGCTGAGAGTTCTGCATCTTGATCCAAAGGCAATCAGGAAAGACTGACTTTTGGGAAGCTAGGAGGGGGCTCTCAAAGCTCACACCCACAGTGACATGCTTCTTCTAACAAGGCCACACCTATTTCAATAAGGCATACCTCCTAATAGTTCTACTCCCTGGGCCAAGCATATTCAAACCACCACAGGCCATATTCTCTGACATCTCAACAATCCACCTGGATTCATGCCTCATTCACTGGATCCAGTTAATCTTGGAATAGATTTGGCTTACACTTTTAGAAAGGTAGGTCAAAGTAAATAGTTCCATCTTTTAAGGTGGATTTTCACAATAATTCATGACAATGATGAAGTCCTGGTTAGCATATACACTGCAGTGGAAGTGACAGTTTCTCTAAGTTCTGGGCTTGTCCCTCATTAAGAGGTGGCATTGCTGTTCTGAGTCCTTGAAAAGTTTAACTCTTGTGATCCAGTTACTGACACATATGACCAAAGTAGCACCACAACCTAAATGCTTTTTGTGCAATGTTACACTAGGTGGCTTAAAATTATGTGAAACTCTTCTGTTCACATTTGTAAGGATGAGTAGTGTGCACCTTTCTGACTGTTTGTGGTCACTCTTTTACAGTCTCAACTGAAGTGCCCTTTACTTCACTTGTCCCATTCTGAAAATAAAAATTCACCATGTTTATGTATTATGTCATCATCTAACCCTCTGGACTGACAATGTCATTTGAAGTTTTGAACTCTGATGATGGTCAAAGTGTATGCATGTGACACAATGTGCAGGATTTATACTGTTTATTTTTAAAAAAAATTATGTACTTCAGTGTTTCAGAAAAGTCTATCAATTTTTATATTTGAATTGTGATGTCTAATATGAATCTCGGTGAAATATGTCTGATAAGTCCTTAACTGTAGAAACTGACTGCCTTGATAAAACTAGCCACATTTCAAGAGTCTAATAGACACAAGGGACCTGCAATTACCATGTTGAACATGCCAATACAGATGTCGGCCTTCACAGAAAGTTCCCTTGCTTACTATTCTGCCATAGTGTTTGTGGTAGTTGCTGTTTAGACATAAATCAATGATTTACTGTGATTTACTTTTATGTAATAAAGTTAACTGACAGAGTTCATGTTTTTTTTCAGTCTGCTATTTCAGCTGTTTGTTGGAAAGACTATTGAAGGAATTAATTTAGTGACTTCCTGAATATTAATTACTAATTTATATACAGAGTTATAAATATATACAAGTTTGTCTGGTTCTAATTTTCTATCCTTCAGTCAATACCATGTCATCCTGAACATCATAATCTGATAGTGAGAGAACATTTTTATGGTCATTTTACTTTTCTGGATCATTTCTGTATATTACAACCTTGTCGATTTCTTAGAAAATAAACATATAGAGAAAATGCATATTAACCATATTGTCTTGCCCAGTCAATAACATTATTTTACATATTTAGATCATCTATAATTTATGTTCCTTATTTATAGTTTAAGATATTTTCATATCATCTATTTCAGAGTTTTAGAAATTTCTGCTTCTTTAAAAATACTTTAAAAATTCCATTTATAGCCTTGTGATGGGTGTGTGTGTGTGTGTGTGTGTGTGTGTGTGTGTGTGTGTGTGTAAAACTGACCTGCATATTGAGATCCTGACAATTTCACATTTACTATGAAAATCACATAGAAATTTCTTCAGCTCCTTGCATTATAATCATGCATTTGTAGTCTTCAAATTACAGTTAGTGGTTTCTCATTTTTATATTTTAAAATTTTTTCTTACCTGTTGGAATAGTAGGAACACTAGTACTAAATATATTCATGACCTAGTATGCTTCCATGGCAACTTTATCAGATTGAGCTGTTCCTTGTATTTTTAGTTGCTGAAAATTATTCCTATTTCTACAGTATACCATGCTTTACTTTGGATGTATGTGGGTGTAGTTGACTATACCCTAGATAATTTGTGTGTTTGCCATTGGCCTCTCCCACATATAAGTTATATACATATATTTCATACATATATTTGTGCAATAATGAATGTGCATACAGATATGCAAAATTTGAATTTATTTTGTCATATAGATTATGTGTAATTTCATAAGGAACATGGTACATTGTTCATATAATTTTCTGTTTTGTTTTATTTTTCAGGACATGGTTTAACTGTTTTAGTTTTACCTGACCTTGAAATCATTCTGTAGATAGGCTGGTTTTGAAGTCAGTGCGATCCCCCTGCCTCTGCTTCCCAAGTGCTGGGATTAAAGCATACACCACCATCCGCCTTCATGTAGTTTTTTACCAAACATTTTTTCCAGGATTTTATCTCCTTCAGATATGTTGGGTCCATTTCCACACTCTCCATTATCTGCAAGTAATTATAGAACTTTGATATTATTCTTTAAATTTCTGAACTGATGGTAAGCTTTACCAATTTATTTCCCATGTTTTTAATTTCTCTTGCAAGAGAATGCAGGTATGAATATGTTTTTATTTTTAATTTTTATCACTTCTTTGATGTTATCAAGTTGGAGTTTTCAAAATATTTGATCAATACATTAAATAGTGGTTGACTCATTAGTATTAAGGAGATATTCCTTTAGATATGTTTTTATGTTTTACTATTTTTATTGACTAATTTATTAATTTTAAATCCTGATTCCAGCTTACCCTCCCTCCTGTTCTCCTAGTCTCTCTCTCATTTTTCCTATCCACCCATCTACCCCTCCTCCCCTTCTCCCAAGAAGAGGAGTCCTGCCATGGACATCAACCAGCCATGGCATAGCAAGCCAGAGCCTCTTCCACTGAGGCTAGGCAAGCCTTTTCAGTTAAAAGAAACACGATCCAAACACAGACAATGTAGTCAAAGACATCCCATGCTCCTGCTTTAGGAGTCCTACATGAAGATCCAGCTGGACAACTACTATATAAGTGCAGAGGGCCAAGGTTTGACCCATTCATGTTCAGTAGTTGGCAGTTCAGTCTCCATGAGAACTGAAGTTAGTTGAATCTGTAGGTTTTCTTGTGGTGTTCTTGACCTCTCTGGCTCCCTAATCCTTCCTCCCCCTTTTCCACAGGAATCAAAGTTCCACTCAATGTTGGTCTGTGGAGCTGCTGGGTCAAGCCCCTTTGATGACATTTATTTGAGGCTCCTGTCTGCAAGTATAGCAGAATATCATCAGTAGTTTCAGGAATGGGTTTATTCTTATGGGATGGGTCTCAAGTGGGGTGAGTCATTGTTTGATCCTTCCTCAAATTCTGCTCAATTCCCCACCCTGAGTATCCTGTGGGCAAGAAAAGTTTTAGGTCATAGGTATTGAGGCTATGTTGGTGTCCCAATCCCTCCATTGAAAGTCTAGCCTGGTTACAGGAGATGTTGGTTCAGGCATCCTATCCCCCATACTAGTCATTCTTTTAGATTCCCTGAACTGCTTTCGGTTTCTAGTTCATCCCAAAGATGCTGATGACAATCCAATTGTCTCTCCCAGTACCCTCTCTCTCCATCTTTCCCCCACGTCATCTCTCTTGTTCCCATTCCTCCCCCTTCCTTAATCTAGTCCCCTCTTTTCATCTACCTTCAATGTCTAATCTATTTTCTTTTCTCAGTGAGGTACAAGTATGCCTCCTTGGGCCCTCCTTGTTACTTAGCTCTTTGAGTCTGTTGTTGTACCATTGTTATCCTGTATTTTATAACTAATATCCACTTATAAGTGAGTACGTACCATGTTTTTCTTTCTGGGTCTGGGTAACCTTACCAAGATGATTCTTTTCTAGTTCTTTGTGTTTGCCTGCAAATTTTACAACTCTAACCCAAGGAGGTTAACTTTATCCAATAAAACGCAGGAAATAAATAATGTCAAACCACAAAAGAATGGAATCTCTCTCTCTCTCTCTCTCTCTCTCTCTCTCTCTCTGTCTCTCTCTCTCTCTCTTTCTCTCCCAACATCAAAAGGAAAGGAAGTAACAATCATTTGTTGTTAATATCTGTCAACATCAATGGATCAATTACCCAATAAAAAGACACAGACTACCAGAATGAATTTGAAAACTGGATCCATCATTCTGCTGCATACAAAAACACACCTCAACCTAAAAAATAGACATTACTTCAGAATAAATGGCTGGAAAAAGATTTCCCAAGCAAAAAACCCAAGAAGCAATCTGGAGGAGCCATTCTAATATGTAATAAAGTAGACTTGCAACTAAAATTAATCCAAAGAGATGAGGAAGGATACTTCATACTCATTAAAGGTACAATGCACCAAGATGACATTTTAATTCTAGATATGTATGCCCTAAATTCAAGGGTAATCAGACTCCTAAAAGAAATATTATTAAGAGTTTAAATCACACATTGAAACTCATACACTAGTAGTGGGAGACTTCAAATTCCCACTCCCAGAGTGGACAGGTCATTCAGACAGAAACTAAACAGAAAAATTATGGAACTAACAGACACCTATTTTTATAATGAGAACCTTTTACATTTTTGTTGGAGAAAATATGTTTTAATTTCTTGATTAATTTAGCTCACCATCATTTTTATTTA